>CM075985.1:41467424-41821257 GCA_038087875.1 Malacoraja senta | reverse complement strand
ATGGGAACAGAGCTTCTATAATACATGACTGTGATCCACAGTAGGGTGGCACGGTGGCACAGCGGTAGAGTTACTGCTTTACAGCGCTGTCTTACAGCGTCAGAGACCAAAGTTTGATCCCGACTGTAGATGCTGTCTGTACGGAGTTTGTACATTCTCCTTGTTTCGATTTCCTCCCACACTCCAAAGACGTACAGGTTTGTAGGATAACAGAAATGCAGGAGAAACTCAGCGGGTGAGGCAGCATCTATGGAGCAAAGGAAATAGGCAACGTTTTGGGTCGAAACCCTTTTTCAGACTGAATCAGTGTGAAGAAGGGTTTCGACGCGAAATGTTGCCTATTTCCTTCGCCCATCAGTTTCCTTCTTAAACAAGTTTGTAGGCTAATTGGCTTGGTATAAATGTAAATTGTGCATAGTGGCGAAGAGCATGTTTCTGTGCTGTATCTCTAAAGTAAAACTAAACACGGCTGAAAAGTACAGAGTGAATTGTGACGAGCAGATGAATCATGACACTATTACAGGTCATTTCTGATTGTGCTGACACTGGTAAGGATGCTGAGAGTATAGTGTGATTAAATTTAATTTGACATCCACAAGTCACTTTTCACGATGTGCTTTAATTCCTCTTGTCACAAAAATGACGAAGGCTGTGAATTTCTTTGTTCTAGAAAACATTCATTTCTGAATATTCCAATCAATTCTATCAAACCTTCCCCTGATGGAAAAAAACACATGTTTACATCAATGCGGTGCAAGTTTGTGCAAATATCTGAAATCTGCAATAGCTCCCTGGAAGATGGATCAGGTGATAATGTTGTAGCTCCATTCAATTTGAAATTCCATGTCTTTCTGCGTAAATGACTGCAGGAACCTGACATTTCTGCAGTTTGTTGCAGTGGACTTCCTAGCTCTCCTAAGATAGACACAAAATGCTGGAGTAACTCAACGAGTCAGGCAGCATCTCTGGTGAAAAGGAATAGGTGACGTTTCGGGTCGAGACCCTTTTGCAGACTGAAGAAGAAGGGTCTCAACCTGAAACGTCACCTATTCCCTTTTCTCCAGATGCATCCTAACCCACTGAGTTACTCCAGCATTTTGTGTCTATTTTTGGTGTAAATCAGCATCTGCAGTTCCTTCCTACACTCCCTATCTTCCCTGGTGTTTGAGACCTGACTAAAAGCCAACAGTGGTAAGTCTCATCACCCCTAACCATGTTCCCTTGTACCTCTGCAACTTACTCTCGTTCATGCATGCCCATCAAACCCCCATTGATTCCCTGTGCCATTAGCCTATGCTGGTGGATAACATAAAGTAGCCACAACTAACCAACCACAAAGTCACTGCGGTATGGGAAGAAACTGGAGCACTTGATTAAACTCGCTTGGTCATGGAGAGAATGTGTAAACACTGCCCAGACAGCACCAGGGGTTAGAATCAAACCTGAGTCTGGAGCTGTGAGGTATTTGCCATGAATGCTGTTCCACTCTGACACCATTTGCCTCACTGCATGCCGAAGTTTACATTATTACATTTTAATGAAAAAAACGATTTGCCCTTTCCATTGATAGATTTCAACTCCCCTTTCAGGATCAGTTACAGTCTCTTCCACATCCTCTGACCCGGAGTGGTGCTTCTGCATGCAGGGATTACTGTGGAGAAGGAAAATAATACTGCTGGGCGGATAATGTTCTCAAGAATATGCATTGCTGAAAAACAAAAGAAGAGTACGGCAATACCTCACTGAAACTTACCGAATAGCGAAAGGCCTGGATAGAGTGGATGTGGAGAGGATGTTTCCACGAGTGGGAGAGTCTAGGACCAGAGGTCATGACCTCAGAATTAAAGGACACCCCTTTAGGAAGGAGAAGAGGAGGAATTTATTTAGTCAAAGGGGAGTGAATCTGTGGAATTCTTTGCCACAGAAGGCTATGGAGGTCAAATCATTGGATATTTTTAAGGCAGAGATAGATAAATTCTTGGTTAGTACAGGTGTCGGGGTTATGGGGAGAAGGCAGGAGAATGTGGTTAGGAGGGAGAGTTAGATCAGCCATGATTGAATGGCAGAGTAGATGATGGGCCAAGTGGCCTAATTCTGTTCCTATTACTTATGACCTGATGAGAGTCACTCTATGGAAGAGCACCAGTGGAACTGGCGTTTCTGCATAAACAGGACAATCAATATTACAATATTTAGTTAGAATTACAGTCATAAAGTACAGAAACAAGGCTTTTGGCCCAACTCATCAATGCTAACTAAGATTCCCCATCTAAGTCAGTCCCATTTGCCCCCATTTGGCTCATAACCCTCTAAATCTTTTCTTATCCAAGTGTCTTTTAAATGTCCTTGTTGCATTGCCTCAACAACCTCCTCTGGCAAAAAAAAAAGACACAGTGTTGAAGTAATTCATCGGGTCAATGGAGAACATGCGTAGGTAACGTTTCGGGTTGGGACCATTCAACATCAATGAAGAACATGCGTAGGTAATATTTCGGGTTGGGACCATTCTTCAGACAGAATATCTGATCTGCTGAGTTACTCCAGCATTTTGTGTCATTTTCTGTAAACCAGTATCTTCAGTTCCTTGTTTCTACCTCCTCTGGCAGCCTTTTCCATATAGCCACCAACCCTCTGAGTGAAGAAAGAGGGTTCAAATTAAATATTTCCCCTCTCACCTTAAATCTATATCTTCTGGTTCTTGATTACCCTACCTTTAGTGAAAAAAAATGTTGTATTCACCTTATCTATTCCCCTCATGATTTTATACACCTCTGCCTCACCTCAACCTCCTGCATTCCAAGAAACAAAGTCCGAGGCTGCCCAACCTCTACATATAGCTCAGGCCCTCGAGTCCTAGCACCATCCTAGCAATTGAGATACACAAAATGGTAAGAGGTCTGAACAGAGTGCGCAGGTAGTGCCTACTTTCTTTCACAGTGAACATAACGATCAGAGGATATGGATTGAGATTTATTAAGAAAACAGTAGAAACATAGAAAATAGGTGCAGGAGTAGGCCATTTGGTCTTTTGAACCAGCACCACCATTCAATATGATCATGGCTGATCATCCAAAATCAGTACCCCGTTCCTGCTTTCTCCCCATATCCCTTGATTCCGTTAGCAAATAGGTTTGTAAGATTTCAGGATAATGTTTTACCTCATTAGTAGTGTGAGTCTGGAACACTCTCTCTGAAGTCACGATTCCTCATCGCATTTAAAAATTACAGATGAGAACATTAAGAACCATAACCTAGAAGCCATGGACCAAATGGTGGTAGGTGGGTTAAACTCAATGACCTTTCCTTTGGCTATCATGGATACGATGGGCTGAGTAGCCTCCTTTTTTTGTCAGACATTTCTGTGATTCTAGGAAGCGTGGGAACAACTGATTTTGTATTGTTCTGAACTGAACATTTTGATGGAGGAATTTGGTAGAGGTGTTTTGAAATGTTGAAAAGAATATACAAGTTAAACACAGATTGTTACTTCCATTGACAAGCTGCCCATTATCTCATCAGCTTCAGATACATAAGGCAAGAGATTTTCATGCATAAATTATTGGGATGTGGAATGCTATTCAGAAGTGGCTATTGAAGTTAAATTGGTTACAGCGTTTAAAAGGTACTGAAGAATTATTTCAGGAAAGACAAACAAGTTGTGGGAAGTAAAATAAAACTGTTTCTCCTGAGGGTTAAATTTAGCAACAAGGGATATTTCCTGAGATTTGTCTTTGTATATTTCCCTGTAAGTGATCTGTGAGTGCAATGTTAATGTGCTGTACCACAGGCAGTGAATGTGAGGCCTCCAACTATCACCAGCTTCTATCAGACCAGATTAGTTTATCTTGGCATCACATTTGGCACAGACGTTGTGGGCCAAAGGGCCTGTTCCTGCGCTGTACTTTTCTACGTTCTGTCAGCTACTTCTCTACGTTTTTGCTTGGATTTTTTCGCCTGATTGCCTGGAGAGCTCGAGCAGCAGCAGAAGGAGCTTTGAACATGACCGTTTTCCCAAGCAGCTTCTGGTTGTCACATTGAAAGCAAACTAATGTTGATAAAATTGCAGTGAAAGTAACTCGGGGAGTCTCTGGATGAGTGAATGAGAACAAAAGTTGAGGAAAATATAAAGATGTTTGTTTTTGAGTTACTGACATGAAACTAGATATATGTTGCAACTGAGAACATGGACCCACGTGTGTGATCAGCAGTGTTTATCTAGGATTGTACAGCACATTTTTCAAAATCATTATAGTGTATGGCAGCTATTCCTGTGAATTGCTTAACATCTATCATTACAGCTACCTCAAGTAATCGTAATGTAAACATTAAAAAGGAGATGGCTTGCAATTAATCTGCAAGTGCCAAATTCATGCAAAGTGGTTTGGCTGCAGAATGGGAGGGAAATGGCAATAGCAACTTGCACGTCAGATCTCCCCTAAAGTGTGCAAGTCTATAGATTAGGCTTGTTTAGAGATACAGCACAGAGACAGGCCCTTTGGCTCACTGAGTCTGTGCTAACCAGCGATTCCCGTACACTAGCACTATCCTACAGACCAGGGACAATTTACCATTTTTACCTGTCAAATTAACCTAAAAACCTGTACATCTTTGGAGTGTTTGAGGAAAACCGAGCACCCGGAGAAAACCAACGCAGGTCACGGGGAGAACGTACAAACTCCGTACAGATAGCACCCGTCGTCAGGATGAAACTCGGGTCTCTGGCACTGTGTTGTAGTATAGCTCCATCTCCTTCTGTTAGTTTTTAACTGCGCAGCTTGAGCATAGAGGCGGTTGAAGATTTTCCAGGGGGTTCATCACCCCTCCAGCTCTCCAGTCAGTTGCCCTATCCCTGTGCTGATTCCACTGTTAAAACATTGTTGCTCCCTTGGAAATCTTTGTGAATGCTGAATTTGTCTTCATTATTCACCAGGTAATTCAAATAACGTTGCATGGGGGGATGATCCAATAGATGAGTAAGAAATGTGGAGATTCAGAATCTCACAATCATATAGCTCCATAACTAGGGCGGCACTGTGGCGCAGCTGTAGAGTTGCTGCCTTACAGTGCTTGCACTACGGGTGCTGTCTGTATGGAGTTTGTATGTTCTCCCCGTGACCGCCTGGGTTTTCTCCGAGATCTTCGGTTTCCTTCCACACTCCAAAGACGTACAGGTTTGTAGGTTAATTGGCTTGGTATAAGTGTAACTTGTCCCTAGCGTTTGTAGGATAGTGTCAATGTGCGGAGGTTGCTGGGCGGTGCGGACTTGGTGGACCGGTGGGCTGTTTCCTCGCTGTATCTCTAAACAAAACTAAAAGTAATACAGTCTGATTATAATGAAAGGAAAATTAATGAGTTGTGGCTGTCAAAACTGCAATAAATGTAAACCTTGAAGGACTTCCTGTGGGTTGCAGCTGGTCTGGTACATTAAATTTCCAATGAGCCAGGCCATGCGGCACTGATTCATTTCATTTCCCTTCTGATTTCTGTGAAATTATACCAAAATATGATTTATGTTTTTATTTATTACAAGCATTCAATATCTGGAGGTTTTACTCCTACATAACCAAACTTCAGCGCTACTCCAGCCTTTAAGAATAAGATAAAAATTGGAAAAAAAATAAAATTGTGAAAACATTTCCCTTTTTGCAGATAATGTGCTGGTGGATTCTGCTCAGGAGTTTGATTGTTCAGACAACTAGTGGCTTATGATACTGGGATTCATTAAGAATGGGCTTATACCTTGAGAGGATTTGGGGAGTACTGAGAGGGTGTAAGCGCTGTTTGTCACCATTATTATTTGATATTGCTGCCCTGATTCGAGATGTGCAAACGCTTCTTCTTCATAGCTCAACTCCCTTGTTGAAGAGTGAAGATCAACCCATCAGGTGAATCTGTGGGTCAAAAGGGAAATAGCACTCAAGAATTCAGTTTATTATCAAAGATAGACACAAAATGCTGCTGTAACTCAGCGAGAAAGGCTGAGTTAAGAAAAATAGGTAAGGTTTCGGGTCGAGACCCTTCTTCAGACTGATGGTCTGAAGTCTGAAGATCAGTCTGAAGAAGGGTCTCGACCCGAAACGTCACCCATTCCTTTTCTCCAGAGATGCTGCCTGCCCTGCTGAGTTACTCCAACATTTTGTGTCTATCTTTGGTTTAAGCCAGCATCTGCAGTTCCTTTCTACACGTTCAGTTTATGATGTTTCTTTTCCAATGAACCATGTATTAATGAAGATGCTTCATCAGACCCTTTTCTAATGAAGAGCCATGGACCTGAAACATTGACTTTGTTTCTAATTCCACAGATGCTGAATATTTCCAGCATTTTCTGTTTTGATTTCAGATGGCCAGCTTCGATTTTGACTGTCAATGGCAGAGGTGTCCATTGCTTACAACCCCCATACAATACAAGTTTGACCCAAGCCGGAATATTTCCAATATTTCCATATTTGTTTGACCAAACCGTTGGCTGTGGAAATGTAATAATGTCAAACATGCCATTTGGAAGAGATGATACTAAACAGATCAACCTGCCCTGGATAAAGTACAAAGCTGGCCCGTAATGGTATAGCCCAACCCAACTAAAATGGTATCAAGGGTTATGGAGAGAAGGCAGGAGAATGGAGTTAGGAGGGGTCGATAGATCAGCCATGATTGAATGGTGGAATAGACTTGATGGGCCAAATGGCCTAATTCTGCTTCTATCACTTATAACCTTATGATTGACCAGACTACGTATCTGACCGGATATCAAGAGCCATGTCCTGTTTGGCTTCCCTCAGCTTGGACAGCAAGGCTCTAGAACACGGTTCTAGCACCTGACATGACAAAATATACAGTAGGATCCATCACCCGTTCACTCCTATGTACAAAATAAATGCTGCATTTTTAGCTATAATAAAACCCACATGCCGAAACAGATCTTTGAGATCCTTGTACACGGTGTTGTAATGAACAAGGAATTTTTATATTAAAATCTCTTTCACAAGCTCTAACATTTACCCGTGCTAAAAGACTAAACTTTTTAACGTGTTCCATTCTCTTGTGTTGAAAAGAGCAGCAATCTTCTGAGTTGTAAAGGGCATTCCCTATTTCCCATAAATGTCAGTTTCCCGTAGGGCTAACTGTGATGCTGTTTGTGGCTCTGTGGAGCACAGATTTGATAACAGAGAATCAATCAGCAAAAAATTGTGCAATCATTTGACATAATCTTATCAGTGGCAGTACTTTGAAAGAAGCTCTACTCTCCTGCTCTTTGCCCATTGCCTTTCTGTTTTCGCTCCAAGTATCATACAACTTAATTTCAGGCCAAGTCATGGCCAAATCTACTGGCATCACATTTGAGGAGCTGCTTTCCAGGTTGTGATAACTCGATGCATAAAACAAAATTCTCAATATTTCCACCACTCCTTGTTGCTTTTTGTCAATTATCTCAAGTCAGTACCTTCTGGCTACTGTTCTTCGTATCCATGGAAACTAGTTATCTACCATCTATTTATACAAAATCTCATAATTTCAAAAACAACTATCAGATCTCCATTTACGATTCTCTGCTCTGTGGAGAAAAACAAAATCTAGCTTCTATTTTCTTTGTTTATCATCCAGGTATCATTTTGTGAAATTGTCTCAGCAATTTCTCTTGGTGCTCTTTTTAAGAGTGGTGCTTTACTTCGAAAATGCGCTCGATTGCACTTCATGCAACTTACTCACCACTCTGGCCCATTTCTGTCCTAACGTTTTGCAACATCACAGCTTGCAGTGACTTTGTGGGTCCACATATGTTTAGCAAGCACAGCTGACTCTTTAACATAAGGTTGACAACCTCATTCAAATGGTTGGGGCCCCACCACATGTGTCAGCTTGATCACCACATATTGATATGCATACACTCCAATGAATCAATGGTTCTCAATGGAATTGATATTGGCACAATGTGTTTCATATAGAGATTAAGGTGGACCAAATATAATATCATGATGGAACTTATAAACTGGACTGTCCATGTTGCATGTCACAAATATTATTCCAAGTCTGCAAACTTGAGTTTGATATGCAAAAATGGTGTCGTAAAACCACTAACAATGCTTGTTGTGAAGATTATTGTTGTGGATGAACCTTAAAAGCATATTGTTGCAAAAGAATGATGCAAATGGTGAGAATTGGATTCATACTCTGGGATCACACACCCAGGATGCTGCTTCAGACATTGCTCAATGTTAACAGGAGGCATTCAAACAAGCATCCAAAGCTTTGGCATTCCACCCTTTGCAACCCTTTTGGAACAATTTCACAGACATGTACATTTGTGGCCACGGTGTCACAGCAGTAGAGTTGCTGCCTTACAGCGCTTGCAGTGCCGGAGACCCGGGTTCAATCCCGACTATGGGTGTTGTCTGTACGGAGTTTGTACCTTCTCCCCGTGACCGCGTGGGTTTTCCCGAGATCTTCGGTTTCCTCCCACACTCCAAAGACTTACCAGTTTGTAGGTTAATTGGCTTGGTGTATGTGTAAATTGTCCCTAGTGTGTGTAGGTTAGTGTTAATGTGGGGGGATCACTGGTCGGTCTGGACGTGGTGGGCCGAAGGACCTGTTTCCACGCTGTATCTCTAAACTGAAAAAAACAAAATAAAATGTTCATGGAACATAACCGGAATAAGAGAAGTAAGAGACGACCGTGGCTGACAAGGGAAGTCAAGGGCAGTATAAAAATAAAAGAGAAGAAGTATACCACAGCAAAGATGAGCGTGAAACCAGAGGATAGGGAAACTTTTAAAGAGCAACAGAAGATAACTTTTTAAGAAAGGAGGGAGGGAGAAAACAGGGAATTATAGACCAGTTAGCCTCACATCAGTGGTGGGGAAGATGCTGGTCAATTATAAAAGATGAAATAGCGGCACATTTGGATAGCAGTAACAGGATCGGTCCGAGTCAGAATGGATTTACAAAGGGGAAATCATGCTTGACTGATCTTCTGGAATATTTTGAGGATGTAACAAGGAAAATGGACAAGGGAGAGCCAGTGGATGTAGTGTACCTGGACTTTCAGAAAGCCTTTGATAACGTCCCACATAGGAGATTAGTGGGCAAAATTAGAGCACATGGTATTGGGGGTAAGGTACTGACATGGATAGAAAATTGGTTGGCAGACAGGAAACAAAGTGTAGGGATTAACGGGTCCCTTTCAGAATGGCAGGCAGTGATTGGTGGGGTACCGCAAAGCTCAGTGCCAGGACCACAGCTATTTACAATATACATTAATGATTTAGTTGAAGGAATTAAAAGTAACATTAGCAAATGTGCAGATGACACAATGCTGGGTGGCAGTGTGAACTGTGAGGAGGATGTTATGAGGATGAAGGGTGACTTGGACAGGTTGGGTGAGTGGGGAGATGCATGGCAAATGCAGTTTAATGTGGATAAATGTGAGGTTATCCACTTTGGTGGCAAGAACAGGAAGGCAGATTATTATCTGAATGGTGTCATGTTAGGAAAAGGGGAATACAACGTGATCTGGGTGTCCTTGTTCATCTTTCACTGAAAGTAGTCATGCAGGTACAGCAGGCAGTGAAGAAAGCTAATGGCATGTTGGCCTTCAGAACAAGAGGAGTTGAGTATGGGAGAAAAGAGGTCCTTCTACAGGTGTACAGGGCCTAAGTGAGACCACACTTGGTGTATTGTGTGCAGTTTTGGTCTCCAAATTTGAGGAAGGACATTCTTCCTATTGAGGGAGTACAGCACGAGGTTAATTCCCGGGATGGCGAGACTGTCATATGTTGAAAGAATGGAGTGACTGGGCTTGTAGACACTGGAATTTAGAAGGATGAGAGGGTATCTTATTGAAACATATAAGATTATTAAGGGATTAGACACGCTAGAGGCAGGAAACATGTTCCCGATGTTGGTTGAGTCCAAACCAGGGGCCACAGTTTGAATAAGGGATATTTAGAACGGAGATGAGGAAAAACTTTTTCACCCAGAGAGTCTGTGGAATCTGTGGAATTCTCTGCCTCAGAAGGCAGTGGAGGCCAATTCTCTGGATGCTTTCAAGAGAGAGTTAGATAGAGCTCTTAATGATAGCGGTCAATGGATATGGGGAGAAGGCAGGAACGGTGTACTGATTGTGGATGATCAGCCATGATCACAATGAATGGCGGTACTGGCTCAAAGGGCCGAATGGCCTACTCCTGCACCTATTGTTTATTGTCTATTGCCAATTGCCATGTAAGTGAATTGACGTTATTTTTGCCTGCCCATATTGAACCAGTTTCAGAATGAAAAGCACATTGCTTGGTATTGATTGCATCTCTCATCAGTTGTCTTTGCTTTCCTTGCTTCTTACATGACAGGGACTCAGCAGCTCTTGTTGAGCACGGTTTCTGTCCCTGGGTGATGTTACACTTCAAATAATCTCTCGGGCCATCAGAAATAAACCCACAGCAATGGATCTTTTTTTATGATGTGTAATGGGGGATGTTTACAGCAGCATTTTCACAAGCATTCCCTGTCTGTTCCTTCTCAATGGTCTTGCAGTCAGATGTATTGATTGAAGATGGAGCAAAACCTCTGTGCTCAGATTCTGATTTTCTCGCGTTTATTTCATGTCAGGAGAAACTTCACATTAGCACAATTTATGGAAGGCTTCCGAAGATTACCCAAGTAGCTCTTGATTGTTGTTGATATTTAGGAATTTCTATTTCTAGCAATAGTTAATCAGCATTCATTGCCAGACGGGCAACATACTGTACACATTGACCATACTTGGGGCCAAAACCTCATTGCACTTCAGTTCTGTACTCGGATGGTATTCGAGTGACCTCCACTGCATTAGGGAGGTCACTCATGCTGAAGGAGAAATATCATCTATTTTTCCTGCCACCTAAGGGAGCAGCAAAAGTGCACGAGGGCACTGCTTGCTACCTTTGCAATTAGCTACAAATTGCACTCATAAACGTTTACTCATTAAAAGGAGTCCAAGGGCAACCTCCTACCTGAAACACTTGGCCATAATGTCCCTGGGTCTCCCTTGAATAAAGAATATGCTACCTGTAGGCACTGTTCCTCGCCAACCAATCTAGGTTCTGCTCTGTGACTATGGGAGTACCCTATCTCCACTCTTTCATCATTAGGGCAGTCACTACAGAAGAAGCAGCACTTTCCAGTGGTCTCGAGAGTGCATCTTACATTGTACTGATACCGCAATGAGGAGTAGACCCAAATGTCTTTGCAGTGAGACTAAGTGCCACTTTAGTTTTTGTTTTTGTTTTTGTTTTATTGATACAGTGCGGAAACAGGCCCTTTGGCCCAACGAGTCCGTGTTGACCAGCGATCCCCACACATTAACACTATCCTTTTTGGACAACAAAAACTCATATGTCAGGCTGTTATTCATCGATTACAGCTCGGCATTTAACACAATCATCCCCTCCAAGCTGGTTACCAAACTCGCAGAACTGGGTCTCTGCGCATCCCTCTGCAATTGGATCCTCGACTTCCTCACTCTCAGACCACAGTCTGTTCGTATTGGTGGAAATGTGTCAGACTCGATAACAATTAGCACGGGAGCACCTCAAGGCTGCGTGCTCAGTCCCCTGCTGTACTCACTCTATACTCATGACTGCGTAGCCGGACATAGTGCGAACTCCATCATCAAGTTCGCTGATGACACCACTGTTGTGGGACGTATCACTGATGGGGATGAGTCAGAGTATAGAAGTGAGATCGAGCAACTGTCCATATGGTGCCAGCACAACAACCTGGCCCTCAACACCAGCAAAACCAAGGAACTGATTGTGGACTTTGGAAGGAGTAGGATGGGGACCCACAGTCCCGTTTATATCAATGGGTCGATGATTGAAAGGGTCAAGAGCTTCAAATTCCTGGGCGTGCACATCTCTGAAGATCTTTCCTGGTCCGAGAACAATGATGCCATTATTAAGAAAGCACATCAGCGCCTCTACTTCCTGAGAAGATTACGGAGAGTCGGTTTGTCAAGGAGGACTCTCTCTAACTTCTACAGGTGCACAGTAGAGAGCATGCTGACCGGTTGCATCATGGCTTGGTTCGGCAACTTGAGTGCCCTGGAGAGGAAAAGACTACAAAAAGTAGTAAACACTGCCCAGTCCATCATCGGCTCTGACCTCCCTTCCATCGAGGGGATCTACCACAGTCGCTGCCTCAAAAAGGCTGGCAGCATCATCAAGGACCCACACCATCCTGGCCACACACTCATCTCCCTACTACCTTCAGGTAGAAGGTACAGGAGCCTGAAGACTGCAACGACCAGGTTCAGGAACAGCTACTTCCCCACAGCCATCAGGCTATTAAACCTGGCTCGGACATAACACTGAACTTTACTACCCAATACTGTTATTTGCACTTTATCAGTATATTGACCATTGTGTATATATTTATAGAATGCCTTGTAGTAAATGCCTACTATGTTCTGTTGTGCTCAAGCAAAGCAAGAATTTCATTGTCCTACCAGGGACACATGACAATAAACTCACTTGACTTGACTTGACTTGACTCCTTCACACACTAGGGACAATTTACATACACCAAGCCAATTACCCTACAAACCTGTACGTCTTTGGAGTGTGGGAGGAAACCGAAGATCTCGGAGAAAACCCACGCAGTCACGGGGAGAACGTAAAACTCCGTACAGGCAGCACCCGCAGTCGGGATCGAACCCTGGTCTCTGGCACTGCAAGTGCTGTTAGGCAGCAACTTTACCGCTGCGCCACCGCGCCGCCCACTTGTTGTGAAACTTTGCATTAGATGAAATGCACGGTGTTTCTCCAGAGAGACAAACACTGTTGCTTTCTAAATCTTGCAAAATGGAAAATTATACTCATATTGGTCTTTTTTAAAACAGTGTTAGCATGCCACATAACACCGTTTTAACACAAGTAAACAGCAGGAAAGTAATTTCTGGGCTGATGCGTTTGTGACACTTTTTATTTGCACGAGGCACACGGGTTTTTGCTGATTATCTAGGCTCTCACATCAGCACATTACTGAGATAGCACTGAATTTTGAATGATGTCATCTTCTGTATGGGACATTAAACGAAAGTTCCATCTGTTCATTCAGGTGGATGTTAAATATCGCATAACTATCAACTGACAGAAAATGTATTAAGGAAAGAATTTTCACAATCACCATATGCACTAAAATGTACAATAATTAATTCAGACATGTCATAACATACCATGCCTTGTATAAATCACACAGACTCCATCTGTCCTTACTGAAAACTGCGGAAAACATTGCCGATTACCCATCATTTATCCATAATTAGTTTAGGAATATTAGACCAGATTGCTCCCTCAATGTGCCCCCTCCAGCTAGCCCCACCATTCAACACAATTAGGACTAAACTTCAACCTCAATGCTACTTTTGGTCCTTTTCACAGAAGAAAGAATATTGCCTATAAATAGAATTTCACTTTATTTTTACAGCATAATGCAATTGAAATCTGCTTATTCTCTACCCCAGTGTGAAACATGATATTGATCTCTTCCGGTCCACTTAGATAAGTACGCCTGGGATGAGTTGCTCTGGGGAAGTCAACCACGTCAGGAGTCCATGTGAGGACATCATTTGCAAACATGTGAACACTCCAGTCTTACCAGCAAGGAAGACAGAAAATGCTGGAGTAACTTACAGGACAGGCAGCAACTCTGGAGAGAAGGAATGGGTGATGTTTCGGGTCAAGAAATTGTTTCAGACTGAGAGTCAGGGGAGAGGGAATGTAAAGATGTGTGGAAGGGAAGGTGTGAAAACGACATATCAAAGCAGACTGTGATCAAGGAAATGTAGAATGATTCATTGATAGCTGAATGGAAGGTGACAGCGAGGCATACAATCAGTAAAATTAATCAGGAGGACATTGAAACTAGTCAGAGAACTAGTGTGGGGAAGGGACGGGTGAGAGGGAAAGCAAGGGTTACTTGAAGTTAGAAAAAGCAATATTCATACTGCTGGGGTGTAAGCTGCCCAAGCGAAATATGAGGTGCTGTTCCTCCAATTTGTGTTGGGCCTCATTCTGACAGTGAAGGAGGCCCAGGACAGAATGGTCAGTGTAGATTGGTTATGCATGTTATCCAATCATATATAAGTTAGCATCATTAACCCCACCTCACTGTAACGTTTATACTAACACTTGCTTCCGGCACTGCTCGGTTCAAGCAGCAGTCAGGATGCTCTGACAAGTAACCATCCTTTATGCTCAAACCTGATCCAAAGAAAGCAACTGCCATTATGGAAATGCCTGCCCCCACAGATGTGCACGGCCTGCAGTGTTTCCTGGGCATGTTAAACTATCTCGGTAAGTTCATACCAAACCTCAGCGAACTAAGCTCCACATTACGTCAGCTGACTAAAAAGGACACTGCCTGGTCATGGTTCCAGCAACATCAGATTGCATTTGACGCTTTAAAATCCAAACTGACCAGTGCATCGACCCTGGCATTTTTCGATCTGAAACGTCCGGTGACGATCATCTGTGATGCCCCACGATTCGGGCTCGGCGCAGCCTGCCTACAACCATCTGCTGATGGCACCCTACTACCCGTCTCGTATGCCTCCCGCACCATGACCGCCACGGAGCAGCGCTAGTCGCAAATCGAGAAGGAGCTGCTGGCTGTCGTCTTTGCCTGCTCCAAATTCAATTACTTCATTTTTGGGAACACCTTCACGGTCGAGACGGACCACCAGCCACTGGTAACAATTCTGAACAAGCCCATCCACGCCGCACCAGCTCGCCTGCAGCGCATGATGATGCAGCTGCAGCGCTTCGACTTCTCTATTACCTACAAAAAGGGTAAGGACATGCACGTTGCGGACACTCTCGTGCACCTCGGGCATCTTGCGAACAACACCCCTGTGAACGGGAAGATTTTACGGTCCTCGGCGTCTACTTTGTCTCTACTAAGCATCTGCGCAGCTTGGCCGCACATACTGCCATCGACTCCACTCTCCAGATTCTCTCATCAATCATCAAAAAAGGCTGGCCAGACAAACAATCCGGCGCACCAGCAGAGGCGCAGCCGTTCTTCCTGGTCTGTGATGAACTGGTAATTCAGGATGGTGTCGTAGTTAAGGGCCACAAGGTATTGTACTTCAAAGAGGCACACAGCGGACACACAGGAGCCGATGCCACACTGGCACGCGCTCAGAGTCTGTTCTACTGGTCGGGGATGGCCAAGTACATTCGGGACCGGACAGCCTCCTGCCCCACCTGCAACAGGCTCACCCCTCATCAGCAGAGACAGCCCCTTCTGCAACAACCTCCACCAGCCCTGGCCTGGACGTCGTTGGCGGCAGACATTTTCGAGTGGTGCGGAAAGCACTACCTTGTTCTAGTCGACTCCTTTTCGAACTGGTTTGAACTCGACCCGCTAACCTCCCTCACATCTGAGATGGTCATCCGGAAACTAAAGAGACACTTCTCTACTTTCGGCTCACCCGTCCGCCTGCAAACCGACAATGGTAGACAGTTCACCAGCCACGTGTTCAAGCTTTTCGCAGACTGATGGATCTTCCAACACATCACGAGCAGCCCCGAGTATCCACAGAGTAACGGACTCGCTGAGCGCACCGTCAGAAGCGCCAAGCAACTGTTAGAGCGGGCACACCATTCAAACTCAGATGTATATCTCGATCTCTTGAACCTCAGAAACATTGCCAGAGACGGAACCCTGGGATCACCAGCCCAGCGACTTATGTCCAGATCAACAAGACCTCCAGTCCCGATCGCACAACAACAGCTGGTCCCTAGGGTGCTGAAGCCTGCCACTGTCCAGAAACGTATCCAGGAGAAGCATGACATCCAGAAAAGATCATACAACAGATCCAGCATCCACTTAAGCCTCTACTGCTGGGCCAGGTCATCCGTTTACAAACTTCAGTTGGACATTACCGTCTGGGTACCGTTGTCGACCTGGCTAATGAACCACGATCTTACCTTGTGGACTGCGAGGGAGCGGTATACCGGAGAAGTCGACAAAACCTGCTTACTGTGCGGGAACCTCGTCCACTACCAGCCGGTCCCTATGCTCCTCCGCTCCAGTTCCAGCTGCCTGTTGCCATGTCTCCTACCCATCCCCAAATGCCTTCCACCCCTACACGTCCCGCGGCCGTGACTAACCACGGGGCCTCCCCTCCTGCAAGTTTCCCCTTTCGATCACCGCAGGCCTCTCCCACACCATTCTCGCCTCCGGGCTATCCACCTCATCTTTCAGGAGAGGGAGGAGAGGGTTTGGTCCGCACGCGCTCGGGCCGTGTTAGTAGACCACCAGACAGATATGGCGAGTATGTTTAACTCCATGGCATGGGTGCCCTTTTACACTTAGTCTTTAGGGGGAAGGATGTAGATTGGTTATGCATGTTATGCAATCATATATAAGTTAGCATCACTAACCCCACCCCACTGTAACGTTTATACTAACACTTGCTTCCGGTTCGAGCAGCAGTCAGGATGCTCTGACAAGTAACCATCCTTTATGCTTTTAAAGTCTCTGTGCTGATTAAAGATGACATTGGATCAAATAGTGTATTTGTCTCCGGTCTACAGACAGTATGGGAATGGGAGGGGGAGTTAAAATGTTTAGCAAATGGGAGATCGCTTAGGCCTAGGCAGGCTGAACGGATTCCTCCTATCCAGAGATTCTGCCTGTCCCACTGAGTTACTCCAGCATTTTGTGTCTATCTTCGGTGTAAACCAGCATCTGCAATTCCTTCCTACACTCTTCCCAGCAAGGCACAGGACAGGGCGGGATGCTGATGTGTAGAGCTTTTACCTGCATCATTGGGATAATTAGAGCTTGGTTGGGATAATGCTACTGAAAGCAAAGCAATAGTCAATGAGCACGAGTCTGACATAGGTGTCATTCTTATCCAATTCTTTTCAGGAATGAGCGTAGGGCCAGGGAGATGGCATCTAAACTGAACTAAACTGTGCAACAATGTAATTAGGTTTCCTACCTGCAGGTAGAATGGACTGGAAATTCTTCAACCTCTGTAACAGCTGTGGGTATGTGATATTCCAAAATACATGGAGGTGCAATGCACTAATTAGGTTAGAGTTCGAGTTTTGATCATGTTTGCATAAGCAAAAAGATACTTCAGACCAAATTTATGTGAGAATCACAAACTGTCTCCAGCCATGCCAGGATTTAGCTTCACATGGCAGTGCCCATTGAGAACTGCTTTGTGATATTTTAGGGTAATTTTGAATGGGGCTTAACTCATGTGGATGCATACCAAGGCCTTGGTTGGACAAAGGATCATGCACCATTTCTACACCATTTCTACACCAACTGCATTTTCTACTCACAAACTGCATTTTCCACTCTCAAACTGCATTTGCAGTTAAGAATTGCCGGGAAAGCAGCAGTTGTACATTGCACTAAGTGCACACCTGGGGCCATAGTGCACAAGTTTCCTATGCATGGAGGACAGGGCAATAGCATTCAGAACAGATTATGTGCACTTGGCATCGCCATTTGCTAAATATGAGGCACTGCTGGGTGGCACTACAGATAGTGCTGCTTCCTCAGAGATCCAGTGACACAGTGTAATCCTGGTCTCTGATATTGTATATGTGGATATTCTGTGAATTTCCACCTGATTTCTCCCACAACCCAAGGATTGCTGGTCATTAGGTTAATTGTATACTGCCAATTATTCCCTGGTGTAAGTGGCTGGAGAGAGAATCAGGGAGCGTTAAGGGGTATTTGTGAGAGAATACAGGAAAATTAAGTGATGGAAAGAAAACGGTTGAATTGCTCTAGAGTGCCGCCTCAGACTTAATGGGCCAAATGGCCTCCTCTTGGTTCATAAGGAAATTTAAGAATAGTGACTGATTTAGGTAAAATTCTATCCTGTAGCATGTAAAACTGTGATACACTGTAGATTTTTATTCACACAGTATGAATTGTATTCTTTGATTCCAATTTTTTTTTTAAACACAATATCTTAGAAGCAAAATTGATTAGTTGAGGAAGAAGTACTGACCTGTTGAATATTTCCTTTATTGTGAAGTTGCAGTTGAGAACACAGAGAGATCACCATGATCCTTGCTGTTCTTCCTTCAGTCGATGATCTCTGAAAACAGGTAATTCCTCTGAAAATCATTTGATGCACAGAATTCGTCAGTTGTGTCTTTCTATGAAACCATATTTAGTCAATTTCCAAGTGGAACAAGGTCACAATCATGTCTCCTCCACTCCACAAAGAACTACCATACGCTGTTTACAAGCAAATATTAATTTGTTAATGACAGGTGTATTCTTCAGCAAAATAATTATAATAATTTTTGTACTCCGCAAAGTGTATTGCTGCACATGGTCATTTAATTTTGTTGAAGCAGACCAAATATATTTGCAGATCATCAGTTTTTTTTGTTCTACGAGTTTGATTGCAATAATATTGCAACCTGAATAATAGGCTACTGGCAGGATTTACAATGGTTTTCTATAGTAATGAAAATGTGTTTATTAAACTAATATGCTCCCATCCTAAAATATGTTTTCATCCTCCAGATTTCATTCCATGCAGTTGAGTTTACCTTATTCACTCATGCAGTGACATAAATAGTGAGGCTGCTGCCTCACAGCACCAGAGACGCGCACCAGAGACGCGGGTTCAATCCTGACCTCGGGTACTGTTCATGTGGGCTTCTTCTGGATGCTCCAGTTTTCTCCCATGTCCTAACAACGTGCAGCTTGGTGGGTTAACTGGCCGCTTTAACCTGTGTACATGTAAATATAATTGGTATTATCCAGAGGAGTTGATGAGAAAGTGGGGAGAATAAAAAATGGGATTAATGTAGGTTTAGTGCAAATGGGTCATCAATAGTCAGCATAGATTTAGTGGGCTTAAAGGGCCTGTTTCTGTGTTAAATCACTCTAGCATGATGAAAATAATGAGCTGATTGAGTTTATCCTGATCATCAATAGTGCTGGTTGCTAGGAGCCTTGATTGCACAGGATATGCTGTCAAAAGGTTGAAGATGAAAACTAGAGATAGGATCCATATCATTCCAGTAATCAACGCATTACTGTTGATAGCAATTCAAAGTTTGCTAGTTTTTCAATGATCTATATAAATGGCTATACAGTATACAAGCATAATAGTAGTGTTTACATTGCATACTTTTGATGGATTTTGAAGCATTTTGATAAGAAAAATGTGCACTTTAAAATCTTTGCAATGCTAATTTCTCGAGAAAAAAGATAATCAGTGAAACAGCCCTTATCCGTGTACGCCAGGTATACGAGGCAAACAGTGGCAAGTCTAATTGCTGGCAAATCCATAGGAATCTGAATAACGTACTTAACCCAGACTTAGAGGAATAGATCGGGAAGATGCACAGAATCTCTTACCCAGGGTAGGGGAATCGAGGACCAAAGGACATTGGTTCAAAGTGAAGGGGAAGATATTTAATAGGAATCTGAGGGGTAACTTTTTCACACAAAGGGTGGCGGGTGAATGGAACAAGCTGCCAGAGGAGGTACTTGAGGCTGGAACGATCCCAACGTTTAAGAAACAGTTGGACAGGTACGTGGATAGGACAGGTTTGGAGGGATATGGACCAGGCGCAGGCAGGTGGGACTAATGTAGCTGGGACATGTTGGCCAGTGTATGCAAGTTGGGCCGAAAGGCCAGTTTCCACACTGTATCACTCTATGACTCTAAGACGCTATGACTTGATACCTCAAATGCTTTAACCTCTCTTTCACTTGCTAGTACTTTTGTTCTGAAGCAGATGTTAAAAATTATAACCTCCAGTCCAATTTATGGCTAGGTAGCATTTACATGCCTACTTTTGCTGAAAAAGGTTAACTTATAATTAAACAAACAGGTTCACTTCTTAATAAACAGACAACTCACAATACGGTTTGGTAGACCAATTCAAAACGTTACTACTTATCGGCCGATGGAAGTGGCAAGGATAACCCCAGCCAAGTGAGCAACATGGACACTTGGCTCTCCTTACTCCACTTCTCTGAACACAAAATTACATGGTATTTTATACCATTCTTTTGTCACCTAAGCACATTCCAAAGACATTAGTCATGGTCAGAGGTACAGTAAATACACATTACTACAGGATGTGTTTGAGTTTGTCACTTGTCAATTATCAGTCGCATCAAAGACACCCTGTCATGTGGTACAAGGCAGTTGCATATCGAAGGCATCCTGTCACTGCACACCTCAAAGGCATCGGACATTGTCTCAATACCCCTCACTGGGATTAATCTGGGCTTCGTCTCTCATCAATTGGTAGACGCATTTCAAAATAATCGGTCATTGTCTCAATATACGTTAACCGGAGGCAAGCCTGGGCTAGTTCATTACAGAGTAATTTGAGCACATAAGTCATTGTCTTAATATACAGCAATCCGGGGCAAGTCTGGGCTTGTCTTTCTGTATCAATCTACTGGAGAAAAGCCTGCTTTGAGACTAAATATAAATTGTAACCTAGGCCAAGAATCCATCATTTTTTTTATATTTTAACAGCATTCAGCATTATCATTGCAGTCAAAATAGATTCAATTGCTCCTTTACTGGGACTGGTTAGAAGTAAGAAGATCTGCAGATTGTATTTCTGAAAACTTGTTGTTTACTGGGATTTATTGATTTAAGACTCCAATGTGGTAGCATCCAGTTCTTTGATGTTTTATGCATGCAGGCGGATGGGTTGTGTGGAACAGAGATCCCAGCGCAGTTAGAATAGCAATAATTATGGCCTTTAAAGAATTTCACAAACCTACTGACTATTGAGATTGCAGTTGACCATGGTACCACCTGCATTGGTAAATATTGGGAAGGATTTTGTGTCTTCGTGTTGGTATTGTCTCTTGTAAAATTGTATTTTTACCTATTGAATAGAAGAAATATCAAAGCGAAATTAGAATATTTTCGGATTTCATTACTAGTAATAAGATTACATGGTATGTTAATTTTAAGAACATTTGACTCAAAATTCCTGGATGTAGTCTTTGCCAGTGCAATTGTCCTTTGCTGATAATGTTACGTTATATTAAATATATGATAAAATATGTTATGGTGAAATTCTGTGGTGGCAACAAAGGAAATTACTTATCTAATCTTTTCACAACATGTCAATCTCTCTGAGGAAAGTGGTGATGATGCTGCACAAAATCCCAAGTTCATAGGAAAAGAAATGAGGATGAAATTGTATTTTTGTCGCGTGAATTTCAGTTCACGTAACTGTGTTGCCTTGCTCATTCGCTCTGTTCTGATCTATTCTTATTTTGAAGGTGGTTTTCAATACCTTTGCTGTATTTATTGATAGCAATCATTAATCAGGTATAAAATGCAACGAAAGATGTGTAAAGTACTGATAGCTTGTTTTGGCATCTCTGAAGCAGTATGCATTCATCTCGTTGGACAACTTTCCATTTCCTGAAACATAATTGTGCAGTAACCTGTTGTGTTCCGTTGTATATCAAATAATCTTTCAGAATGGCAGGCAGAGACTAGTGGGGTACCACAAGGCTCGCTGCTGGGACCGCAGCTATTTACAATATACATCAATGATTTAGATGAAGGGATTCAAAGTAACATTAGAATGAGAATGCAGGGTGACTTGGACAGGTTATCCACTTTGGTAGCAAAAACAGGAAGGCAGATTATTATTTAAATGGTGTCAAATTGGGAAAAGGAGAAGTACAGCAGGATCTGGGGATCCTTGTTCATCAGTCAATGAAACTAAGCATGCAGGTACAGCAGGCAGTGAAGTAAGCGAATGGCATGTTGGCCTTCATAACAAGAGGAGTTGACTATAGGAGCAAAGAGGTCCTTCTGCAGTTGTATAGGGCCCTAGTGTGACCTCACCTGGAGTATTGTGTGCAGTTTTGGTCCCCTAATTTGAGGAAGGACATTATTGCTATTGAGGGAGTGCAGCGTAGGTTTACAAGGTTAATTCCCGGGATGGCGGGACTGTCATATGCTGAGAGAATGGAGCGGCTGGGCTTGTACACTCTGGAGTTTAGAAGGATGAGAGGAGATCTTATTGAAACATAAGATTATTAAGGGTTTGGACACGCTAGAGGCAGGAAACATGTGTCCAATTTTGGGGGAGTCCAGAACCAGGGGCCACTGTTTAAGAATAAGGGGCAAGCCATTTAGAATGGAGATTAAGAAACACTTTTTCACACAGAGTTGTGAGTCTGTGGAATTCTCTGCCTCAGAGGGCGGTGGAGGCCGGTTCTCTGGGTACTTTCAATAAAGACTAGATAGGGCTCTTAAAGATAGTGGAGTCAGGGGATATGGGGAGAAGGCAGGAACAGGGTACTGATTGGGGATGATCAGCCATGATCACATTGAATGGCAGTGCTGGCTCGAAGGGCCGAATGGCCTACTCCTGCACCTATTGTCTATTGTCTATAATGCAAAATTACTTATCCGTTAGACTGGCTCCTGATATCTACAGATTCATGTTAAGAATCCTGTAACAAACTATAAGAGAAATATTCTGGCAACACCAATTAAAAAGGGAAAACTGGTTATGAAAGCTACTAATTAGGATCTGCTGAGCACATAAAGGAACAAACCAAGCGATATGAAATGGTGCCAATAAAATTGCTGTAAAAAGTTTTATCTTCGCAAAGAGCATAGCTGGCTGGTTTGTTTTCTCATTCAATTCTGGATGTGGAGTTTCTAACATAAACAAATACAACTCACGGCATTGTGAAATTACCGAGTAAAATTATTCAGCTGTGTCTTTGACTTTTGTAGATTGATGATGCATGTGAACCAATCACACATAAGCCAGCATCACTAACTCCACCCCACTATAACACTTATACTAACGCTTGTTCCCAGCACTGGCAGTCTGAGCAGCTAGGATGTACTGACAACCTATTGTCCTCAACGCTGCTAAGTTTCAGTGCTGATTAAAGATGTGTTTAAATCATACACTGTCTCTGGTGCTTGTTTACATGGCGTCAGACATGGGATTATCCACTCCTTCTGTATAACGTTTTTTATTTTATCTTTTGTGAGTTTTTGTTTTACTTTATGTTGGCTTCTTCTTGTCGAAAGCCTGACCGTCTTGTCTTTGATGTGGATATCAGCGAACGCTGGGCCACGTTTGAAATTGATTACCAGCACTACATGAACATTGCACACCGAAATGAACCAGATGTTGTCAAGGCCTCTCTCCTGCTCAAATTTGCGGGCCCAGATGCCCTTCGTCGATCCAGAACATTCTGTTATGCTCTGGCAATCCGCTATGCCAACGACCAGGTAATAACCCCAGCGGAATCTCCTGATGACCCTAATGTTCTGCTGCGTAAACTAAGCCAGATCTGTGACCTGCCGTCAAATCACATTTTGGATAGGGCAAGGTTTTTCTCTCGTCGTCAGCTCCCCGGGGAACGAGTTGACTCGTTTATCTCAGACTTGATGTATTTAGCCCAGCACAGCCGATTCCAGAATATGCCGGTTGATCAGCTGAATGATCAGTTAACGAGGGACATTTTAATGAATGGCATTAGCGATCTAAAGCTCAGATCAGAGCTCCGGAGACGGCCAGATTTAACATTTGATGAAGCTGTACACGCATGCAGAACTGCCAAATTTGTCGACCCCATAGACAGTTCGCATGAAACCAAAACCATCAATCTGACGGGCCTCACTAGGCAGCGAACATACACAGATAACAGCCGATTTATGATGCAAGCTAGTCAGGCAGCTCACAGCAGTCCTCCAAAGAGGTGTCCCAACTGCAATTACTTACACAACAGACAATCAGCCAGCCCCGCCCTCGGGAAAGCATGCAATTACTGCAAAAAGCTAAATCACTTTGCCTCTGTCTGTCGGGCTGCAATTCGGGCCCGAGGAAAGAATTCGCCCAGCTCCAAGTCTAATCTCAATTTTTTTGCAACAAGACAGCAACACACTCACTCCCCAATTCCAGTTCGAAACCGCCCCCGAATACAGCCCAATTAACTCGCAAGACGATCCGACTGTTTACTCGTTACAGCTTGTTGCTGCCAAGAATTCTGATCCAACCGTGACGATATCTGTAAACAATGTAGATTTGGGCGCGAAATTAGACACGGGAGCGAAGGTCAACACTATGTCAATCAACCTCTTCAACAAGATTAGAACTAACGAGCCACTCATCAAGGACAAATCCACTTTACATGCTTTTGGAGGGGAGGTGCTGGTTCCCTTGGGCAAAACCAACTTGAAATGTGTACTAAAGAAAACAACGAAGGAATTGACCTTCTATGTCTTAAACTTTAATTCAGTTACTCTGCTTGGCAATCGTGCCTGTCAGGAACTGGGGCTGAAGGTCTCCGGTCCCCATCGCACAACAGCAGCTGGTCCCTCGGGTGCTGAAGCCTGCCACTATCCAGAAACGTCTCCAGGAAAAGCATGACATCCAGAAACGGTCATACGACAGTTCCAGCAGACCACTCAAGTCTCTACTGCCGGGCCAGGTCGTCCGTCTACGAACTTCAACTGGATATTCCGTCCTGGGCACTGTTGTACGCCCGACTGACGAGCTGAGTGGATTGTGAGGGAGCGGTATACCGGAGAAGTCGACAACACCTGCTTGCTGTGAGGGAGCCCCGACCACCGCCTGCTGATCCCTATGCTCCACCCCTCCAGTTCCAGCCGCCTTTTGCAATGTCTCCCACCCATCCCCGCATGCCTTGCACCCCCCCACGTCCCTCAGTCTCCACTAACCACGGGGTTTCACCTACCGCATGTTTCCCCTTTCGGTCACCACAAGCCTCTCCCGTGCCATTCTCGCCTCCAAGCTCTCCATCTCATCCTTGGGTCCGCACGCGCTCGGGCCGTGTTAATAGACCACCAGTCAGATATGGCGAGTATGTTTAACTTCATGGTATGGGTGCCCTTTCCACACTTAATCTCTAGGGGGAAGGATGTAGATTGATGATGCATGTGAACCAATCACACATAAGACAGCATCACTAACTACACCCCACTATAACACATACTAACGCTTGTTCCCGGCACTGGCAGTCTGAGCAGCTAGGATGTACTGACAACCTATTGTCCTCAACGCTGCTATGTTTCAGTGCTGATTAAAGATGTGTTTAAATCATACACCGTCTCTGGTGCTTGTTTACAACTTTTTCCCCTTAACTTCTCAACAGTGGGACCACTTCCTTCGGAGGTGCCTGAGGCTCAGGGCCTGGGTCCTCAGCTAGATCACGTTGTTGAATTTATGGCCATTTTCTTCATTGGATAAGGATTACAAAAGCACAGATTATGGGGCGTTTTATGTTGAGCATCTCCGCAATATTCTTTTAGCCTTCTAGCAGACGTTTGCATATTTTTTCTTGTGGACCCAACAGAAATGTATCTTTATTGGAGTGCACGTAATTGGGAATCTAGTAATTATTTCTAAAGATTGTGCCACCATCTCTGGAGAATGCCAGGTCAGCAGGCTTTGCTGTAGCTGTGCAGATGTTGAGTGTAATATGCTGGGGAGGTGACAGTGTTACAGGCATGAAGATGGTAACACATTAACAGGTGCACTTGTGATCTGTTAGGTGTTTCCTCATTTGATGTATGCAGTGTCGGACTCTCTGGCTCTCTATAAGTACACACTTGTGTTCAATCTTACGTCAGGATGTTATGTCAGTTTGTTACTATATTAGTAGATGATCATCTTTGGTTTTATATGTCCCGTTTTCCAAAGTCAAGGTATATTGAATGCCACAAAAGGACGCAAAGTTATGGAGTAACATCGCAGGTCAGGCAGCATCTCTGGAAAACATGGATAGGTGATGTTTCGGGTCGAGACCCTTCAATAGACATCTGGAGAAGGGTCTCGACCTGAACCGTCACCTATTCATATTCTCCAGAGATGCTGCCTGACCTATTGAGTTACTCCAGCATTTTGTGAATTTTTGTGTATGGTAGTGGAGGGTAGAGAGGAGGAGAAGGTAGAGGGTTTAGTTTTTAATTTTTAGTTTAGAGATACAATACGGAAACAGGCCCTTCGGCCCACCAAGTCTGCAGCAACCAGCAATCCACATACATTAATGCTATCTACACACACTAGTGGCAATTTACACTTGTACCAAGCTAATTACCCTACAAAGCTGTACGTCTTTGGAGTGTGGGAGGAGACCGAAGATCTTGGAGAAAACCACGAGGTCACGGGGAGAACGTACAAACCCCGTACAGACGGCACCCATAGTCGGGATCGAACACGGGTCCCTGGTGCTGCAGGCGCTGTAAGGCAGCAACTCTACCACTGCGCCATCGTGCCACCCTGTGGAGTGAGGAGAGAAAAAAGACGTTGAGAGAAGGGTTGGAAAGTCAAAATTGTGTCTCAAGTATCAGATCATTACAGTACCCTCCACTACAGATCATTACAGAGACGATAATTATGAAAGGCTGTTCCTGATGTTAGTGTTCAATCATGTGCTAAGGTTGTTTAGGGTCAGATTTGGACATTGACGTGTTGATTGTAATTGGAGAACAACAACCAAAGCTCTCCCACAGACTGTAAGGATGCTCACAACTACTGTATAAGGCACGATGGAGGGACAGCTTGTATGTAATATTCATAGTCCCAGAATTCAGTCCAGTCTGGATTTATAGAAAAAGCTTAATTCCGTTAATGGCCACAATAGTTTCCTTATTGTGTACATCATTGCCAGTTAAGCCCCTGTCCCACGATGTGAGTTCACCCAAGAGTTCTCCCGAGTTTAAAAAAAAATCGAGCTCGTTGTATGTACATAGCGGGTACGTAGGACCTCGTGGATGTCCCATAGTGGCTCGTAATGCTAACGGCAGGTACTCGGGAAACGCGGTAACCCGTGAATTTTTTTCAACACTGTGAAAAATGTCCAAGAGTTTCCCCGAGTACCTGCCGTTAGTTACCGCGTTTCCCGAGTACCTGCCATTCGCAATACGAGCCGCTACGGGACATCCACGAGGTCCTACGTACATTCTACGTACTTACCACAAGTTTGATTTTTTTTTAAACACGGGAGAGCTTTTGGGTGAACTCACATTGTGGGACAGGGGCTTTACTCACTGAGCTACAAATACACTTTTGTGACAATTCAACATGCACCTGATTGTCTACTGTTCATACTGACCTAGATTTTCTGTTGACATGGGCTTAACGTCAGAATTTTACTTCATGAAGGGTTCAAGTTGCTTCCAGGTCTCAGTGTACAGTGGCCTGTTACAGACGGGAGCTATAGAAACCTGTGCAGCAGCAACCCATAACCTCTGGGACACAAAATGGAACATAAGCTTCCACAAAGGCTTGTTGTAAAGTCAAGAATGTTTTATTGTCATATGTCCCAGATAGAGCAATGAAATTCTTACTTGCAGCAGTGTAACAGAATATGTAAACATTGTACATGGTAAACAATATAATAAACGAGGAAAAAAAAGTTCAGTGTGTGTATCTCTACACATACCCACCCATACACATATATACATATATATATATATATGTGTGTGTGTATATGTGTCTGTGTGTGTGTATATGCGTGTGTGTATATATCTGTGTGTGTGTGTGTCTATATATTTGTTGTAATATATGTGTGTATGTGTATATATATATACATACATACATACATACATACATACATACACATGCACATTTACATACACATAAAAAACAAACAACGATAGTACAATAATAACAATAATAGTCTATGTAGTTCATAGCTTATTTGAGGTTGTAGTGTTTAATAGCTGTAGGGAAGAAGCTGTTTCTGAACCTGGACATTACAGTTTTCAGGCTCCTGTACCTTCTTCCAGATGGCAGGGGTGAAATGAGTGTGTGGCCAGGGTGGTGTGGGTCTCTGATGATGCTGGCTTCCTTTTTGAGGCAGCCCACAGACAGGTTTGCAGGTCATAGTGTAAAAACATAAGAATCAGGAGCAGAAATAGACCATTGGAGCCCAATCGCTCTGTCACCAGGTTCAAGGTTGATTATGCAACGCTGAGCATCATTTTCCTGCTCTATCTCTATATTTCTTTATTCTCTTGATATCCAGAACCCTACGTGTTCTTTATTAAATGAACTAAAATGAGTACTTTGCATCTGTTTTTACCAAGGAGAAGGACATGGAGGTCAGTGAAATCACTGAAGAGAATACTATTATGGCAGCTTGAATACTGATAAGGCAGTGTGAAATTAAGAAGGAGGAGGTATTGGGACTTGAAAAGCATTAAGATGGATATATCGGCAAGATCTGATGGGATATATCCAAGGTTATTGAGAGAGGCACAAGAGGAGATTGCAGGAGCATTGACAATGATCTTTTTGTTGTCTCTTGCCACAGGCAAGGTCCCAGATGACTGGAAAGTAGCTAATGTTGTTATTTTATTTAAGAAGGGAAGTGGAGAGAATCCAGGGTATTATAGGCCGGTGAGTCTCACTTCAATGGTAGGGATGCTATTGGAGAGGATTATTTGAGATTGAATTTACTTCCATTTGGAAAAGAAAGGATTAATTAAGAACAGTCGGTATAGCTTTCTAGAAGGAAGGTCATTTCTTACTAATGATCAAATATTTTGAGGTGGTGGTGAAGATGGTCGATGAGGGTAGGGTGGTGAATGTTGTCTGCATGAATTTTAGAAAGGGGTTTGATAATATCCCCATGATAGGCTAATCCAGATTATTTAAATGCACGGAATAAACAGTGACTTGGTCGTATGGATTCAGAACTGGTTTACTGATAAACTGTTGTGGTGGAAGGACAATATTCCAGCCAGAGGAATTCTGCAGGGTTCTGTGATGGGACCTCTGCTGCTCGTGATATACATAAATACCTTGGACATAATCATAGACAGGTTGGTTAGTGAGTTTGAAAATGACACCAAAATTGCCAGGGTCACAGATTGTGAAGAAAGCTGTCGAAAGGATATAGATCAGCTACAGAAATGGGCAGAGAAATGACAGATGTAGTTTAATCAGAAATTAATTCTGAGCAAGTGTGAGCTGTTGCACATTGGGAGGTCAAATGTAAGAGGAAAATGTACATTTAGTGGCATGACCCTTAACCCTTAACAGCACAGAGGGATGTACAGAGACATCTTGGGGTCCAAGTCCATAACTCCCTGAAAGTGGCGATACGCCAGTTAGAGTGGTAAAGAAGGCATGTGATATGCTTGGTTTCATAGGTTGAGGCATTGAGAATAAGGGTTGGGAAGGCATGATGCAGCTATATTGGACTTTGGTTAGGGCGCATTTGGAATATTGCATACAGTTCTGGTCACCCCATTACAGGAAGTATGTGGAGGCTTTGGAAAGGGAGGAGGTTTCTCAGAATGATGCCTGGATTAGGGGGTATGAGCTACAGGAAGAGGTTGAACAGACTTGGATTGTTTTCTCATTTATAAAATTATGAGAGGCATAGATGGGGAAGACAGAACCTTTTTCCCAGGGTGGAAAAATCAAATACTAGAGGGCACAGCTTTAAGGTGAGAGGGACAAAGTTTATGGGAAATGTGCAGGGCAGTTTTTTTTTCCAGTGGGTGGTGAGTGCCTAATGCACACTGCCAGGGGGTGGTGGTTGCGGCAGATATGATAGTGGCATTTAAGAGAGTTTTGGATCGGCACATGGATATGCAGGGGATGGAGGGATATTAATTATATGCAGGTAGATAGTAAGCGATAGTCTTGTCATCATCTTCAACACAGACCTTGTGGGCTGAAGAGCCTGTTCTTGTGCTGTACTCTTGTACATTCTATGAACTCATGACTGAGCGTCCAAGCCCTCTGCAGCGTAGAATTCCTTAGATTCCACCGTCATAAATAACACTTCTCTTTAACAGGGTTAAACCATTTAGAGACTGTGCCATAAACTTTATTTCCATACCTCCTATTGGAATAAGCCAATTAGTTTCACGGAAGATAGACACAAAATGCTGGAGTAACTCAGCGGGACAGGCAGCATCTCTGGATAGAAGGAATGGGAGACGTTTTGGGTCGAGACCCTTCTTCAGACTGAGAGTCAGGGGAGAAGGGATACCTCAAGATATGGAAGGGTAATGTGTGAAAACAAGAACTCAAAGGGGATGAAGCTCAAGGAAAATGTAGAATAGATCATTGTTAGCTAGGAGAAGTTGATAACGAGGCATACAAAGTATTCAGGATTGCTTTGTGATACTTGCCTTGCATTGCAAATGGGGCACATGGAATTGTAATATAATGATAGGGAGAGTTTGTTCAGCACTAATAGCATCTAGCCCTATAATATCATTGATATTTATAACTCATTGCATGTTCATTCCCTTCACATCAGTCCCCACTCTCAATGGGAAAGCCAAGCCATTATTTTCTGCTGTTAACGGTACATAATCTACAGGGGATCCAGTAGTCATACTTCTTGATGAGACTGACTACAAGAACTTGGCACTGATTTTGGAGACTTTCTTGGCTTTTAACAATGATGACTGGTATGGTGAAACCGATAGGTGGTCTTCTGAAGTTGCAATTAAGGGCTTTGGTTGGACTCATTCAGAATGACTTGCGTTGTGTTTGTGAAGCTTCAATAAAGATCCCATACTTATCCTTTAAATGGAGAAGAGGAGGAATTTGTTTAGCCAGAGGGTGGTGAATTTGTGGAATACATTGCCACAGACAGGCCAAGACATTGATTTTGTTTTTAAAGCGGCGATTGATAGGTTCTTGATTAGGAAGGGTATCAAAGCTACAAGGAGAAGGCAGGAGAATGGGGTTGAGATGAAAAAATATATCAGCCATAATGTAGCAATGTTACAAAATTTTGAGATTTAAAAAATAAAGTCTGCAATTTATCCCATCAGATAAAGCATAAAAAGAAGTTTAATTTGACACTTAATTCACTTTCATATCTTCAGTATTAAAAAAGTTATGGCCATTATCATACTCAGAAATTAGCATCTAGTTCCCTATTGCTTTTCCATTGACTTAACACAAAAGCTGTGATCGAGGACAGTTAAAAGCCCATAACTTTCTTAAAAAGTATGATAACTGAAAGAAATTTTCAGTTATTATAGATTGAAGCATTCTGAAACAAATATGAAACAATCTTACTTCGAAGACATGAAAGTAAAGCATATAATTAGTTAGTTACCTAATTGTAGCTAATTACAAAATTCAATTACTAGATCTAAACATCTATCAATTTCGTAAGAATAGATTAACATTTTTAAATAGCCTAAGTGTCCAAATAACATTCACACAATAATTCACAATATAACATAATTTTTAAATCTAATTTTCATGAATTTACAGGCCAAATGGAAGAAATTGAATGTTTAATACCTGTAAATTAATGGGCATTTAATTCATCTTGCGTTGAGGATTTCTGGAACGCGATCTTTTGGAACGTTCATTTGCGGTGAATTTAACCCCGTATTGGCATGAAAAATACTGCCGTTAATTCGGGGAATAAAATCACCGTGTCGCATGAAAAAAAGTGAATTAAAGGCCTCTTAAGCAGAACGTTTATACATTAAAATAAGGCACATTCGTTTACCTTTCCCTTGTGTGAAATCCGTCCCCATTGTTGGCGTTGACGCTTCAGAAGATGATTTTAAAATGATTCCAACGCTGAACTTGTTGGGAGATTTTTTAAACAAACTACGCAAAACGGCACCCGGAACGATTCTTTCACAGAGGCTGGTACTCCAACAAAATATAATTCAGGACAAGGAGGAGAAACCCGCGCTTTAACCCCGCCCCCCCTTAAAGGCGCCAAAATCGCGCACACGGACAGTGGCAGAATTACAGCGCCGCTGAAGGTAAGTATTGTAACATACCTACATAATGGAACGGCAGACTCAATTGGCTGCATGGCCCAATTTAGCCCCTGTCTTATGGTCTTATGGTCTCTACCTCTTGAAATAAATGTACATGGGCAGAGACATGGATATAAAATGGATAAAACAAAAATCTGAAGAAACAGATGTTTGTATTTGATCATTTCATTTAGACTGTCTTTCTTATGGTAAAATGTCAGAGGACTAACGTATATTTTTCTTTCAATTTCCAGCACGTATAGTAAAAACTAGACAATGGTGTGAAATGCTTCCCTGTTTGGAAGGAGAAGGCTGCAATTTGTTAATGAATAAATCAGGCTGGACCTGCACACAGCCAGGTGGCCGAATAAAGACAACAACGGTAAGGAAGGGATCCAATCAACAGACAAACCAAGTATGTGCCTTTCTATAATGGACATTTAAAGCTACTGTAATCATCCCCATGCTTAAAGCTGAAATAGCCTCATGACAATTTATAAGTAAATTATTTGAATTGCTGCATTAACAATAACTCAAACTGTAACTTCAGTGGATATTCAAACTGATTGTAGAACATTTTAAGATATGCTAAGGTACGACGTGAATGTGAACAGCCAACTAGTTCAAATATCACTTATTAAACGGTATAAATATGAATGATTTATTTTTGTATAAATGTATTATTGAACGTGACCGAGTGAATCATGCAACAAAGATTGCCATTAACCATATAATTGCAAACAAAAGAAAATAAATTAACTGTTCTTGATTTTATTATTTCAAAGAATTTGATTGATAATTGTGACATGGGTTCTTATTGTGGTGTTTATTTAAGGTTATGATTACTTGTGCTTCACAGATATTTGCCTGAGTTAGGAAGTGAAATTTTGATTACCAGGACTAGCTGTATTTTTCTATTTGGATAAGTCAGGCATTGTTTCATCTCGTGTGCATCCCACATCAGTGAATTTAGTAAGAAGACAAAACCTATAACTGTTTACTTTCAAGCAACTCATTGTGGGAACATGAAGCAATTAGTATATGCTCAGGAAATGTGTGGAATGAACATCAGTTTTAAATAAGCCTACTGTCATTCAGATTTTGTCTTAACCATATTGGTTTTTGAGAGTCGGACAAAGTCAACCTGAAGTGAATTGGGTTAATCCAATGTATAGGAAGGAACTGCAGTTGCTAGTTTAAACCGAAGATAGACACAAAAAGCTGGAGCAACTCAGCGGGATAGGCAGCATCTCTGGAGAGAAGGAATGCGTGACGTTTCGGGTTGAGACTTCGGGATTGAAGAAGGACCTTGACCGGAAACGTTACCCATTCGTTCTCTCCAGAGATACTGCCTGCCTGTCCCGCTGAGTTGCTCCAGCATTTTGTGTCTATCTTGGATTAATCCAACAGTTACCGTGAGCCTTGTTGTAGAATCTTTAATTGTCAGAAGTATGCAAGCAAAAGTAGGGGATGGAAGTTTACACTGATATCAGTCCATCCAGCCCTGCTACAGCCCAACCAGCTGACAACTTTCAATTCTTCCGGCTGCTGTATAATAATTGCACCCATCTCAATACTCACACTACTGGCCCTGTTCCAAAGAAAAGATGCAAACTATTGTGTGGCCTATCTGATCTGAACATCGTATGTGCAGCAGTACAATGGTGATGTCATACCGTGAAGGTGCATGGTTTCAATTGCAAATACATTCCTCAGTCTCTGGAGAATTTAATGCAATGTAAAAATGAGAAGTACTGATTCTCACATGTTTAAAACCTGGAATGATTTACATTGGTCTAGCACTTAAGAGGAAAACACCTTTAATGGATCAAAAAAGGTGATCCCTGGAGGAAAATGCTGGTGCTGTCAGCAAGTCTGGGAGAATGCAATGTGGCATTGATCTCACTACTTTTCATCATTTTCTGATAATGAACAAAATGTAATTTAGATAACTTTCATAGTAAAGATGTCAAACATCGAAGAATTTCATTGAGATTCCTACTGTTTTTAACCATTGTGAAGAACCGGTACAAGTTCAGAAGAAATGTACTGTAAAAGGCAAATAGTAGCCCGTTGTTGAGGCTGGAGGAAAGAATTCACCAATCTGGTGTTATTTGACCTCCAGCTCCATTGCCTCACAAAATGTCTTTGTGTACCTGATTCCACAAGAGTCTCTGGGACGTGTTCCCCGATTCCACAAAAGTCAATGGGTGTCCTACTTGTGGGATTAAACATGTTTTCGCATCACACTATCTGAACAAAAGAAAGGAAATGAGAGACTGGATGAGGAACGTCACCATTTAAGCTAAAGAACGTGCAGAAAATATGTAAAGGTATATTGCCTGGACTGGAGGGCTTGAGGTTGGGGAAAGTCTGGGGGAAGATTATGACACCAAAGAGCTTTGTTTTGTTAAAGTTTGGCACAGAATGGAGAGAGAAGGTGCAATGTGATGCAAAGGCAAATGTTGCTCATGGACAAAGTTCCACAGACATACATACGTGGCCATCGGAGATACCCATGGTTGCTGCATCCCTCACAATCATAACTTGCTCTCACAGTGGCTCTCGATTTCCAACAATTTCTGGCAGGTCACTGCCAGAGGAACAAACGAATCATTGGATTATGATTTTCTCAGTCGTAATTATTGACAACATTATTGACTCGTATGGTTTAGCTTTTTAACACTGTAAAGGTTTTCCACTAGATCCCCCCACCCCCCCCCAAAAAAAAATAAGATTTTGCCATGAAATACACACAGTGGACATTTTGTGTTTGATGGAAATTCGATTTTAGGTCCTGAAACTTTGATGTCTTTGAGACCAAACATTTTCGTGAAATAACAACATTTTAAAGTTTGATTCATCATTGATGAAAGGATGGAAACATTATGTTTCTTGCAGAGCAGTAAATAATCAAGTGAGTCTGCCATTTTTTCCACTGCTATAGCGACACCAGATATAAAACACTTCATGTAAACAGAGCGTCCAAGAGGGAAAAGGTTGCTTGCTGGTTTCACCATTTACACAACTTCAGACACCTGCAGCATTAGCAGCATCTCTCATTACTTAGTGATGAGATCCCAAGTCTCAATATTCAATTGCCAAAGGGTGACAAAAAGAGGTTCAATGGATCTTTTTGTCAAAAATTATCCAACAATAATACCAGCTACTTTAGACAGCAGTGGTTGCACGCTACCACTTTATCATCTGCCAGTGATGAAAATCTCACACAAATGCCGTTGCACAACTGCGAGAAAGGTAAAATCAGACGCCCACTGTAAGTGTAACATTGGAGTCACACCATTCTAAACATGTTTTCTCATCACACTGCCTGAACAGAAGAAAGTAATTTGTGGACTTGGTGAAGAATGTGATTAAGTTCAATATCGGGAGCCTCGATCGCCTTGACGCAGCAGTTTGACTGCCTGACCGCGGGAGAAGAAGCAAGGAAGAGATAAGACTTTTTTTATCTTCCATTACAGTGAGGAGGTGCCTGGAGGAGAGTCACTGTGATGGATGTTTATGTTCAATTTATGTATTGTAGTGACATTTCGTTCAAATTTTTTTTGAATGACAAATAAATTCTATTCAATTCAATTAAGTTAAAGAAGATGCAGAAAAGATTCACAGAAATGTTGCCTGGACTGGAGGCCTTGAGTTATAAGGAAAGATTGTAGAAGCTGGATTTTTTTTCTGGAGTGAAGAAGGCTACGGAGTGACCATATTGAGATTTATAAAATTATGAGGAGTATAGATAGGGTAAATAGTTACAGTCTTTTTTTCCCAGGGAGGAGGAGGCATACAACTAAAGCCAGAGGATGTGGGTTTAAAGTTTTAAAGAGGATTTAAGGAACACATTTTTCACAAAGATGGTGGGTACATGGGATAAATATTCAGAGGATGTGATAGAGGCTGATACAATTATACCATTACAAAGACATTTGGACAGGTACATTGATAGGTCAAGTTTAGAGGGAGATTGGTCAACTGCAAGCAAATGGGATTAGCACAGATATGCATATTGATCAGCATGGACAAGTTGGGCCAAAGGGCCAGCTTTCATGCTCCATAACTATGAATATAGAGAAACCAGAGAATGGTGGCAATCAGGAAATGCCATGACAATCTTTGGACTAGCTCTTAGTATCTTTCCTTCTCATTTTCAGTCAAGGAAATACTTGCAATACCTGTCACCAAAACAAACCTGGCACCACAGGTATATAGTTACCCTGAATTGATGTGGCCATGGATGAAATCCAATGGTTCAATTCTATTTTATTGCCACATGTACCTAGGTACTGTGAAATTTCTTTTTGCATACAGTTCAGTAAAAATCTTACTATACATAGGCACAATCATATTTAACTATAAGAGTGTAAGGATAATAGATTGCACTGTGGCAGTATACAAAATTCACCACGTTTCCAGCACTATCTTGAATCCAGAGTTGTGAACAATGTAGTCTTATCTTGGCCATAAAGGCCTGTTGTTCTGGTTATAGGGGTCTGCCTGGCCTTACGATGTTGTCGATGTCCTTCACTGCTACTCCACTGCTCCGTGCCGCTGTAGGCCGTGTCCGACCCATGTGCTCGGCCACTTGGAGCGTTGCCAGAATCAACCGAGCCCTGGGTTGCTGCACCGTCTCCAACAGTCCACTCCTCCAACACCTCAATCCGATCCATTGACCCACAATTGCCTCGCCTCATGCCACCACCGCTCAGTCTCCCTGCTCCAGAGCATCTCCCGCAGCCAACATCAGAAGACTCAGAGAGTCTTCGAGGATGCGGCAGGTAATCAACCATGGAAACATAGAAACATAGAAAATAGGTGCCGGTGTTGGCCATTCGGCCCTTCGAGCCAGCACTGCTATTCAATATGATCATGGCTGATCATCCAAAATCCATACCCCGTTCCTGCTTTCTCCCCATATCCCTTGATTCCATTGGCCCAAAGAGCTATATCTAACTCTCTCTTGAAAACATTGGCCTCCACTGCCTTCTGTGGCAGAGAATTGCACAAATTCACAACACTCTGGGTGAAAATGTTTTTCCTCATCTTAGTCCTAAATGGCCTACCCCTTATGCTTAAACTGTGATCCCTGGTTCTGGATTCCCCAAACAGTGGGAACATTTTTCCTGCATCTAGCCTGTCCAATCCCTTAAGATTTGTATATGTTGATGTAAGATCCCCTCTAAATTCCAGTGAATACAAGCCCAGTCGATCAATTCTTTCATCATATGTCAACAGACCGCTCACCGGCACCGGTCCTTCCCTCTATCCGCTGCAGAATCCATCTTGAAGTAATCAAAATCCAAAAATCAAATCCAGGTTGATGACAGTGAGCAGTCAAACAACAAAAACATTGTCAAAGTCTACCTCCACTGGCCTTTCTCAGAACACGTGAATGATATTCATATAGACACGGTAGATGCTATTATCTAGCTCCAAAACCAGGATATCAGTATATCAGTTCTACCACTACTGCCATGCAGAAAGTGGATGGCGCATCTAAATGGAAAGGGAGAATTGTCTGCCATCTTCATGGCATTCTTTAAAGGCAGATCCATGCACTTAGGGAATGCCACATGATCCTAATAATATAAATAAGTGGCCAGAATAACTCCTAGCTTATTGTTTAAATATGACAGGAGTCATCAGATTGCCCAGTGAGTTTATTCTATTCCACACTGACAAATCACACAAACCTATGTGTTGCCTGATAGAAGATTTCAACCTCTCATGGACCAAAACCTTCTAAACATAATTTGAACAGTATTTTCTCATAATACAATGCATTTTGTTTCACTACATGAATCCTACTTGTCTGATTTGTTAGACTGTAGAGAATCAAAACGCTCCCTTTCCTTTCAAGGAGAGCAGAGTTGATGTAATCTCTTTTTTTTTTTAAACTATTACTTAATCTGTGAAAATAAAAATACTCATGACAGAATATAATAATTTTTGCAAAAACATCACGTTCCATCATAGAAAGATGATGGATATCATAGGTATTATTACAAAGTGTCATCTTTTAAACCACACACTTATCTTCCCTTTAATAACTCTGACAAAACACATCTAGGAGGGATATTTTCTCTTCAAAACTGTCACCTCCCTCTGTCTTAAATGTACTCCACTCAATAAATACTTATTGCACTAAGTAGACTTAAAATTCATGTCCAGATGTTTGTTAAAATTTGCTACATGCTCGACTACAATAATCATCGTGGAAATGTTAATTCAGCGCAGAGTAACTTCATTGACATTGTGAAGCAGGCTTGAAGGGCCATATTTCCTATGTATCTTATAAGAAGCTGTTTTATCTCTTCAGTTGCATTCTTTATGGTATGATACGATACGATAGAACTTTATTTATCCCAGGAGGGAAATTGATCTGCCAACAGTCATAAAAAACACAAAATACATGAAACATGAAATTAAAGTGACGAGTGGAAAAGATTGTGGGGTGGAAGGGGGGGAGGGGGGGGGAGGAGTCAGTCTCAATCTACTCCACGACAGAAGGGGGAGGAGTTGTACAGTTTGATGTGGCATTCTGTCCTGCATCTTGGTGGAACCAGTCTGTAGCTGGGTTGACCAGTGTGTCATGGAGGGGATGAGCTGTATTGCCCCAAATGCTCTGCAGTTTGAGGAGCATCATCCCCTCCAAGACCACCTCCCATTAAACCAACTGCTTCCCAAGGATGGAGACAGCCTTCCTGATGAGTTTGTTAATTCTATTGGCGTCCGCGGCCTTCGCCCTGCTGCCCCAGCACATGGCAGCGAAGAAGCTATGTGAGTATTGTAATAACTAATCTAGGCATTTTACAAAGTTCATAAGGTTGCAGGTCATATTTTCTTCTGCTGACAGCTCAATCTGCTTGTCCAAGCCTAAAAGGTGAAGGCATAGGTTATAAACAGGCAGTGCACTACTTATTTTGATAACTTCCCTCAATCTTTATCTCCCTTGTGTGAGGTAGTGCTTTGGATGTGGCTGGAAATATGCAATGAAATGTCTCCGATGTTAAAACTTCCAGTGACTTAGACTTTGCTGTTGTAATTATGGTGAAGCCACCAATGTCATTGTTCCGTTCAACTGACAACATCAGGATTTTCACACACAGTTAGTTTGACAATGTCAGCGATCTAACACATATCGACAGGGTTCTGCTGTTTGCAGCCTTCTATTTCACAGGCAAGATCAAATCACTTGAACTAGATGTAGGATGTCATAATGGTCGGTCTACTGGATTAGCATTAATGGGTCTGGATCATTAGTAGAGTTCAAATCCCAACAAAGTAAATGAGAAATTTGGATTTGTTATTAATTAATCTTTGTGTCAATAATGATGACCAGGGAACTACTGGAGAGTGTTTTAAATATATATCTGGCTCACTGAAGGAAAGTTCCCATTCTTGAATACAGCAGACACACCGAGGTGGTGTGTATGTTTTAGTGCACACATTAAATGCCAGTGATCGACACAAAGTGCTGAAGCAATTCAATGGGTCAGGCAGCATCTCTGGAGAAATGGAACAGGTGACATTTTGGGTCGGAACCGAAGAAAGGCACTTCGGACATTTTGGGTCAGGGTCCGAAGTAGGGTTCCGACTCGAGAAGCCACCAGTTCCTTTTCTCCAGAGATGCTGCCTGACCCGTTGAGTTACTCCAGCACTTTGTGACTTTCTTCGGAATAAACCAGCATTCAAAGTTCCTTCCTACACATTAAATGTCAGTGTTGTCCACAAACTAAAAGCAGAAGATAGTTCTATAATAAAATACCCTGGAAATCTAATGCTTGGTTGCACACGGACCAATAGGTGTTTTAAACAGTAGTTACTCCTTGGTAAAACATACCTTAAAAGGTGTATTTTTTGGGTGGACGTTGTAATTTCCAAACCTAAATATTTTAAAATGGACAAGACTTAAGACTATAAAATGTCTTTGATATTTCAACTTTTACTTTAATCATAAGCACCCATTACAATATTTATTTAGTATTCTGAATAATGTTTATAAACTTATTTTACTGGCTTCATGATTCCCGTTCTGTGGGAGTTCTATATGATTGGCTATTTAACTAGCTATGCCTCACATCTGTTGGATGTAAGGAAGCGTTTGAGCTGATGCATGATAGCAACACACATTGGAACAGGTGAATATACTTCCCTGGATTCAGAAGTAAATTCCCTGCCGACCACAAATCCTGATCCATAGTTTAGAAGTTATCTCAGGGAGTCCCGCTTTCTGAACATTTCAGAAACAATGTTGTACATTGTTGAAAGGTTTCATCTCTACATGAAGAGCATCAACAACAAAAATGTTTCCAAGTATAGCCAAACTGAGGAGGTGTGAGAGTACCTCCAAGGGAATCCCATGGCACCTGCTCTGGAGTTAGGTCAAATCCAGATTTGAGATTTCTGCTAACATTTTAACAGTAGCCCAGCGTTTAAATCCCTTTAGAGCATCAATATTTGCCAAGATTCAATTGATCTTGAATCTGAACTGAATTTAGACAATGGCTTGAAATATTCTTTGTGTTTATTGCAACTTGCTAAATATAGGACTGGTTAAGATTAATGAGGCTGATTCAGATCCACCAATCTGCAGAAAGGTTTCTAACAGCAATGAAACAGCTGTGTCCCACTATGCACTTTTTTCCTCTTGGTTCTTGGACTCCTAATCTGTCTTCAAACCTATTATGTTTATTAATATTTAATATGTCTTATTAAAGTTAGTTACATTCTCTGGCTATGTGAGTTACTGGAAAAACGGAGGTGAAAGTGGTGGCATCGTTTGACAACGTGAGCATGTAAATCCAGTATCTTTGCTGAAAGGCATTGTGTCTGGGACTACATATTTGTTTAAGAGACAGCTGGAGGAGTATTTTAAACAGATAATCATCCCCCCTAATGCTTCCCTTTTGCTTCTGAGTAATGATGAAGTGCTTGTGTTACGTTGGGGAGCTCAGAATAGACAGATGATTTAGAAGACGAGGCTGCAGGTTGAGTCCTTCAATCAGCCCTAAATACTCAATTCCCCAGCTGAGGAAGGCAACGCTCATCATTGCCGTTCGATCGGATTGAGTCAGTGTGTTTGCCCTTTGCTGCTTTTAGAAAGGGGAGTTCAAACCATCCAAGATAACATCTCATTTGCACTGTCTCCCATGTACTATTTTGCATGCTATTGTATTGTTCAATGGAGTTTGTGCATACTGTTCTCATTCATTAAGAACTGTTTCCACTTTGTATACAATTTGTGTAGGAGAGAATTGTAGATGCTGGTTTAAATCGAAGATAGACACAAAATGCTGGATAACTCAGCGGGACAGGCAGCATCTCTGGAGAGAAGCAATGGACGACGTTTCGGGTCGAGTCTGAAGAAGAGTCTCGACCCAAAACGTCACCCATTCCTTCTCTCCCGAGTTGCTGCCTGTCCCGCTGAGTTACTCCAGCATTTTGTGTCTATCTTTGTATGTAATTTCATTGGTTTTACAAAATCATATTAAAGTTTGATTTTCTATTCGGATTCAGAGGTGACCTGTGCACAAAAAACGGGTTGCGCCAGAACTGGAGGGGGGACCAATATCATGGCAGGGAGATTTGGTTGTGCTACTTGGGATAATTTAAACTAGCCTGGCAGGGATGTGGGATGCAGAGCAAGTGGCTGCAAAAGAGATACCAAGGAGGTATGTTGCCTCCTGCATGCCTGAGTCAAGAATGTCTTACAGTGATTGCAGAAAATTCTCAAGTGGGAGGGTGAGCAGCCAGAAGTCATTGTACATATGGTTTCAATGTGAATTACTCCTTTGAAAGTAATGCAGGCATGAAATATCTAGGCATCCATCTATTTTGCACGTCAATATGCAACAAAACAGATGTAACTATTCCCAGTTCACATCTATACTTTGCTATAACAAAGTATAGATGAGAATGGATGTTCTTGGCATACTTCCCAGTCACAAAGGAAGAGACAGGAATGAAGTCTGCAGAGTGATGTTAGGAGGTCAGGCAGGAGATTGAAAAGCAGGATTTTCCTTACATTAAAAAAAATCAGCAGGCATTTAAAGGTGCTAATATGGTAATGTATTATTAATTTGGTAGAATATGGTTTTATCTCTGAACATAAACACTTTTTTACGAGTTTCTCATTTACCTCCTGTGAGCGAAAAAAATGAAATTGACTTTAAAAATGATACAGATATTCACACAATATAAAATAAAATGACTTGTATATACCAATGGTCTAACAGATTTGTGTAATTTGAAAAGTCATTTTAATCTTTTATTCACAGCTGGTGACTTAGAGACTTATAAGATCACTTATTTTTTTGTGAGAAAATAGCTTCTCCCCTGGCTCAAAGTCTGAAGAAGGGTCTCGACTCAAAACATTACCCATTCCTTCTCTCCAGAGCGGCTGCCTGTCCTGCTGAGTTACTCCGGTATTTTTTGTCTTTCTTCAGTGTAAACCAGCACCTGCAGTCCCTTCCTACACAGAAAATAGTTTGTCTATTCATGTTTTTATACCTAAATTTGAAGAGCCATCTTGATATTTGGAAATGGGAACAATTAACAAAACCTTTGCAATGTTGCAATTTGGAGGGATTGCCAACTTTGTGGGAGAAGCCTTCATGAACTAGCACAACAAATCATGGAAAGTCTATTTACTATTTGGGGCTAACTTGGTAAAAGTTTCCAATCTTTTGCATTGACTGTTTCGATGTGAACAGCCCCTTTGAAACCTATGCAGACTTTCGAAATAGCTAGGTTTTCATCCATTTTGCACATCAATATGCAAAAAAACAGATGTAACTATTTCCAGTTCTCATCTATACTTTGTTGTAGCATGGACTTTTTTTTTGTAAAATAATGAATGGGTGCTCTTGACATCCTTTCCAAAAAAGGTTCTAACAAGGCCCACACTATAAGACAGGTTTCAGAGGATGAGTTTGTTTAGGATAAAGAAATGAAGCTTTAATTGGAAGTTACAGACCCTCTCCACTGGTTCACAACAGAACATTTATTCAATGTTCATAACCATTGACACCTGAAAGTATATTGGCAACACATTGTTTATTTTATCAAACTTAAGCAATAAACTACCAAGCAGTCAAAAATTCCTATGGCTGACACCTTTTTTTTAATGCAAAAGGAGCCAGCTTTATTATTTTGAGAATCAATGTAAAACAAAACATGAGGAATGACCTTTATCAATTCAGCCATTGTAAGTGAAAATGCTGATCTTTTGAAGAGTGATGAAGCCTCACTTGCAGGACATTTTAGTCATGTATTGGAAGACAGAGTCTCTTAGGATTTGTCAAGTGCATTCCTCTTGATTGATGAAACTATCGAGCATAAACAAGAGCTTTTACTGAGTGCATTTTCATAATGTGCCACGGCTGGATTTGAACCTGTGACCTTTGGGTGGGTTGTAGGCTGAAACGTGCTGAAGTGCAGCCCAAGAAATGGAAAAGTCCCGCCGATGCCTTGGATTGTGATTGGGGTGGAGGCACATTGCGACGCGGAGAGAACATTGTTAGCTAAAACAAGTAAAATGCTCATAGTGGGACCTGACCCTCCTCCTAATGGTGTGGCCACATCACAGTAAAAATCATTTTGGATCTGATAAGGCCTATTAATTTTTTTTCTTTTTTTTTTTCTTTATATATTATGTATGAGTATTGTGTTTACAGACCTGTAATGTTGCTGCAAGTAAGAGTTTCATTATTCCGTTCTCAGTGTATGTAACAATTAAACATTCTTGACTCTTGGTCACCTGATAAAGTGAAGTGGTGAGTTGGAAACTGCATCCATTCTAGGAAATAATACAGGTTGGTTTTCTCATGGCATTTGCAGCAATAGCCCCTTGCCAACTGAAACTAAAGCCCAGTAGCTCTCGGCTTTGCTCTAGGCAGCCTCCCAGTCCTGTTCTATCAACAGTTTGTGTAGATTTGCAGGCCAGACTAGGTGCGTAAACCAGTCTCTTTACTGCCTCAGAAATTATTTGAATTAATTATTGTGATTCTCAAATAAATTCCCTGCAGACCTTTGGCAATGCAGTTCCTGCTTTACTGGGAGCTGGTGTAAAACAGGTGTAGAAAAGGCCTACAAGCTGTTCAATTAGAATGCTACAGCTTAAAATTAGGTCGCTAGATATTTTTTTGAATTTTCTTTTCGATCGCTGTCTTTCTACCAGCAGGTTGATCACTATAAACTGTTCCCATACTGGGACTGCTGATGATTTTTGTTTGGTGCTCCCTAAGGCAATTTTATTTTGCAACTTTCTGCAGGTTTTTTGTGCAATTTTGCAAATTGCCGCTCTTTCAGTTCACGTTGCCATCAGCACCATTCCTGCTGCCATACTGACACATTCCTTTCATCCTCCCACTTAAAAGAAGATTTGTGGAAGGAATCAACTTGCTGTTAAGCTAATAAAGATAATGTAATCAAATTCATGGGTGCACGTTCTTGTAATTCCACAAAAGAGGCTTGTTTCTACTCACTGCTCAACTTGTACATCATCTGACATCCTCCAGCCATTACAATAAATATCAAGTAATCACTCAGAAGTGCAAGTTCTGCAATCCCTTTGTTTCACCCTGCAATGGGGAGGCACATTGGCGTAGTGGTAGAACTATTGCCTTACAGCGCCAGAGACCCGGGTTCGATCCTGACTACGGGTGCTTTTCTGTACGGAGTTTGTACGTTCTCCCCATGACCTGCATGGGTTTTTTCCGAGATCTTCGGTTTCTTCACACACGCCAAAGACGTACAGGTTTGTAGGTTAATAGGCTTGGTATAATTGTAAATTGTCCCTTGTGTGTGTAGGATAGTGTTAATGTGCGGGGATCACTGGTCGGTGCAGACTCGGTGGGCCGAAGGGCCTGTTTCCACGCTGTCTCTCAAAACTAAATGAAACTAAACTCTTTATTGTTCCCACCCCCTCGCTATTTGTGTTTATCAAATGCTGTCACGTTTTATTCTCGCAAAGATACACTTGGCAAATAACTATTTTCTGGAAGAATTTCAATGTAGATCAAGCCCAACACTTCTCCTAGTTTTTGCTTTAAGAATTTATTCTTCAGGTCCATTCGCAGATGTGATTTTGTAAAGAGTCAGAAAGAGCGCACTGCTGTTATTTAATTGATTTGAACCACTTCTTAGCCCAGGGTTCACAGAAGTCAAGTTCCCCAGATATTCATAATCTTTTTGTAAGTGCATTGATGATGGAAATAATAGATGTTGTTGATACCATGAAGGTTGAGTTTAGATTTACTCCTTCATCCACTGTCACCACGCGGCCTCATTATCCCACGGTCAATTGGCAGCTGAGGCAATTGCCAATTTCCAAGCGGTGGTGCAAAGTACTGTGAAATGCTGGAAATCTGAAATAAAAATGGAAATGCTAAGTAAGCCAGGAAGCATCTGTTGAAAGAGAAATCGGATTAACATTTTGGGTTTACAAAAAAAGATACAAGGTGCTGCAGTAACTCAGTGGGTCAGGTCATATGACTGGAGAACATGAATTGAAGACATTTTGGGTTGGGACCCTTCTTCAGACAAATTGATTTGAGTATGGTGAAAGTTCATTGAAACGTTAACTGTTTATTTTTTCTAGAAATGGTGTCTAACACACTAATATTACCAGCATTTTCTATTTTTTATGTCCGTTATCATGTCTGGAAGTAAGCTATCAAATGGTTTCTGTGATAGGTTTAGTGCCAGAGTGATGGAAATGTGGACTGTTCAGAGTCACCCTGGAGTGCATCAGAGTAAAATGATTCTCCTGACTCAACTGGAGAAGGCAAATGGAAGAATCAGTGAAATATAGAGAAAAGAGCAGAATGTGTTTTATATTCCAACAAATACTTAGCAAGGTCCTGTTCATAGAAATTCTTGATTATTTAATAATGAGCTGTTGATGTGAATAATAGAGAAAAAAAATGAAAGTTAATTGTGAACTCTTATTCAATTCTTTTAGTCAGTTGTCAGTTCATGGTGAGTCAAGAAGCAGGTTTGCTGTGTTACAGACACATGTAGAAAATAATATAAACATTTAATAAATACATCCATCCATTAGAGCAATAATGTCTGAACTACTATCTACCTCTTTAATGACCCTTGGACTAACCTTGATCGGCTTTGCTGGCTTTACCTTGCACTAAACCAGTGGTTCTTAACCATTCTGAGGAAGACTGAAAGAGAATGCAGGGCTCGAAATTAGCGGTTGCCCGGGTGCTAATGGCAACTTACAATCCCGCCGGGCAACCTAAGCCATGCCATTTTGCCCGGCTTGGCAAGCAACCGGGACCCCCGCCCGCCATCCGTGTCCCGGTCTCGGCACTATATCTCGGGTCTCCGCTCGGCGCTAGCTCTCGGCTCTCCTCTCGGGTCTCCGCTCGGCACGGCCGGCCGTCGAGCACATCATCGGCCGTGGTTGTGCACAAGTGCGGCCCTGCACATGCGCACTGCCACGGCAACTGGTCAGCATGGGCCACTTTCTCCCTCCCTTTGCATTGTGGGAGTTCTGGCCGCCATTGCTGTCCGGTCGCCGCCTCACTGCGACCGCTGAAAAACAACACAGAATCACTCCCTGGAGCTGGAGTAACTCCCAGGAGTAACTCTTGCTCCTTGGTTTCCTGGTCCTCCAAAAATATTCGAAAAGAAATTTAAACTGGTGGACCCACCACCACCAAACTCCAAATTCTGAAAAATAACAGCATATTGCATTTTATCTGTGTATTTATTGTGTATATATATGGTCTATAGTATATAGACACACTGAACTTTTATCTCCTGTTCTGTATTATGTTTACATATTCTGTTGTGCTGCAGCAAGCAAGAATTTCATTGTCCTATCTGGGACACATGACAATAAAACTCTCTTGACTCTTGACTTGGACTTAAGCAAAAAAGGGTTCTTGAAATTTAAAAAAAGCTACCTTAAATTTAATTGTTTCTGGTTGGTACCTATGGTAGGGTGACGACTATTCCATGCTTTAATTGTGCGGGGGAACTCCATGGAGCAGCCAGCAACTCTGGATAGAATAAATTGGGTGATGTTTCGGGTAGAAACCCTTCTTTATATTTCCTCTGGTTTTAGTGTTTTTAGTTTAATTTAAAGATACAGCGTGGAAACAGGCCCTTCGGCCCACCGAGTCCACACCGACCACCTGTCACCCGTACACTAGTTCTATCCCACACATATGCGACGTAAGTCAAGAGTCAAGAGTGTTTTATTCTCTCACGTCCCAGTTAGAACAGTGAAATCCTTACTTGCAGCAGCACAACAGAATATGTAAACATAGTACTCTGTAAACAACGTTATAAACGAGAAAACAAAACTCCATACAGACAGCACCCATATTCAGGATCAATTCCGGGTCTCTGGCAATTTTAGGCAGCAACTTAATGGCCAATGTACTGCCCCAATAGCCTTGAACTGAATTAAAACATACAGTAGCTGTAAAGGGGGACATAGCGTCACTTAGAGATTTAAGACTGAAAATGGATAGTTTCTTTTTTTTTAGTAACCAAATTTATCAACATATAATTTTTTGTGTGTAGGAAAATAAAATCTAGTGGCACAGCTGGTGGACTTGCTGCCTCACACGCCAGAGATCGGTGTTCAATCCTGTTCTCGGGCAATGTCTGTGTTGAATTTGCACATTCTCCCTGCAAGCGTGTGGGTTTCCTCCCACATTCCAAAGACCCATTGGTTTTGTAGGTTAACCTGTCTCTGTAAAATTGCCCCTAATGTGTAGAGAGTGGGTGAAGAAAGTGGGATAACAGAACATGTGTGAATGGGTAGACAAAAATGCTGGAGAAACTCAGCAGTTGAGGCAGCATCTATGGAGCGAAGGAAATAGGTGACGTTTCGGGTCGAGACCCTTCTTCAGACTGATGTCGGGAGGGGTTGGGGGCGGGAAAAAGAAAGGAAGAGGCGGAGACAGTAGGCTGTGGGAGAGCTGGGAACGGGAGGGGAAGGAGGGAGAAAGCAAGGACTACCTGAAATTGGAGAAGCCAATGTTCATACCGCTGGGGTGTAAACTACCCAAGCAAAATATGAGGTGCTGCTCCTCCAATTTGCGGTGGGCCTCACTCTGGCCATGGAGGAGGCCCAGGACAGAACGGTCAGATTCGGAATGGGAGGGGGAGTTGAAGTGCTGAGCCACCGGGAGATCAGGTTGGTTATTGCAAACTGAGTGGAGGTATTGTGCGAAGCAATCGCCAAGCCAGCGCTTGGTCTCACCGAGGTTCATCATACGCTGAATAACCATATTTTTGTTTGGAAGTGGAAAGAGATAATAGAAATTGCATTCATTGCAACGTGTAAAAAGAGTTGAGATACTGTATTGTATTTTGCCGCATGTCATTGTGGTATATATCATGGTGAATATGTTTAGTTTGTGACTTTATTTAAAGCAGAAATAATATGTGAGTGCTTCATTGAGCATAATTCCGACTGGTAACTACGCACTTCATCCGAGCATATTATCGCACCCGTCATGCAAGCCGTCTTAAATGACCACCTAAACTGTCATTTGGCAACCTAAAAAGCTGCCGAGGTTGGCAACAGGGAAAAAAAGTTAAGCGAGAGCCCTGAGAATGTGAGGTAACAAAAGTTGAGGAGTTTGATATTGAATCTGATTCTAAGTGTTTCCAGCATTTGTTCTGTTTTTATTTATGATTTCCAGCATCTGGTGTGTTTTTTTATGCATGCCTCCCAGTCACAAAACATGATAGCAGTATGCTAAATATGGTCTCCATTGCTAACTGTGAAGCGCCAGCAGCATTCTGCAGCAAGTTAACAGCAGCTTTATAAAGACTTAATAACTTAATAATATTAGGTTATCTCCTAAAACTGAAAACAGTTAAAAAAATAAAAATAAAGCAAGTTCATTAGCAGTGCTTTTTCATGATAAGAATGGGAACAGAGAATTAGCAAACATTTGCACCCAGTCTTTCAGTAGAATTTGACGATAAACAAAAAATGCTGGAGTAACTCCACAGGACAGGCAGCATCTCTGGCGAGAAGGAATGTTGTGATGTTTCGGGTCGAGACACTTCTTCAGACTGATGTCAGGGGAGTGGACGGTACAGAGATAAAATGTAGCGATGTTACAAAACTTACCTTCAGCGGCGCTGCAGTTCTGCCACTAGCCGTGTGCGCGACTTTGGCGCCTTTGAGAGGGGGGCAGGATTAAAATGCTGTTTTCTATTGCTTATCGGAGGTGGACTTCCTCGGGCTGCCAGCTGCTGAAGAAAAATCGATCCGACTTCCGTTCCCGATTTTTTTTTAAAATCGTGAGACAATGGTAATAATTACATTAAAATAAAAAGCAACTTCTAATGCCCTCAACGCCTACAACGTGATGGATCGCGTGAACGGGACAAAACAAAATGTAAGTCGTCTATTTCACATATAATCTTGTTTCTTGGGATGGCTTTAATCAAATTTTACGATGCGAAAATATGATTAAGGCCCCATACGAACCGGCAGTGTTTTTCCTGCCGATATGGGGTTCAAATTCGCCGCAAATGTGACGTTCCAATCGATCGCGTTCCAGAAAAACCCACTCACAAGATTATTTAAATGCTCTTTTTTTTTCGACAATCATGTCATAAGAGCATCTAAATCGTCTATATTTTATGTTATTGTTATTCCATAGTCAATATTTTTATACTAAATATCAGTTTTAGTCCCATGAATTGTGCAAAAAAATATTAATTTTAATTATATTGAGTGGATGTTTCTAGATTAATTTATGGGAATTAAACATTAAATTCCTTCCATCTGGCATATAAATTCATGACTGAGATTTAAAAATCATGTTATATTGTGAATTCTTGTGTGAATGGGATTAGTTTGTTATTTGGATACTTAGGCTATTTAAAAAAAATATCCTTTTCTTAAGAAATAGAATCTACAGGACATTCTTAATGGGAAAGTAGTGGGCAGAAAGGCATGTCATGCGTGGTTTGAAGAGCAAAAACTTGTAGTTTACAAAGTCAAAATTGAAAAGTTGAGGAAAAACAGGTGTACAGAGTTGCTTATTGGTTACAATCTGAGGAGTATGATGATGCTACTGATTATGATATGCCAATGTACCAGCTAGCTACTGATCTTCTCCATAAAGACTTGGTCTCTTGCTAGAAATTGTAATTTATTTACCTATCTGTTACGGACTTACAGCATATAATACAATAATATTATAGTTCTGATCTTGAGAATATCACATTCTTAATTATTCTTATAATTAACTAATTATATGCTTTAATTTCAGGTCATCCAACTAAGATTGTTTCATATTTGTTTCAGAATGCTTCAATCTATAATAACTGAACATTTCATTCAGTTCTCTTTATTTTTTAAGAAAGTTATGGGCTATTGACTGTCCTCGATCACAGCTTTTGTGTTAAGTCAATGGAAAAGCAATAGGGAACAAGATGCTAATTTCCGGTTATGAAAATGGCCATAACTTTTTTAATACTGAAGATATGAAAGTGAATTAGGCGTCAAATTAAACTTCTTTTTATGCTTTATCTGATGGGATAAATTGCAGACTTGATTTTTAAAATCTCAAAATTTTGTAACATTGCTATAAAATGTAGTTGGAGACAGTCAGACTGGTAGGAGAACTGAAAAGGGGGAGGGGATGGAGGGAGAGGGAAAGCAAAGGATACTTGAAGTTAGAGGTGAACGTTCATACCGCTGGGGTGTAAGCTACCCAAGCAAAATATGTGCTGTTTCTCCAATTTGTACTGGGCTTCACTCTGACAATGGAGGAGGCCCAGGACAGAAAGGTCCGTGTGGGAATGGGAGGGAGAGTTAAAGTGTTGAGTAACGGGAGATCAGGTAGGTTTAGGCAGACTGAGCAGAGGTGTTCAGTGAAACGATCACCGAGCCTGCGCTTGGTCTCACCGATATGCACAAGTCCAATTTGACGGCCAGGCAGAGGCAAATGGACCTTGTCATTGTAAACAGAGTACCCATTTCAAACTCCAAACCCACGCTTGAAATAAATTAAACCACATAACAGAAAATGGTCAATGAATTTTGTAATGAAAAACTCCTTGTTCTGCAATTGATAAATTAACAATCTGTGAACAGCTCCTCGTTGTGAACATGAACTGTACACAACAGAAGAGCTTAATGCAGTAATTCTGTGAATTTAAATACTTATTTATTTTGATTTGAGTCAGCAAGGATCACATTGCTGAAACTCTTTCTTCTGATAAGGTGCCACATTAAAGGTTATTGTGGAAATGAGATATTCATGGTGCGGAAGGTAAAGTATTGTTGTGGATGGAAGATTGACTGGCTAACAGGCACCAGAGTAATATGAAGAGCTCTTTTTCTCTGATCGGCAAAATATATCGAGTGGGGTGCCTGAGGGATTGGTGCTTTATTTCAACTTTTTCCATTTCAAATAAAGTAATTGGCTGAAGGCAGAAATAAGAAGGGTTACAAATTGATACAAATGATACCGGTGTTAGAAGTTATGGGGAGAAGGCAGGAGAATAGGGTTAGGAGGGAGAGATATAGGCCTATCCCACTTAGGCGATGTTTCAGGCGACTGACGGCGACCGTCAATTCGTAGCAGGTTGTTGAAAATTTGGCGACTGGAATGGCGACTGTCAGAGTGGAACACGCACACACGTACACACATCGCTTCCTTCACCAGCCAGTTATGCAGGCGAGAGACAAGGCAAGCGGGGGAAGCGCTGTCTGAGTGAAATTCACACAGTGCAAAGCCAATGTGACACAGGCACACACCACGATGAACAGGAAGGTTGGCGCTGTAATTAAGACGGTGAAAGCACACTGTACGGGAAGGGTTACTTAAGTCCTTTAAAAGAGGGGGAGGGGTGGGGGGGAGAAGGGGGGAGACAGGGTGGGGAGAAGGAGTGGGGACAACGTTTAAGAAGCCAGAGGTACACGGCTGTGAAGCTTGGCGGACATTAACATTACCGGTCGGTTATCCTTGGTTCTGAAAACTACTGTTTATGGGTTTTTTCCCAATGAGCCAATGAAATTCACCAGTCAGCACCGGCGACAACCTACGAGAACCTATGACAACCTACGACCTCCTGGCAACCCACTACCACTACACCTACGTCACGAGAATTTTCGCTACTCTCCATGGCGTCAAAATTCTGGTCGCCGCTAATTTTTCAACATGTTGAATGTTGAAAAATTAGCGGTGACCAGAATGAAGCCGTGACTAGTTACGAGAATGCGGGAACTACTCACCACCATGCAGGCGACACCCCGACAACCTCCGGCGACCTTGTGGCGACCTCATAGTCTCCTGTAGTCACCTAAAAAGTCGCGTAAGTGGGACAGGCCCAATAGATCAGCCATGATTGAATGGTGGAATAGACTTGATGGGCCGAATGGCCTAATTCTATTCGTATTCCTTTTGACCTTATGACCTTAAATAGTTAAAGCATGTGGCCCAAGAGCTAGCAGTTGGAGTAAAATGTAAATTGTCCATTTTGTTAGGAAAAAATGTTTAAAAAAAACATTATCTAAATGTTGAGATTGCAGAACTTTTGATACAGATGGTTGTAGGTGCCCTGTTGGATGAATGATTCACAAAAGATTAGGATTCAAGTACTGCAAGTCGTGTGGAAGTGACAGAATGGTATTGTTTATTCCTATGGGAATTGAGGAACAAAGTAGAACAGGTTTGTTTCAGTTACATTGGGCATTGCTGAGACCACACCTGAGGAACTGTGTAGAGTATTGAATCCTTATCTAAGGAAGGATATTAACGTGCTCAAAACAGCTCAAGAAGGTTGACTAGACTAACTCCAGGAATGCACAGGTTGTCTTGAAGGGAAAATTTAGATAGATTATGCTTGTATCCACTGGAGTGAGATGAAACTTGATTGAAACATATCACATTGTAAGAGGTCTCAACAAGATTATTCATCTAGGAAAAAGTATCAAGAACCAAAGATCACTCTTTCAAAATTAGCGGGTGCTCATTTAAAATAGAACCACTGATTTTCTCTGTGTGCTCTGGATTCCTCCCACAATCCAAAGACTTGCAGGTTTATTAGGCTTCTGTAAATTGTCGTGTGTTGGATGGAACCTTAATGCTCTTCAAGAGACCCAACGCCACCTCCTACCTGATCTCAAAAGGCTTTAGCTTTTAATATACCCCACACACTGATGTCACTATTCTCCATGTCTTAGTCCTTGGTGAATATCAATGCAAAGTACTTGTTTTGTACCTTGCCTGTATCCTCTACCCCCAAACATGTATTCCTTCCTTTATCCTTGAGTGGTTCAACTATGTCCTTAGTTACCCTCTTGTTTTTAATGCACGTATAGATAGCCTCAGATTCTCTTAAATCTAATGATATTCCATGGCCCCTAATGGCCCTCCTAATTGCCTGCCTGAGTTATTTCCTGCTATCTTTATATTCCACAAAGGCCCAAGCTAAACCTCAATGTCCTTCCTTTTCCTTTTTGACCAAATTCATAATCTCTCATTATCTATTCTTTATAAATTGAGCCCAGATCATGTGAACTGTGCTTCTCAGCACAATGATATAAATCATTGAATAGTTCAAAACATTTCTGAAATCAGATAAGATGACACAAGAACCGTGTCAACCTGCACAGCTTAGCTCATTAAAATTGCTGGTTGCTCTCCTCTGATTTGCAAGCACTGGAGGTTACTAATCCAGGGATACAATGTATTCAATCCAATTCAATAGGCACGCAGGCCACCTGGACGATTTCGCAGGTGAAGACAAATTAGCTCCTTAACGCAGCCAGGCACAGTGTGCGAGAGACACTTTTTACTAATAGTGCAGAATGTCAAGTTCCGTTGTGCATAAGTAAACTGTATTAAGAGAGTCACATCCCTCGACGAGCCTCAGCCTTCAATATCGTCTTCCAGCTCCATTAGTGTGCAGAATGTCAGTAATTACACCTTTTATTCAGATGCAGCTCTGTGGCAGCTTTTCCTTCGCACTTGCTAATTTCCCACCCCGACTCATTTAACAGTGAAATCACTGAGGTTTTGGAAGGTTAGCCACCAATTAGTCTGTACGTGAATGTTCTTTTATATTTTATGCATTAAAGCAGGACCGAGATAAAATAATGGAGTTCAACGACCATACATATTCCCTGTAAAATATTACACCGTTATTTCCTTTTATATGAATAACATGTTTACAATACAAATTAAATAGTTTACAAAAATATATATTTGGAAGCATCTGTGCTTGCAGGTTGATGTGATTCCCTCTGTCATATTCCCTCAACAAACAGTACATGAGTGAGAATGAGAACAAATGAGATATTTACTACTTAGAGAGAGATTCCTCAAGAGAACTCTCAGCTATCTATTTATTTTTATTTTTGATGCACTGATGTAACACATCTGTCTTGAGAGTGCAACATCATTGTGGTGCAAAGAGCAAGGAGCATTTGTTGGCTTTTGCTTCATATTACACATGAGTAAGTTTGTGAACTACCTTTAATGGGTTACGAGACTAAGTGGGACCCGTTGGGTACCAGTCGCACAGGAGGCCTGGTCCCCCCCAACGCAACCCATTCCCCAACGCATTATTCCACCACTCACCTGTTCCCCCAACGCAACCCGTTCCCCCAAAGCAATGTTCCACCACTCTGGGGAGGTGATGTGGGGGAGGGAGGGGGGTGTGGAGGAGGCGGCGTGTGTGGGGGAGGTGGGGGTGTGGGGGAGGTGGGGGTGTGGGGGAGGGGGGAGGGAGGGTGTGGGGGAGGGTGGGTGTGGGGGAGGGGGGCTGTGGGGGAGGGGGGCTGTGGGGGAGGGGGTGTGGGGGAGGGGGAACCTTCAAAACCTTCATAACTTTTGTACTATTTCACCGATCGGAACAAAACTTATTTGACTTGCAGCAGAGGAGAATGGTGAGTAAGGTGGCAAAAAATCGTAGCGCTATGGGGGATCGTTTTTGCGCAAATTTAATTACAACGCAGACAGGGTCAAGATGAGAGTTGTACTAATATATATAGATAGACCGACAGACAGACAGATTGATTTTGAAGGATCAGCAAGGATCACCACTGTGCAATCAGCCAATAAAAAATTACCTTTTTTGAAATTTCCTCAAAAGCACAAACAGACCAATTTGCCCAATAAGAAAATTTGAAGAAGGATAAGTTTAAGGATAAGCATAAGGATAAGGATAAGAATAAGGATAATGCAATATTTGTATTACCATTTCAAATTACCATTTACAATTTAGGAAACACAAATGCTTCACAATCTCTGCAAATCATTCGTAGAATTTTAATTGTTGGTGTCTCCGCTCACTCTCCAGTTCCTGATGGCTTGTCAACTAGGGTGCTCAGTAGTATATATTTCATTTTATTCATGAATATTCCGTTGTTTATATTGTGTCAACCAAACCAGCCAAGATCTATTTCTTGTAGAAACAAAGAACTGCAGATGCTGGTTTATACCAAAGATAGACGCAAAGTGCTGGAGTAACTCAGTGGATCAGACAGCATCTGTGGAGATAAATGATTGGTGAAGTTTCGGGTCAGGAGCCTTCTTCAGACGCTGAAGAAGGGTACTGACCCAAAACGTCACCCATCCTTTCTCTCCAGAGATACTGCCTGACCTGCTAACTTACTCCAGAACTTTGTGTCTATTTCAAGTTCCTCATTGAAGATAGACACAAAATGCTGGAGTAACTCAGCCGGACCTTGTACCTTGTGGTCATCACTTCCGGAGGGTCTACCAGGGACTATACTGGAAGTTGATGAGAGTGGGTCTGGTCTAGCGGGGGCTGTGCAGTCTATGGGCTGGATGGAGGTCTTGAAGGTTGCATAGGTGGGCATGTCAACAGAGGATTGTGGGAGGGCATTCCAGAGGGAAATTGCTTCAGGGAGAAATGACTGGATGTAGGGAGTAGATGTGTGTTGTTGAACTACAAGATGCTTGTTGTGGCTTCTTCTGGATCTTGTTGTTTTCTCTTTGACGTATAAGTCAGCGTCGAGGTAGATGTCCTGGTTGATGATCTTGTGACGGGTAGTCAGTCTGAGCATCTGGCGTCTGGTTGGAATTGGTGGAAAGCTGTCAGCCTCGATAACAATCAGCACGGGAGCACCTCAAGGCTGCGTGCTCAGCCCCCTGCTGTACTCACTCTATACCCATGACTGCGTAGCCAGTCATGTTGCGAACACCATCATCAAGTTCACTGACGACACCACTGTTGTGGGACGTATCATTGATGGGGACGAGTCAGAGTATAGAAGAGAGATCGACCGACTGACCAAATGGTGCCAGCACAATAACCTGGCCCTCAACATCAGCAAAACCAAGGAACTGATTGTGGACTTTGGAAGGGGTAGGATGGGGACCCACAGTCCTGTTTATATCAACGTGTCGATGGTGGAAAGGGTCAAGAGCTTCAAATTCCTGGGCGTGCACATCTCTGAAGATCTCTCCTGGTCTGAGAACACTGATGTAATTATAAAGAAAGCACATCAGTGCCTCTACTTCCTGAATAGATTACGGAGAGTCGGTATGTCAAGGAGGACTCTCTCAAACTTCTCCAGGTGCACAGTAGAGAGCATGTTGACCGGTTGCATCGTGGCTTGGTTCGGCAACTTGAGTGCCCAGGAGCGGAAAAGACTACAAAAAGTAGTAAACACTGCCCAGTCCATCATTGGCTCTGACCTCCCTACCATCGAAGGGATCTATCGCAGTCGCTGCCTCAAAAAGGTTGGCAGCATCATCAAGGACCCACACCATCCTGGCCACACACTCATCTCCCCGCTACCTTCAGGTAGAAGATACAGGAGCCTGAAGACTGCAACGTCCAGGTTCAGGAATAGCTACTTCCCCACAACCATCAGGCTATTAAACTCAACTCATACAAAACTCTGAACATTCATAGCCCATTATCTGTTTATTTGCACTTTATCTGTTTATTCATTCATGTGTGTATATATTTATAAAATGTTATATGGACACACTGATCTGTTCTGTATTCATGCCTTCTATATTCTGTTGTGCTGCAGCAAAGCAAGAATTTCATTGTCCTATCTGGGACACATGACAATAAACTCTCTTGAATCTTGAATCTTGAATCTGGTTTCAAGGGAGTTCCAGTTTAAGTCAGTGAGCATTTTGGTTACACTGGATTGTCGACTGAAGTCACCGCACACATTTTGAAGAACATCTATATTTTTCCTTGGTACCGGGGTTCCAAGCAGCGGAGGCATCTCCAAGTGCGATTGGACTATGGTTTGGTACAATTTCTTTTGACAGTTTTAGAACAATGGTGGAAGTTTCTCTGGACAAAGTTGAGCATCTTTGCAGCATAATGTGACTGCTTATCCCACTTCAGGCTGTTTTGAATAAAGACACCGAGATATTTGTTTTCTGTGACTTCCTGTAAGGTTTCGCCAAGCATAGAATACTTTGCCGATCCTGGTTTACGTTTCCTGGACACACTCGTCACTTTACATTTTGATGCATTAAGACTCATGCCCCATTCTTTGGACCATTTAACAAGGCTTGTGAAGTCAGACTAAAGAGAAGTTTCATCTTCTTGAGAATTGATGGCTTTATATATGATGCAGTCGTCTGCAAACAGTCTTGTGGTCGATTTAACAACTTCAATAATGTCATTTATGAGTAGAATAAAAAGCTGCGGGCCCTATACAGTGCCCTGAAGTAAACTGCTCAGGACTGGTCTCCATGTTGATGCACAACCGTTGACAGGCAGCATCTCTGGATAGAAGGGTTCTTCTTTTGTTCTTGTATTAATATTGGCAGAAGTTTCTCAAAGTGTTTTCTAACTGGGGCGAACATTTAGAATATCAAAACTTGAAAAATCTTTTGCTAGCTAAAAACTCACAATGTTGCATTGATGTGTGATATATGAACTAAGCAGCCTGTGTTCTAACAGTAAAGTAGACAGATGCTGTGTCTGAAGTGTTAACTTGTCTGAGTGCCAAGTTGATTAAATCATTGAGAAGATTTACATAGATTCACAAGCCTGAGCTATAGGGAAAGGTTGGGCAGGCTAGGACTTTATTCTTAGAGCACAAAAGGATGAGGGGTGATCTTATAGAGGTCTATACAATTTTGAGGGAGATAGATGTGTAAATGCACGATCTTTTAACCAGGGGAGAGGGATCAAGAACAAGAGGACATAGGTTTAAGGTGAGAGGGGAAAGATTTAATAGGAATCCGAGGGGCAACTTTTATCACTCAGAGGGTGGTGGGTATATAGAATGAGCTGCCAGAGGAGGTAATTGAGCCAAGTAATATAACATCATTTAAAAGCTATTTGAACAGGTGCATGCATTGAAAAGGTTTAGAATATGGGCTAAATACAGGCAAATGGGACTACCGTTGATGGGGGCATCTTGTTCAGCATGGACAAATTGGGGGGAAGGACCTTTTTCCATAGTAAGACTCCATGATTATTTTGTACCTTAATTAATGCAGAGAATATGGACCTGGCTGGGCATGACCTGTAAGGATTCCCCATCCCTGGCTGCCTTTGAAGAAGTGGTTATGAGCATCTCCTGGACTGGTGCTGTCCTTGTAATGATGGTGCTCCTCTATTGCTGTTGGTGTGGAGTTCCTTTGCCCAGATCCAGCAAATGGGAAGTGCTGGAATATGTTTCCAAGTCGCGAGTGTGTGTATTTGCTGGGAAATTCATAGTGATATTGTTGCAGCTTTATAAGCCTTTATTGAAGAAATTATGTTGCCACTAAATGCATCTTGTAAATAGTCTCTTCCACAACCAAATGAGACAGTGCGTCGTGAATGAGGCAGTGTGTTGCAAAAGGGAATGTTGAAGGTGGTGCATTAAGGTGTATTGATTAAGCATATTACTTTGTCCAGGATAGCTCCTCAACTCAGATGTGTTCATGCAGCTGCACCTGTACAGGAGCTGTACATGGGGAGGCAGAGTGGTTCAATCCTCACCTCTAGTGACATCTGTGTGGAGTTTGCGCATTCTCCCTGTGACTGCAGTGGTCTTCCTTCAGATATTTACATGGATAGGACAGGTTTGGAGGGATATGGGCCAAATGGAGGCAGGTGGGACTAGTGTAGATCGGACATGTTGGTCAGTGTGGGCATGTTGGGCTGAAGGGCCGGTTTCCATGCTGTATGACTATGACTTCATGTCTGCATTTTCTCTTGTATCCCAAACATATATGGGTTGGTAGGTGAATTGGCCATTTTAAATTGCTCCTAATGCATAGTGAGTGGAAAAATGATGGGTAAATTGATGCAGCTGTGGAAGAATAAAATGATATTAGTGTATGATCAGTGGGTGCCTGGTGGTCACTGAGGACTTGGTGGGCAAATGGACCTGTTTCTGTACTATGTACAGGAAGGAACTGCAGATGGTGGTTTAAACCGAAGATAGACACAAAAAGCTGGAGTAACTCAGCGGGTCAGACAGCATCTCTAGAGAAAAGAAATAGGTGAAGTTTCGAGTCTAATAGAAGTTTCGAGTCTGAAGAATGGTCTCCAGAGATGCTGTCTGACCCGCTGAGTGACTCCAGCTTTTTAGGTCTATCTCCTGTTTCCGTACTATGTGACTTTACAATTCTGTGAAAGTGGAGCGTATGATCTATTATGCCTTGAGGATGGTGAATCACTCTCTGGAAAATACAATGCTTCTCACCTGCTATTTAGCCGTAGTGTTTATGCGATTGGCCTGGTTAAGATGCTGGTCATTATTAACCCGGCGATGTTGATGGTGTGAGATTTAAGAATGATAATGCCATTAGTTGAAGATTGAGTGGTTAGATTTTTGTAAGAATATTGGTTGCCACTTGCCAGCCCATGCGTGAATGTTATTGACATTCGCTGCATAATGGCAGGGGACTGCTTCGTTTTCCAAGGAGTTGTGAATGGAAATCAACACTTTCCCTCAACTGTGGGAAGTTTAAGATAATTGGCCCTAGGACACTCCGCGACGTATCTTGGTGCAACATTCTGGAGCTGAATTGAAAGGCTTCCTATAACCACAACTATCATCCGTTGTGAAAAGTATGATTCCAGCTGGTGGAAAATGTTTTCATTGACTTTTATGAGCTTTAATATTTAGAGGATTCCTCAGGGTACTCTTGGTGAAATCTTACCTTGTTGCCAAGGCTGTAATTCTTGCTTCGCCACTGGAATTCATTTCTTTTCTCCATGTCTAGACCAAGGCTGTGATGAGGTCAGGAGTCAAGTGGTCATAGTGGAACCCAAGCTGAGCATCGGTGAATTTGGTGAGTAAATGACACTTGATGTTATTGCCCCTGGCACCTACGATCATTTCTCTAATGACTGAGAATAGATTGATAGGGGTTGCAGTTGGTCAGATTGGAGTTTTTTTTGTGTGGACATGATGTACCCAGGCAATTCTTTATATTGTCACATAGGTGTCAATGTTTTAGCTGAACTGGAAAAGCATGGGTAGAGGGAGGTGAGACTAGTTCTCGAGCATAAATCCTCACCAATCGATTCCTTTTCTACAGAGATGTTGCCTGACCTGCGGAGATACTCCAACACTTTGTGTCTATCCTCAGCAATAGAGTCAGCATGTTGTTAAAGCCTATGCATGTTATCATAAGCCATGTTCTCAGCTAGATGTAGATAGCATGTGAAACTTTCTTCTGTGTTAGTGGAGGCCTCAGGGGGCAGTTCAAGATGGGCTGTCCCTTGGTATTATTAGTATTATGAAGAGGGTTGCAAATGCTTTGGCCTTGTTTTTCTGTACAATCCTGCTGAAACAGCTAGCAATGGGCTTGGGATGCCCACAAGTTGGTCAATTGTCTATCACTATGTATAATCAGATATGGCCAGGTTAATAATGTGGAAGTGCTGAAATCGTTTCGCTGAACACCTTCGCTCAGCCCGCCTGGACCTACCTGATTGCCCGGTTGCTAAACACTTGAATTCCCCTTCCCATTCCCACACTGACCTTTCTGTCCTAGGTCTCCTCCATTGTCAGAGTGAAGCTAAAAGCAAATTGGGGGAACAGCATCTCATATTTCGCTTGAGCAGCTTACAGCCCAGTGGTATATATTATGATTTCTCTAACTTCAACTAACCCCAGCATTCCCTCTCTCTCTCTATCCCTCCCCACCCAAGGCACACCAGCTTCTAGTTTTCACCCAACAAACAGCGAACAATGACCTGTTTTCTTTATCATCGTTACGTTGTTGACTATCTTTCATTCATTGTTCTATATCTCTCCACATCATTGTCTATATCTACCATTTCCCTTTCCCGTCACTTTCAGTCTGAAGAAGGGTCTCGACCAGAAACGTCACCTATTCCTGCCCTCCAGAGATGCTGGCTGTCCTGCTCAGTTACACCAGCTTTTTGTGTCCATCTTTGTCCATTGCATGTGCTTCAGTAGTTTGGCACCTCATCTTTAGCTGCATGTGCTGCTTTTGGCATGCCACATTGAATACTCCTATTGAACCAGGATTTGATTCTGGCCCTGACGGTAATGGTAGAGTGAGGATGATCTCAGATCATAAAGTTGCAGGTTGTGGAGCAATGGCCCAGACTGTTTCATGAATATCCACTGTTGAAATGATAAATTCCTTCAGAGGATGATGGCAGTGACTCCTCGGGATCTAATGCCCAAGCCTGCATATCACTGTGTCATTGTATCTGGTGAGTTTATTGTGGCCGTGAGACAAGCCAAACCTAGAGACAATGAAAATTTGGTGAAGTATGACTGTATAAAGCTGCTGCATGACAAGCCTGTAGTAGACTACATTACCCAACCTGTGTATTCTGATGGGGTCTTACTACATGTGCCTGGTTTGGATCGGGTCCGCTTTCAAAGGACAGTGCAAGATCTAGGGCTGGGGTTGGATCAGTCTGGGCTGCTGCTGCTGGATCCTGATGAATGAATGCACTGGTGTGTTCTTCATTGTTTTGAAGCAAAGTTAAATGAATTCCAGTCATTTACACATACTTTATCCCATGAAATGCTGCCCTACATCAGTAGGGGAAGATTTGGTGCTGAGGACCCCTTCACCACAGGTGAAGTAGAGCAGCCTCTTCAGTTCAGTTTAGTTTATTGTCACGTGTGCCGAGGTTCAGTGAAAAGCTTTTGTTGTGTGCTACCCAGTCAGCAGAAAGACAATACATGATTACAGTGGAGTCATTTACAGTGTATAGATACATGATAAGGGAATAACGTTTAGTGCAAGATAAAGCCAGCAAAGTCTGATTGAGGAAAGTCTGAGGGTCACCATAGCGGTAGACCTCTTAGATTAAAGTATCACTGCTCTTGGAGTGGGTCAGGTGTATTCAATGAGTCATGAGGAAAAGTTGTCTCTGAGTGCAGTAAGAGATTCAACTCAAGAGGACTTGGAGATGGAGAGCCAATGAGTTTGACCTGAAGATGATTAAAGAAATCCACTCATGCAGACGGGCTTTATGTGAAATTGATTTTTAAAAGGTCAGGGTCTCAAAAACAAGGTATATGTTTAAAGTGAGAAGGAGTTTTAAAGGGATATCTGAGGGGAACGTTTTTTTTACACAAAGAACGGTCGATATCTGGAATTCATTGTCAAAGGAGGTGATGAAATCAGGTGCAATCAGTATTAGGAGATATTTAGATAGGGATGGGTTAGATTTGAATTGGCTGTAGTTAGGCTTGGTTAGAATTGGGTAGCAAAGCTAGTGTGCAGGGCAGCTCTTCTTATTCTATCATACTCACAGATGTTAGCAAGGAGTGCATTCTAGAGTCGACTATGGTCGACATGGTCGTACAGCAGAGAAAGAGGCCCTTTGTACCATGCTGACCATTATTTACCCATCTATACTCATCTCATTTACCAGCATCATATTAAACTTGGTGTTTGGCTTGATGCCAGCTGAGCTGAATCTTTTTTAGTACCATTTATCGCAGCTGTTTTTTGAAACAACCAAGTAGCTGACTGGGCTATTTCATGAGACAGCTCATAAAGTTAATAGACAACCAGGTTGGTATGTGTAGCGGCAGTGTCTAAACAAGTTAAGTGCAATTTCCTGCTTTAAAGGGCATTAGCACATTGGTTAGATTTTTATAACTCTTCATTAGTTTCACAGACACCATTACTGATACAAGCTACCCAGTTCCAATTTATTTAATTATTTAGCTAGATTTCAATTCCTTCGTTGTTGTGATGGGATTTTGAACTCGTGCCTCTGGGTTCTCAATTCAGCCAAGTAATGGTCACACATTGATAGCTACTTTTTTTTTCCTTTTACCATGCAAGTTAAACATCAACACTTGCCCTCTAGGTAATTAGCCAGAAATGTTACATTGCCATTATTGTTTTAAGTACATGAAAGGTTGCCCATTGATCTATTTACAGGAAGGCACTATACTACAACTTAACATATTTTTAAAATCTAAATTTCTCATTTTCACCTTCTTTCCAACAACCATTGAAGTTCGATGTTCAAGAACCTCTAATGTCATAGTCATACAGCATTGAACGAGGCCCTTCGGCCCTACTTATCCATGCTGACTAAAATGCGCCATCGAAGCTCGTCCCTTTTGCCCACATTTGGCCCATATCCCTCTAAACCTTTCCTATCCATGTCCTTGGCAATCATATATGCAACGTGTTCCTAATTCCTTTCTTCACTGGCTTTCCTGTCCCTCAAATATTTCTCAGTTTCCTCCTGAAACATTTGATGGTAACTTTACACTCTTCACTCCCTTCACATTCCCATGTATAGACATTTAAGAAACACAGGTTTATTTATTTTGCTTTGTGAGAGAGCGATCTGGAAAATGGATGGTTTTAAATAAATGGGGAGTTGGAAATGCCTCATCTTTCCAGTATTTTAGGGTGGCATGTTGGCACAGCAGTAGAGTTGCTCCCCTGCAGCGCCAGAGACACGCGTTCAATCCTGACCACGGGTGCCATCTGTATAGAGTTTGTACATTCTCCCCGTGACCATGTGGGTTTTCTTCAGGAGATCCAGTTTCCTCCCACATTCCCAAGCGTACAGGTTTGGAGGTCAATTGACTTCGGTAAGAATTGTAAAATAATCCCTAGTGTGTAGGATAGTGTTAATGTATGGGGATCACTAATCGGCGTGGACTCGGTGGGCCAAAGGGCGTATTTCCATGTTATATCTCTAATCTATTGATCCCTGAAACTGCCCTTGCGTATATAATGATAGGAGAAGGATTTTTATCCAACGTAACAGCAGGAAAAGGTCTGCACATCGGATAAGTGCTTCAGGCTCTTCCTAGCTACTACTAAAATCAAGCTCTGTTTGATATCACAGTTCCCATTTATAATCGGACAAAGTCTATCACAATCATTGTTGGTGAGGAAGAAAAGCAATTTATTCTCCAGATAGTGGGGTGCCAGAAGAGTTGAAGCCTCCCAGCAGTAGAAATGGAGAGAGATCTCCACTGGGATCAGCATGCATGATTTTGCTTGCCCATGTTCAGAGCTTTAGCTCACACCATGGTGACCCACTGCGGAGTCTGATCACAAGCTCTTCATTATTTTACCAGAAACTATCCATGACTGGCAGGCACTTCAGGGGATTGAGCACGATATTCAGCTGAATACTCATTGCTGCGTTACCCATTATTGATTTTATTTTCAGGCGGGGACTTTGCCCAGTGTCGCCTATGATTGCTACACACAAAGCAGGGCATGAGTACAAATAAGGATGTGAGATCACGCTCCAGCAAGTGGTGCACTCTGTTCCAAGAATCGCTTTAAAATCGCGAAGCTCACGCTATTGCAGTCGTTGCCAGGGTTGTCGATCAAATCAGGGAGACAGATGCTATGAATAACAGCACGAATAGTCCAGCTGACAGTTACTTCTGATGCCAGTGTTACACGTGCTTGCAATGTGGCTTTCTATTGACAGGAGGAAAGTGAAAGCTGTCACCATCACAAAATAACTCATTAACTATTCTGCAGACACTTATGAAATTCTTGTCAGTTTTGGGAACAGTCTCTCACAAAGCAAAGGGCAGTGATGACTCATTGACTTTTACTTCAATGCCAAAACGACTACAAAATAAACCTTTTTATCACATGTACCACAACTGTTTCACCACTTCAGTTTAGAGATACAGCGAGAAAATAGGACCTTCAGCCCACCTTGTCCACGCCGACCGGCAATCACCCCAGACACTAGCGCTATCCTATACACTAAGGACAATTTACAATTCTTACCAAAGCCAATTAACCTACAAATCTAAAAGTCTTTGGAGTGTGGGCGAAAAACGGAGCTCCAAGAGAAAACCCATGCGGTTACGTGGAGAATGTACAAACACTGTACAGACAAGCACCTGTAGTCAGGATCGAACCCGGGTCACTGGCGTGCTGCTCATTGCCACTTGCCTTATCATTGTCTGTCAGTATTTCTTACCTTTGTCTCTCCTTCGATCTTTAAAGCCATTAATATATTTTGTGGAATGTATGTATACTGCCTTTAAATTGATTCAGCCCTTTTTTTTTATCAATGTATCGGTTGGGATGAAGGGCCACTTCTCATCATAGGAGTCTAGTTGGTAAAACCATTGACAGATTAAGTAGCTCAGTCCAATCTGTGACTTGTTTCTCCTTGCAGGAAAGTAGGTGTATTTAGTAGATATGTCTTTTTGTATGAATAAGGCTGGAAGTTTATGTTTCCGATGGCATGATTTGCTATGGATTTATCACAACATACGTGTCTGCAGGAAAAGAGCTAATAAACAATGTATGAGAATGGTAATTATCAATCAACAAATTCATTCATTTAAATGTTTTGTGAAACTAGCCATATCTTTAATTAGGTTTGGTTTCTCAGGCAGCCACAAAATTTGCTTTAAATTAAGCATTAGAATTACTGACAAAACGAACCAGAGACGCAACTTGTGACTTACTGGATGTTGTGTTATAAATGGATGGAAGGTCAGCCAAGGAAGAACATAATTTGAATTATGAGTGAATTCAATATTCTTTTATAAAAGTATTTAAATTAAGTGATAATGGAAGGTTGTTCAGTTCCTCTCAGCGAAGACAATTGCTCTCCAATAATGAAGCCAGGATATTTGCAGGAGGCAGGAAAATTGTGCGTATTTGCCGAAGCTTATCATTTGTTTTCATAAGTTCATAAATTCTATGAGCAGAATAAGGCCTTTTGGCCCATCAAGTCTACTCCGCATTCAATCGTGGCTGATCTATCTTTCCCTGTCAACCCCATTCTTCTGCCTAACCCCCATAACTCCTGACAAGAATCTATCAATCTCCGCCTGACAAATATTCATTGACGTGGCCTCCACAGCCGTTTGAGGCAATGAATTCCACAGATTCACCACCCTCTGACTAAAGAAATTCCTCCTCATCTCTTTTCTAAAGCTATGTCCTTTTATTCTGAGTCTATGGTCTCTGGTCCTCAACTCACCCATTAGTGGAAACATCTTCTCCACATCCACTCTATCCAGGCCTTTCACTATTCGGTAAGTTTCAATGAGGTCCCCCCTCATTCGTCTAAACTCACTGAAGGTTCCCTCATATGAAGGGATGCAGAGACGATGCTGGAAAATAACACTGAGATAGACGGTCGACCACATTCCTGATGACCAGTGGAGCAGGTTCAAGAAGTAATATGATTTACTCCTGCTCTTATTTCTTACGTTCTTATGTATTTTCACCACCACTTTAGCACAGCTTTACTTCTGAGTGACCGCTTTGATCTTCTATATATTTGGTTTTCATGTCTCTTGATAGTACTCTTCAAGATACAAAGTAAGGAAACGTGGTCTCATGTCAAGAGTGAGGTTTAAATATGGTCATTGTTTAATTTTAGGGCTCAGTCGGAACCATTCAATGTGCTGATTGCTAAAAGCTGTTTCTCACAGTTGTTAATTTTGGATGGAATAAGATTGTAAACAGGCCCATTGCCTCTATTGCAGTTATTAGATAGCTGTGGGGGGGGGGGGCGGTTGGGAATGATGACAGTAACTGAATAATAAAATGCTATCCTAAAATTAAGAAAACAGCCTCTGTGAATAAAGGAACTGAGATTTATTTTAGCTCCAAGCAACTCATAAATGTCCTACTCCAATGCTTATATTTAGGTGATAAAGTTCACATACTTTAACACAAACTGGCAGTGGAACTGAAAGAATTCGGCCCACAGGACATAGTTGGGGCCTAAATTACATGAAGGTAATTGCTGTAATGATGTTTTTATGGGTTACATGATGGAATTATATTGAAAACTGGATTGCTCAATGCCATCGGGTGCTTAGTATTTCAGGATGCTGTTCCAGATTTTTGTTCAAGGCCCTTTGTACGTGGACTGCTGAGCTTACAGTACGTTTTGATATTCCTTATGCAAAATTCATCTGCACAAATAAGGCAGGTAAAGTGACACTAGCCTCAACCAGACAGATCTGCACAATTTATCTGCACAATCATATGATGATAGAATGGGTCGACTGGGCGTATTCACTGGAATTTAGGAGGATGAGAGGGTATCTTACAGAAACATATAAAATTCTTAAGGGATTGGACATGCTAGATGCAGGAAATTTTTTCCTGATGTTGGGGGAGTCCAGAACCAGGGGGTCACAGTTTAAGCAAAAGGCCATTATGACTGAGATGAGGAAAAACTTTTTCACCTAGAGTTGCGAATCTGTGGAATTCCCTGATACAGATGGCAGTGGGGGCCAATTCACTGGATGTTTTCAAGAGAGATTTAGATTTAGCTCATAGGGCTAACGGAATCAAGGGATATGGAGAAAAAGCTGCAATGGGGTACTGATTTTGGATGATCACCATGATCATATAGAATGGTGGTGCAGGCTCGAAGGGCCGAATGGCTTACTCCTATACCTATTTTCTATGTTTATCATCCATAGTTCCTTTCCACTGCTTTGTGTGTCTCTTTCATGCAAACTTCAGTATTTTAACTCTAAGTAAATTAGCAATGCAGTGGATTACCCCTAAACCTTCTGACTAAAACCCACAGGATATCATTTATTTTGAGTCATTATACCTAAATGCCTATAAGAACCCCAGCTGCTGGTTCCATTGAACTCAAATGTCAGTGGGCATGATGTTTGACTTATTTAACATAACCAAAGGTGAGTTACTAGCTCATTAACACAGTAATGAATTATGTTTCCCACTTCCTCTGAATCAAGAACCTGGCAGTTGCATGTTTTCAATCCAAATGTCATTTGCCAGTTTTTATTTTATGCACATGTTAAAACATGTTTTACACTGTTGAAAACAAAGGCTCAGATGTTAGTCCATCCTCAGTGGTTTTGGAGCACAAAACCCCATGGATGCTGCCAGTCTCATCTTCCCCAGGTGTAGCCGGCAGCAGACACCTCATCTTTACTGATAGTTCCTGGAACTACCTCCATTTTGGGAGGTAGTATTGGTGTCAAGGGTAATGGGGAGCAGGCAGGAGAATGGGGTTAGGAGGGAGCGATAGATCAGCCATGATTGAATGGTGGAGAAGACTTGATGAGCCAGATGGCCTAATTCTGCTCCTATCATTTATGTCCGTATGAACTTATGATTCATCCCCTGCATTCCCTCCGCACATCCTTGTCAGACTGCTTACCAGTTACTATCAAAGTTCAGTCCTCAATTGACTCCTGCTATTCCACAGACCCTTTTTGACCTACTGGACTCCTTATTTCCCAGGTCCTGCCAGATATAACCTGTTTTGATCTTACATTTATTCCCTATATAATCTCACACATCCCCCCTCAAATTATATCATAATTCCGCCAATGGTCATCCCATCCGCAGCCTTACCCAACTCCTTGACTCCACCCTGTCTGTGATTACCACAACCCCGTCCAACTGCCATGTAAGTCCAAGTCCTTGCCTCAGTACTTTTCTCCTTTCTTTACTTGACCCCCCTTGTAGATTTTTAGCCAAATAATGGGCATCAAACTCCAATACCCATCTCCAGCCCACTGCCTCTTGCTTGTGTGGCCTGCACCTACAGAAGGGCAAGCAAATACTATTCCGTAAAAAAGAGTGAGTGAATGTCAAAGAAAAGGCACAAGATGAAAAATAAGAGTGGATCAACGCAACATAAATTGAAGAAAAGCAGAAACGACCAAAATTGGATTAGAAAAATACAGACGTGGACAAAAGAGTAGAATATAAACAAAAAGATAGAAAATAGGCAAGAAAGAGATGTCAACAGGGGCAGAAAGCTAAATGTTTCCTTTGTCCATTAGCAGTACCACATGCTTATCACACCAGTATGGTAAGCACAAATCTCACCCTTTGTTGGACTTCTTCAGCTTGTTTGTTTTGTTATGTTATCTACTGAGTACTGTGTTTACAGACCTGTTATGCTGCTGCAAGTAAGAGTTTCATTGTTCCGTTTGGGTACAGATGACAATTGAACGCTCTTCGCTCTCTCCGTAGACACAGGACACCCTCTCAGGGAATTGCACATGTTGAATTGTAAGTGAAAGGAAAGTCAGTCACAGCTGAGCGCAATTTGCTTTGTGAGTGAAATCAATATTAGTAAAATCAACTTAGTGTGTAGGAAGGAACTGCAGATGCTGGTTTAAACCGAAGATAGACACAAGAAGCTGGAGTAGCTCAGCGGGACCGGCAGCATCTCTGGAGAGAAGGAATGGGTGATGTTTCGGGTCGAGACCCTTCTTCAGACTGGTTTGGGATAAGGGAAACGAGAGATATACTGTAGATGATGATGTAGTGAGATAAAGAACAATGAATGAAAGATATTCAAAAAAGAAATGATGATAAAGGAAATATGCCATTGTTAGCTGTTTGATGGGTGAAAATGAGAAGCTAGTGCAACTTGGATGGGGGAGGGATGGAGAGAGAGAGGGAATGCCGGGGTTACTTGAAGTTAGAGATATCAATATTGATACCACTGGGCTGTAAGCTGCACAAGCGAAATATGAGATGCTGTCCCTCCAATTTGTTTTTAGCCTCACTCTGACAATGGATGCGACCTAGGACAGAAAGATCTGTGTGGGAATGGGAGGAGAATTTAAATGTTTAGCAACCGGGAGATCAGGTAGACTGTGCAAAGATGTTCAGCGAAACGATCGCCCAGTCTGCGTTTGGTCTCCCCGATGTATAAGAGTCCACATATTGAACAACGGATACAGTAGATGAGGTTGGAGGAGGTGCAAGTGAACCTCTGAGCAGAATGGAAGTATGGCAGAGTTTCTTCCAGAGGTAGATCATTGCACTTCCATGATATACAGTGAATGTTCACAGGTCAATGGTGCAGAGTTGACTCGCGTTGGTAGTAAAGACTACGTTCAGTTTAGTTTATTGTCACGTGTACTGAGGTACAGTGAAAAGCTTTTGTTGAGTTTGGTCCTGAGGATAATAGTTTTGAAATGTTATGAAATAGAACATCTTAGTTGCTTGATACAATCTTAATCAGCCACGACATACTATATGTTGTACCCGCATTCACCTGAGTTTGACTCAGGCTGATGTTTCAGCATTGCTGCTTGTGATGTTAACCATATTGTGTTTTTTAATGAAAACTTTCATTTAGCCACTCGGAATTAATTGAAATTATCATCAGTTGCTTGAGCTTCGAGAAGCATGAAACACATTTTGCGTGTATTCTGACATTCTTAAATGATGTCGGTGGATAATGCATTTTTAATCAGAAAAAAACTCACATCTGAACCATTTATTACAATTTAATGTTAGTGCTGCAGAACACTCTAGCTATAAAACAAACAACATTTTAGCAGGGCAGCATAATTTTAAATGATGGGCATATAAACTCCACCTCTGTGCAAGTGTATTCAATTATTTATATACTGAACTGTAACTGAAGTCTAGTTTGAAAAACCTTCCCAGCTGTTATCTGCCGATAAGATTGTAAATAATTTATTTGTTTTTTGCTCAATGAGAAGAAATGTGTTTGTTTTTGGAGTAAAATGCTATTCTAATTTTACCACAAGGGGTCAGCAGCCAGAACTACACAGGCAGATACAAGAAGCTCCTTGGTCTGACCACAACAACCCATCTAATGTTTAGGCTCAGAGTCACTGACCCTGAATTCACAGGATGGACTACTATGGTTGGATTTCTTCCAGGAAGCGTTGTTCTATGGCTTTCTATCACCTTGTGGTCATAAAACCTTTTACTTCCTCACGCACACCTCCAGATTCAGGGACAGTCTCTTCCCAGCTGTTATCAGGCAACTGAATCATCCTACCACAACCAGAGAGCAGTGCTGAACTACAATCTACCTCTTTGGTAACCTTTGGATTATCTTTGATCAGACCTTGCTGGCTTTACCTTGTGCTAAATGTTATTCCCTTATAATGTATCTACAGTATATATTGTAAATGGCTCGATTGTAATCATGTATAGACTTTCTGCTGACTGGATAGCATGCAACAAAAACATTTCACTGTACCTCGGACAATAAACTAAACTAACTAATTCTGATATTTTCATCACAAATAAAGTAAGTCTCAAAGAAAATGGAAAGAAGAACTTACATACATTTGCCAACAGTCCATTTACAAATGCAATATAATTATTCTGAAAATTCTTGCTAAGGTATGATCGGAGCTTGTATGCACCAAAACATCAGTGAGTTCCAATGGGATATAAAATTAGGCTCATAGGACGGAGTCTGCCTTTTCAACATTCAAAATGTAAATACTGGGAAAATATACCACATTGTATTACTCAACCCAGAAAAAAATAGGGCAGATGAAAAAATGATGAAGTAAACTTGAAGCAGTGTCTTCTGGGATTTATGAGAGGTCGATAGGCATAGAGGCTTGAGGAGGGAATTGAGTAACTTAGATTGCTTGTGGCACAATAATGTAAGGGAAGGTTTTGGGGTGGGCTATAATGTTCGTTAAATATTCAACCACCATATTATCTTCATCGAGCATTTCTATTCATGATTTAAATGATGTAACTAAATATGTTATACTTTGCAAAGGGAATGGGCTGATATTTATGATCAAAAACTGATCTTCCTGATATGCGTTTTGTATAAATATGGAAAAAAAAGTGATATTTTAATAATATTTCCTGACAGATGCACTTTTATATTTATTTCTATAAACACCCCAAGTAATATATTTATTGATCAAATTTCCATTAACATTTCCTTGATACTGATTGAGAAGAGGATTTAAAAAAACTTAGTTGAATCAAAAATGGTGTTTAAAAATACTCTAACAGTGATCAAGAGAAATGCCTGTGTGACCTGTTGCTGTCTCTTCCACCATGACTCTGGCAAATGAGCAAGGAAACTCCGCGGAGAAAAGATAAGCTCAGTCTTGTACACTGTTTCTCTGCAGATACTGCCAGCTTCCTCAGAGCAACAGTGGGAGCTGGCAAACCTCCCCAAGGAGATTGCAGAGGCCACGGGAACACCTCTGCTTTTCCCAGGTGCCAATAGATGTTTGTTTGAGTATAGTTCGCAACAGAAAGGTGCAGTTTCTTTTACGGTGATACAATTACATTTCTGTGAACTGAAAGTTCAGAGATTCCCATCTTCAGTTTCAATTAAAATATTTTGCAAGAAGCTGATTAAATCTCAGCCCATCAGACGACAAATAGATAAGTTTGTTAAGTTTAGTTTAGAGGTACAATGCGGCAACAGGCCCTGTACACATATAATAGGCAATTTACACTTACATACAAACATAGAAACATAGAAAGTAGGTGCGAGAGTAGACCACCAGGCCCATCGAGCCCGCACCGCCATTCGCTCATGGCTGAACACTAAACAGACACCCTTACCCACAAACAGTAGACACAAGACACAGAACACAAGACACTACCCTCCCCTTTATACCGCTATCACCCCTCTCCACCCCAAGAACCGCGTGATCTCCTGGGGGAGGCAAAAAACCGGATAAAAACCCAGGTCCAATTCGGGAAAAAAAATCCGGGAAATTCCTCTCCGACCCCAATCCAGGCGATCGACACTTGTCCAGGAGATCACTCAGGTCTTACTATACTAACCATACCTAGGTCCATATCCCTGCCTTCTCCCCGTAGCCCCTTATCCCCTTGGCAGCTAAAAAAACATCTATTTTAGACTTAAATATATTTAATGTTTCTGCTTCCACTGCTCCCTGGGGCAGTGAATTCCATAAATTAACCACCCTCTGGGTGAAGAAGTTCTTCCTCATCACAGTTTTAAAAGAGCCCCCCCTTATTCTACAACTATGTCCCCTAGTTCTAGTTTCCCCGATCATTGGGAACATCCTCGGTGCATCCACCCGATCAAGGCCCCTCACGATCTTATATGTTTCAATGAGATCGCCTCTCATTCTTCTAAACTCCAAAGAGTAGAGTTCCAGCCTACTTAACCTTTCCTCATATGTCAATCCCCTCATTGCAGGAATTAATCTTGTAAACCTTCGCTGCACTGCCTCCAGGGCCAGTACATCCTTTCTTAAGTATGGACCCCAGAACTGTACACATTATTCCAAATGTGGTCTCACTAATACTGTGTACAGCTGCAGCAAGACCTCCGTGTTTTTATACTCAATCCCCCTAGCAATAAAGGCCAAAACTCCATTGGCCTTCCTGATTGCTTGCTGCACCTGCATACTAACTTTTAGTGATTCATGTACTACTACCCCTAGATCCCTTTGCGTTGCATTACAACGCAGCTCCACCTCATTTAGAAAATAACTTGCCCTATCATTTTTTTTCCCAAAGTGAATGACTTCACATTTATTAGTATTAAATTTCATCTGCCAAGTTGTTGCCCACTCACCTAGCTTATCTATATCCTTTTGCAGACTCTTCCTATCCTCCTCATCCCCTACTTTTCCTCCCATTTTTGTATCGTCCGCAAATTTTGATATATTACACTTGGTTCCCTCCTCCAAATCATTTATATAAATTGTGAACAACTGGGGTCCCAGCACCGACCCTTGCGGAACCCCGCTAGTTACCGGTTGCCATCCCGAGTATGAACCATTTATCCCCACTCTCTGCTTCCTATTTGTTAGCCAATCCTCTACCCATGCTAATATATTACCCCCAATCCCATAATTTTTTATTTTTAGCAATAGTCTCTTATGTGGCACCTTGTCAAAAGCCTTTTGGAAGTCCAAGTATACCACATCCACCGGTTCCCCTTTATCCACCCGGGTTGTTACTTCCTCAAAGAATTCGAGCAGATTCGTCAAACAGGACTTCCCCTTCACAAAACCATGCTGGTTCTGTCCGATGAAGTCATGTTTATCCAAGTGCCCCGTTAGTGTTTCTTTAATTATTGTCTCTAACATTTTACCCACCACCGATGTTAGACTAACTGGTCTATAGTTACCCGCCTTCTGTTTACTTCCTTTTTTAAATATAGGTGTTACATTGGCCATTTTCCAATCCACTGGGACCGTTCCTGCCTCCAGGGAGTTTTGGAAAATTATCACCAATGCATCCACAATCCCCACCGCTATCTCCCTCAAGACCCTTGGATGTAATCCATCAGGCCCAGGGGATTTATCCTCCTTCAGTCTCATTAATTTCCCTAATACCACCTCCTTGGTGATTTTAATAGTATTTAGCTCCTCCATTCCTACCGCCCCCTGTTTATCCAGCGTTGGAATATTTTTTGTGTCTTCTATGGTGAAGACTGATACAAAATACTCGTTTAATGCCTTTGCCATTTCCATGTTCCCCACCAACAACTCTCCAGTCTCACCCTCCAATGGACCAACGTTCACCTTAGCCACCCTTTTTCTTTTTATATAGCTATAAAAACTCTTACTATTAGTTTTTATGTTGTTCGCTAAATTCCTTTCATAGTCTATTTTCCCCGTCTTAATTAATCTCTTAGTTATTTTTTGCTGACCTTTAAATGCTTCCCAATCCTCTACCCTCCCACTATCTCTGGCTACCTTATATGCCCTTGCCTTCAGCTGAATACTATCCTTTATAGTTTTACTGAGCCATGGCTGACTGTTCTTTCCCTTACCCTTTTTTTCCTTCATAGGAATAAATTTTTCTTGAAGGTTATACAGTAGATCCTTAAACGTACACCACTGCTCATGTACCGTCTTATTCTTGAGTCTGCTATCCCAGTCAACTTTGATCAGCTCAGTCCTCATACCTTCATAATCCCCCTTATTTAGACTAAGTACCCTAGCCTGAGTTTCAACCTGCTCCCCTTCTATTTGAATATGGAATTCGACCATATTGTGGTCACTTGTTCCCAACGAGTCCCTAACTATGACATTTTTAATTAATCCTGCTTCATTACACAGGACCAGATCCAAGATTGCCTCCCCCCTTGTCGGTTCTGTGACATACTGTTCTAGGAACCCGTCTCTAATACATTCTATAAACTCTTCCTCTAGTCTACCCTGCCCAGTTTGGTTTGCCCAATTAATATGAAAATTGAAGTCCCCCATGATTACAGCAGTTCCCTTTTTACATGCGTCAACTATTTGCAGATTTATGTTCTGACTAACAGCGTCACAGCTATTTGGAGGTCTATAAATTACACCCACTAGTGTTTTTTCCCCTTGTTATTCTCTATCTGTACCCAGGCTGTTTCACTATCCTGATCTTTCAACGCAATATCCTTCCTCTCTATTGCCGTTATTCCCTCCCTTATTAAAAGGGCCACCCCTCCTCCCTTTCTTTCCTGTCTATCTTTTCTAATTGTCGAGTACCCCTCTATATTTAACTCCCAATCCTGATCCCCTTGCAGCCATGTCTCCGTAATGGCCACGATATCATAACTATATATACTTAATTGCACCGTTAATTCATTTATCTTATTTCGAATACTCCGTGCATTTAGATACAGCACTTTCAGATGATTTTTACTACCCTTCCTTTCTGTTTTTGCCCCTTTTACATCTAGAGCTTTATCTTCACACATTCTGGATCCTCCTGTCACATTTTGATTTTCCGTTTCCCCACTGATACCCTGCTCTATTTCCTCTACCCCTGCCGTTATTACCCCCCTTGATACCTCCCCCCCGCTACTTAGTTTAAAGACCTCTCTACTGCCCTAGTTATATGATTTGCCAGGACCCCAGTCCCAGCACCGTTCAGGTGAAGTCCGTCCTTACAGAACAGATCCCCCCTGTCCCAGTACTGGTGCCAGTGGCCCAAGAAACCAAACCCATTTTTCCCACACCAGTCTTTGAGCCACGCATTCAGCTTTTTAATTTTACGTACCCTCGCCGATTTGGCCCGTGGCTCAGGTAGCAATCCGGAGATCAGTACCCTCGAGGTTCTGCTTTTTAATTTATTCCCTAACTGCTCAAACTCCTTCAGCAGATCCTCCTTCCTCGTCCTTCCTATGTCATTGGTCCCCACATGGACCACGACCACTGGATCCTCCCCCTCACTCTGCAAATTTCTCTCCAGCATCGCAGAGATATCCTTAACCCTAGCACCGGGTAGGCAACACAGCCTTCGGGACATGTTCTGCTGGCCGCAGAGAACCTTATCTACCCCCCGAATAATACTATCCCCTATCACCACGGCATTTCTTCTAACTCCCCCCTCTTGAATGGCCCCCTGATCCACGGTGCTGCAGCCAGGTTGCTCATCCCTCCCACAGCCCCTGATCCCGTCCTCACATTGAGTAAGAGCCTCGGTCATGCTCGTCAGGGACAAGGGCTGTGGCTCCTGCCGCATCTCCTCCTGGTTCCCCCTACCTGCCTCGCTTATGACCACACCTTCCTTTCCCTGCTCACTAACTACTGAATTAATTAAACTGGTCGGTGTGACCATCCCCTGGCACAAAACATCCAGGTAATACTCCCCCTCCCTGATGCACCGCAGCGTATGAAGTTGGGTCTCCAGCTCATCAATGCGGAGCTCGAGTTCCGCTAGCCTCAAACACTTACTGCAGCTGTAGGGATCATCTACATCAATGGTGTCGACAAATTCCCACATCTCACAGTATTGGCACATCTCCTGGCCGCCCATCTTATATAAGTAATTAACTGGTCCTATTAAGAATCCCCTACCCGGATTACTGTATTAAAACACCCCTTATTTATATAATCCTACCTCCTATAAATGGGAAAGTATACTTATACCAAGTATACCAGGCTAATTAACCTACATACACGTTTAAGAAAGAACTGCAGATGCTGGAAAAATAGAAGGTAGACAAAAATGCTGGAGAAACTCAGCGGGTGAGGCAGCATCTATGGAGCGAAGGAATAGCGAAACGTCACCTATTCCTTCGCTCCATAGATGCTGCCTCACCCGCTGAGTTTCTCCAGCATTTTTGTCAACCTTTGGATGAACTTATTGACAAAGTGGATAAACTTGGGACAGATAATGATGCGGGGATTTTGGGATAAAGCAGAAGTTTGAAATTAATGTTGGCAAGATCAATCAAGTCAAGTTTATTGCCACATGCACAAGTGTGGTGAGCTACTGGTGCAATGAAAATCATGCAGAAGCATAACTGGCGCATTGACTCAAAACAACACATCAAAAAATGTTATACATGAATTGCACATAAAGTTGATAAGACAGTGAAAAAAAATGGCTGCGCAGAAAAATAACAACGTGTTTTAATTCAAATATGTACAATTTTAGAAAACAAGGCATGGTGGTGTAGTGAGGTACAGGTGCAATGCTAATTCAAAACAATACACTGAAACATATAATGTATAAAGGATAGACACAAAATGCTGGAGTAACTCAGCAGGACAGGCAGCATCTTTGGAGAGAAGGAATCTCTCCAGGGATGCTGCCTGTCCCACTGAGTTACTCCAACATTTTGTGTCTATCTTCAATTTAAACCAGCATCAGCTGTTCTTTCCTACATATTATACATAAATTACACATACATTTTACATGACAGTGAAAAAAAAAGGGTGTGCAAAAAATAAAAGGTGGGGCACCTTCTTTGTGATTAGGCCCAGGACAGGTCATCTAAGATGTCAATGCCCATGAATTTGAGTGCTACCAAGGTGCTAACATCAGAACAAAGGATGAATGGCTTCCCTCTGTACTGTTAGCTTTTTTGGGGGGGGGTTTGTTGGTTATTCTCTGAGATTTATTTCCAAATTAAAACAGAAGAATTGATATGAGCTATTTAGGGAGGGCATTCATACATAAATCATCAATGTTGTGAACATTCTGAGGAGTGAAATTGTTTTTTTCTCTCATTATGTAAAAGTAATCTTCTTTTACAATTAATTTTGGCACTGTTTGGAATACGCTTTCCTGGGGAGGCTAAAAAACTTTAACGTCATTGTAATAGTTCAGCAATGGCACAGGACATTATGTTACTGAACGCATTTAAGAAACATTTGGACATGCACATGGATAGGACAGCATTAGAGGGATATAGGCCAAATGCAAGCAGGTGGGACTAGTGTAGATGGGACATGTTGGCCGGTGTGGGCAAGTTGGAACCAAAGGGCTTGTTTCCACACTGTGTGACTCCATGGCTCTTTGACATCCCAAGGAATAATAGTGTGAGTGACTTGGAGCAAGCCATGGTTTATAGGATTTATTGTGCCCTTGTCAAACCAGTTAAATGTTTATTTTAATTACTCCTGTCCCATACTATTTAAGTGAAAGATGATAAATTTGAAAAATTGTTGATGTTTTGATCACCACTGATATATAAGTATATAAACAGTGTATATAAATATATAACCGGTATATAATGGTGCTGGCAGTCGAGTGATTTATTGAAATACCTTCTTTAAGCAAGCCCTGGGAATACACTTACATTATTTATCTTGAATGCAAATAAAGCATTTAGGCTGAGAACAAAGTATCTATGCCTAAAGTTCTGAATAAGGTATAAATTATTTTTGCACCGTGACACAAAAGCAATGATATCAAACTGCCTGATCAATTTGAATGGCACTCAATATTTAATTCCATTCATTATACTGGAACTGAATGATTGGCACTGTATATAGCAGGCGGTCAATGTAATCCAGTCCAATTTTCGCCACCAGTCAAGCTTAACCTGTCACTGTCAGTCATCCATCCAAAAGTATATTGTCTTAAGTCGATTGTATATTCTTGGAATGGAACAGACATCTACCAATTCCTCATAAAGTTGTCTGATTTGAACTTCAGAAATTTGTGTGTTTCAAACATCATCATCTTCTTCCAAGGTGCAGATTGCTCTTGGAGGAACATTTAGTTATTTGCTTGTGTGCAGTCACTTTAAATATAATTCAGAGCAGTTTATATGCAAGCTGAATGATCTTTCTTCTATATTTTAGCTTGGATGGTTCTCTGATTTTCTTTCACATTACTGTTTTCCGGAACAGAGTCTATAATGAATTAACTGCTTCACTTGATTCACTGAATGAATGAATTACTTCAGGTTATGTAGTACCAAGAAGGTGCAGGTTAAGTATATCAGGAACTAAGTATAAAGTATTGCCCACATCTGGAATGACACATGTTATACTGGAGTAATATACCCTTCTTTTATATGGGGGGGGGGGCACGGTGGTGCACTGGTAGTGTTGCTGCCTTATAGCGCGAGAGACCCGGGTTTGATCCTGAGTATGGGTGCTTGTCAGTGCTCATACAGGCGTTTGTACATTCTCCTCGTGACCTGCGTGGGTTTTCTCTGGGTTCTCCGGTTTCCTCATGCACTCCAATGGCATACAGGTTTGTAGGTTAATTGGCTTGGTATAATTGTAAATTGTCCCTAGAGTGTGTAGATAGCGTTAATGTGCGGGGATCGCTGGTCGGCGCGGAGTCAGTGGGCCGAAGGTCCTGTTTCCGCGCTGTATCCCTGAACCAATAGGACTCCATTTATCAACCAGCCAACCTGTGCTCCTGATAAGTTTGATCACCAATGTATGAATCAGCTTGGGGTACCATGGCTACTCAGAAATGGTTGGAACTGCTCATTTTCATTCCATGTGAAATTTTCAATGAGAGCAAAGAAAGAAATACAAAACCATGTAAGTTTAGTCTTGGATTCATACTCTTTTCCAGAGGCAAAATCTCTGTAAGATGCATATTTTTTTTTTAAACATTTCTTAGATTTACTTATCATGATTCATTCTTGTGACTCTACTGCTTTTCTTCAAGGTTTGAAAAACATGAAGTAAATTGTCCAAAGATGATCAGGTGAAATGAAGAGCCTGCAAATCAGATGGTTATTTTGTATATTTCTGGAACGTCATCAGCGAAATTCACAAGGATAATTTTCTAGGTATTCGCTGAGATGCTGATGTTATTACCTTAGCTATCTTAGCAGTTGCATTGATTCTCGGTATTCCCTCAAGAGTTTGGCTGTCTTTATTACTTCAGAACTTGGTGTCACTACACAGCAGACACAATGTGTGTGCTGGCATCCTGCTAGACAAATGACACACGGAGGTCCTCTGATAAACTCATTGGAAGAAAGCAAGAGTCCTTGTGGAGGAAAGAAAATACGCAAGGTTTTCGGAGTACGAGTGAGAAGTGAAAACATTTCATTAGCTGCTGATCGGGGGACGGGGGCTTTAGCTGGATGGAAAAATTAGATATTCATCATTCATTTATTTCAATGTTTGCTTTTCACATTTTTGCCTTTAGCAGCACCAAACTTTGCAATTCGAAGAAACATCACTTTTAAGATTAACGTAATGCTTCCAATAGAGAGATATTTTAGAGCATCAATTAGGCAGCTGTAAGAAAATGTGTAGCAATGTCATTTGCTAGGAAGCTGACACAGGTTTCAAGGGGGGGGGTGTAAGAAGCTGTTAGCTGTGTGCTAGGTGAAAATGAGTACAGACAATGAAACTTCACCAGACGTCTTTGAAGTTGGTGCGACTTGGGTGGGGGTGGGATGGAGAAAGAAGGGGTGCAAGGGTTACTTGAGGTTAGAGGAATGAATATTCATACCACTGCTATCCAAGCAAAATATGAGATGCTGTTTGTTAGCTCTGTGCTAAGTAACTAGGAAACAATGGCATGTTTCCTTTATCATTTTTTTGCATATCTTTCAGTCATTTGTTCTATATCTCTCTATCAGCAGAGGAGGATAAAGGGTTTAATTAGGAAAGGGAAAATAGATTATGAAAGAAAACTGGCAGCGAACATAAAAACTGACTGCAAAAGTTTTTATAGATATGTGAAGAGAAAATGATTAGTTAAAACAAATGTAGGTCCCTTGCAGTCAGAAACAGGTGAATTGATCATGGGGAACAAGGACATGGCAGACCAATTGAATAACTACTTTGGTTCTGTCTTCACTAAGGAAGACTTAATTAATCTGCCGGAAATAGCAGGGGACCGGGGGTCAAATGAGATGGAGGAACTGAGTGAAATCCAGGTTAGCCGGGAAATGATGTTAGGTAAATTGAATGGATTAAAGGCCGATAAATCCCCAGGGCCAGATAGGCTGCCAGAGTACTTAAGGAAGTAGCCCCAGAAATAGTGGATGCATTAGTGATAATTTTTCAAAACTCTTTAGATTCTGGAGTAGTTCCTGAGGATTGGAGGGTAGCTAATGTAACCCCACTTTTTAAAAAGGGAGGGAGAGAGAAAACGGGGAATTACAGACCAGTTAGTCTAACATCGGTAGTGGGGAAACTGCTAGAGTCAGTTATTAAAGATGGGATAGCAGCACATTTGGAAAATGGTGAAATCATTGGACAAAGTCAGCATGGATTTATGAAAGGTAAATCATGTCTGATGAATCTTATAGAATTTTTCGAGGATGTAACTAGTAGAGAGGATAAGGGACAACCAGTGGATGTGTTATATCTGGACTTTCAGAAGGCTTTCGACAAGGTCCCACATAAGAGATTAATATACAAACTTAAAGCACACGGTATTGGGGGTTCAGTATTGATGTGGATAGAGAACTGGCTGGCAGACAGGAAGCAAAGAGTAGGAGTAAACGGGTCCTTTTCAGAATGGCAGGCAATGACTAGTGGGGTACCGCAAGGCTCAGAGCTGGGACCCCAGCTATTTAAAATATATATTAATGATTTGGACGAGGGAATTGAATGCGACATCTCCAAGTTTGCAGATGACACAAAGCTGGGGGGCAGTGTTAGCTGTGAGGAGGGTGCTAGGAGGCTGCAAAATGACTTGGATAGGCTGGGTGAGTGGGCAAATGCATGGCAGATGCAGTATAATGTGGATAAATGTGAGGTTATCCACTTTGGTGGCAAAAACAGGAAAGTAGACTATTACCTGAATGGTGGCCGATTAGGAAACGGGGAGATGCAACAGGGTACACCAGTCATTGAAAGTGGGCATGCAGGTGCAGCAGGCAGTGAAGAAAGCGAATGGTATGTTAGCATCCATAGCAAAAGGATTTGAGTATAGGAGCAGGGAGGTTCTACTGCAGATGAACAGGGTCTTGGTGAGACCACACCTGGAGTATTGCGTACAGTTTTGGTCTCCTAATCTGAGGAAGAACATTCTTGCCATAGAGGGAGTACAGAGAAGGTTCACCAGACTGATTCCTGGGATGTCAGGACTTTCATATGAGGAAAGACTAGATAGACTCAGCTTGTACTCGCTGGAATTTAGAAGATTGAGGGGGGATCTTATAGAAACTTACAAAATTCTTAAGGGGTTGGACAGGCTAGATGCAGGAAGATTGTTCCCGATGTTGGGGAAGTCCAGAACAAGGGGTCACAGTTTAAGGATAAAGGGGAAATCTTTTAGGACTGAGATGAGAAAATCATTTTTTACACAGAGAGTGGTGAATCTCTGGAATTCTCTGCCACAGAATGTAGTTGAGGCCAGTTCATTGGCTATATTTAAGAGGGAGTTAGATGTGGCCCTTGTGGCTAAAGGGACCAGGGGTATGGAGAGAAAGCAGGTAGTCACTAAGGAAGACATAAATAATCTGCCGGAAATAGCAGGGGGCCGCGGGTCAAAGGAGATGGAGGAACTGAGTGAAATCCAGGTTAGTCGGGAAGTGGTGTTGGGTAAATTGAATGGATTAAAGGCCGATAAATCACCAGGGCCAGATAGGCTGCATCCCAGAGTACTTAAGGAAGTAGCTCCAGAAATAGTGGATGCATTAGTGATAATTTTTCAAAACTCTTTAGATTCTGGAGTAGTTCCTGAGGATTGGAGGGTAGCAAACGTAACCCCACTTTTTAAGAAGGGAGGGAGAGAGAAAACGGGGAATTACAGACCAGTTAGTCTAACATCGGTAGTGGGGAAACTGCTAGAGTCAGTTATTAAAGATGGGATAGCAGCACATTTGGAAAGTGGTGAAATCATTGGACAAAGTCAGCATGGATTTACGAAAGGTAAATCGTGTCTGACGAATCTTATAGAATTTTTTGAGGATGTAACTAGTAGAGTGGATAGGGGAGAACCAGTGGATGTGTTGTATCTGGACTTTCAGAAGGCTTTCGACAAGGTACCACATAAGAGATTAGGATACAAACTTAAATCACACGGTATTGGGGGTTCAGTATTGATGTGGATAGAGAACTGGCTGGCAAACAGGAAGCAAAGAGTAGGAGTAAACGGGTCCTTTTCACAATGGCAGGCAGTGACTAGTGGGGTACCACAAGGCTCAGTGCTGGGACCCCAGCTATTTACAATTTATATTAATGATCTGGACGAGGGAATTGAAAGCAACATCTCCAAGTTTGCGGATGACACTAAGCTGGGGGGCAGTGTTAGCTGTGAGGAGGATGCTAGGAGACTGCAAGGTGACTTGGATAGGCTGGGTGAGTGGGCAAATGTTTGGCAGATGCAGTATAATGTGGATAAATGTGAGGTTATCCACTTTGGTAGCAAAAACAGGAAGGCAGACTATTATCTAAATGGTGGCCGATTAGGAAATGGGGAGATGCAGCGAGACCTGGGTGTCATGGTACACCAGTCATTGAAAGTAGGCATGCAGGTGCAGCAGGCAGTGAAGAAAGCGAATGGTATGTTGGCCTTCATAGCAAGAGGATTTGAGTATAGGAGCAGCGAGGTTCTACTGCAGTTGTACAGGGTCTTGGTGAGACCACACCTGGAGTATTGCGTACAGTTTTGGTCTCCAAATCTGAGGAAGGACATTATAGCCATAGAGGGAGTGCAGAGAAGGTTCACCAGACTGATTCCTGGGATGTCAGGACTTTCATATGAAGAAAGACTGGATAGACTTGGCTTATACTCGCTAGAATTTAGGAGATTGAGAGGGGATCTTATAGAAACGTACAAGATTCTTATGGGGATGGACAGGCTAGATGCAGGAAGATTGTTCCCGATGTTGGGGAAGTCCAGGACAAGGGGTCACAGCTTAAGGATAAGGGGGAAATCCTTTAAGACCGAGATGAGGAAAAACTTTTTCACACAGAGAGTGGTGAATCTCTGGAACTCTCTGCCACAGAGGGTAGTTGAGGCCAGTTCATTGGCTATATTTAAGAGGGAATTAGATGTGGCCCTTGTGGCTAAAGGGATCAGGGGGTATGGAGAGAAGGCAGGTACGGGATACTGAGTTGGATGATCAGCCATGATCGTATTGAATGGCGGTGCAGGCTCGAAGGGCCGAATGGCCTACTCCTGCACCTAATTTCTATGTATCTATGTATCTAGGTACAGGAATGCTGAGTTGGATGATCAGCCATGATCATATTGAATGGCGGTGCAGGCTCGAAGGGCCGAATGGCCTACTCCTGCACCTATTTTCTATGTTTCTATGTTTCTATGTTTCTCTACATCACCGTCTATATCTCTTGTTTCCCTTCCCCCTGACTCTCATTCTGAAGAAGGGTCTTGACTCGAATCGTTACCTATTTCTTTGCCTGTCCTGCTGAGATACTCCAGCTTTTTGTGTCTAGCAAGGGGAGGAGTCAGCTGAGTGATTTTTCAATGTTAAATGAGAGAAACCATATTGGTTGTGAGGTTTTGCTCTCAGGTTAATTTGGAGGTTGCGCATCTATCTTTCCTGTACAGTTTGATATTTTTAACCTGGTCTATGTATCTTTTGAAAACAAATACGTCAAAATTCTAGACCACCATAAAGTGTACTAGGGATGTCTGTGGTTTTGGGCTGCTAACAGCTGGTCCAGTCATTGGCTCCATGTTGCAAACTCCATGGAAAAAAAAATCTATTTTCAATTTCAATTAATGGAAAAAAAGTAAAGATTAGACAAAAATTAATGGCTCACCAGAAGAGACTTGCTCAGAAATTACAAAAAGCCGCAATCACTTTGGCAGGATCTGCATTCATAACAATGAAAAAAGATTCCAATTATAAAGTAACATATTTGCGCTACTTTTCAATTCATTCAGCAAAAATCAGTTGATGTTGTAAACAAATATCTTCTCCTTGATGACAGTGGGATATAGTTATAAAGATCAGCAAACTTCTCCTAGATATGTTGCTTTATGTATGTGAGGTACAGCCTATTATTAACCTATGCAATGTAATTTTAACCCTGTTTTTTCCAAACAGATCAGCTAATTCTTTACCAAAAGCAGTTCAGTATTCCATGGAATTATGTATTATTTTTAGATAAGGAAACTAAATATAGCCATGAAATGTGAACGGATGCAGCTAAACATTTTGTCCCAAATGATACAATTCACTTATTTTTAATCTAATATTATTGTCTGTGTTTTTTTATTTTTTTTAATTTTATTTATTAGAAGTAAGTACGTTACATTTTGATGGTACCTTTTTACAGGTTACCAGAATTATTCAAACATTCTATGTACAAAGAAAGAAATGAGAAAGAAAGAAGTAGTGAAGAGTAAAGAAAAGTCTAGTGAGTGTGAGGTAAAGAAAAGAAATAAGTAAGAAAGTGAAGCAGAAAGGAGATTCTCCCTCGCCACAAGTCGTTGCTTTTTTATGTTCTTAATCATTTTTCGCCCAAACCCAGAATGTTTTAATTTTACAATACTATTGCACCACATGAATCCACAAGGTCAATAAATGGAGACCAACTCGTTAAGAATTGGTCTTGTTTATCTATTAGGAGGAGTCTCATTTCTTCCAAGTGGGCAGTTTCCAACATATTACCAATCCACATTTTGAGTGTTGGTATAGTAGCATTTTTCCAAAATTTAAGTATGAGGTTTTTTGCTGTTATTAAACCATAATTAAAAAATGAAATTGTCTGTTAATTATCAATTTATCACCAGTATTGAAAACCATTTTGAGAAAAACTCTGAGGTACTTTTCATGTTTGCTTTTGTTTGGTTTTAAACTGAGCAGAATAGCAGACTGAGCAAATTCTGCTATTGTGGGAGCAGGAAGTACTCCTGCAATAGTTTGTGGAGCATACGAAGAAGATGCACAAGCCATTTTAAGGGGAACCCTGAAAATCTGCAGCCTTTAGTGAGTGAGGAGCTATTATTGAGGTGTAGCCTGAGGATCCCTTCATTTAGATCATTTAGATGTATCTGCCAGAATATTCTCAAAGTAAAAGTTATGAATAATTAAGCAAAATATAACCCAAAGCCATGGAAAATCATTTTATTGTATGGGGTTTAATCTTGATGATAGAATGGAAGAAATTAAATTATAGATCAATGATCCTTAGAGCTATTTAAATCATTTTAATGAAAATTGCCAACAATTAGTGCAGGCTGGGACCAATTAAGACTGCTTCATCAGTCTGATCCTCTGCTCAAAGTCTTGTTGCAGTATTGCACCTTACATAAAGGTTTCCTGCTGTGGTGGAGCTGGTCGAGAGGGTAACTGGGAAACTTCAACCTCTATTGCCTCAACTCCAGAACCAAAGTTACTCAAAGAACCGAAGAGAACCAGAACCAGTCATCAAGTTGTGGTCATTGCAGACATGGTTTCTGAAGCATTACACTGAACAGCCACAAAACAGGAGGTCCTTTATCAACCTGCTCCTGAGGCACATGAAGAAAAAAAATAGAAAAGAGGAAATAATTTGAAATGCGTTGTATTTAAAAAAAAAAAAAATGATGACAGGAGTACCTGCTTATCTCATACACAAATCATTGCCATGCTATTACATTGAGTCTGCAAAGCATCAAGTTTTAATCTGCTCCATTGTTTCTAATAAACATGCTGCTCTGTTGCAATATCATCCAAATATATGGCATTGGTAGCAATTTCTATGTTGGATATTGCAAGAAGAGTTGAATACAGGACTTGAAACATATTGCTTGCATGTATGGATACCAGGTAAAACTCAGGAATATTGTGTACTTATCTGATCTCCTTTACTTGCAAAAAATATAACTTCTCAATTGAACACGAGCATGATTGCAGAATTGCTAGTTCTGTCAACAGAAGGCAAAGCTTTGAGTTTTGCTGTTATCTTGAGGCAGAACTGACACCCTCTTTTGGAATCACTGATGCTCTATTGACAGTGCAAATCCAACGTTGCTTTTAGAGGAGCTTTATTCCTCGATACTCAGCTGCCATGCTTGCTGGTAAACTCTCCAATACAATCACTGTGAAAGTGCAGGTAAAGTTGAGGTTGGACCTTGTAGGGATAAGGGCACCTCCAGTTGTGTCGACAGCTACCTGACACAAACTTTTGGCATACTCCTGACATTCCCATTTGATGAATAACTTACACTTTACTCATAATCGAGGAAGTGCAGAGAAGGCTCTTCAGATGGCTATAATAAATCCCCTGGCAGTAATCCAAAGACTTCTCTTCACGATTCTAATCAACAGACAGACCCTTCAGCCCAACTCATCGTGCTGACCAAGATGTTTACCTGTCTTATTTTACCTGTGTTTGACCGATATCCCTCCAAGCCTTTCCTGTCTGTGTACCTGTCCAAAGTCTTTTAAATGTTGTTATTTAAGTGTTTCTCTCTCAGTCTACATGGCAGGAAAAGATTATCTGTTGATGATCACATTTCTGTTTGTCGGAGCTTGCTGACTAGATCATACCAGTGAACGCACTTAAACATAATTTGGTTTGCTTGAAAGCACTTAGGATGTAAAAATCTACATTAGAAATATGTCTGGTGTTCTTCCTTTTGATTGAAATTGGACGACTGTGATGATTTGTGCACCAAAAATCAATTTGTGCAAAATGATGTTGGAGGCACTCAAGGCTATTTGCAAATCTGAGTAAGGAGCAATTTGACTTGGCTGTTCCATTGCAGTGGTATTGTCAGAGACCAACAAGCTCGTGAGATGTTCCTTAACACATTCTCATGTTTCCAACTCTGTACAAGCTCATTAAAGCATCACACATCCGTCTGAAAAAAGCGATGCAACAAGGGATTTTGATTTCACTTTATTTCACTTTCCCTGCCTCTGTGATAGGAAGGACTCCCTCTGGACCACCATAATTATTTTGGCGCGTTTCGAAAATGAGAAATAAAAAATAGGGGTCTTTTTGAAATTGTTATTAATGACACAAAACAATTTCTGCAACCTGCTGATATTTCAGGGTTTTTCTGTGAAACACTGGCCTTATGTTGAATACGGTTCTCTGTACCATTAACTGTGTAACATGACTCAATATTTGCAGGAAACCATCTGTAACAAAAATTCAGTACGAGTTTGTTCTTACCAGAATTGAAAATAACCGTCTCCTGAATAAATATTAAACTATCTTAGAGTAAGTAATGAACAAGATCTAAAAAGTTAAGAATCTGTAGATGGGCAGGAATTACCCTGATATGATATGAGGCAATAATCTGTAATTTTTTGTCATTGTAAAATTACATGTTATTTGTGTTCCTGTTGACAGGAGATTACCTTGGATAATATAAAAATAATTTACATTTACATAAAAATATAGCATTCCTTTCAAAACTATTTTTAAATGATTCAGAATATTAACTTGAAATATAGCAACAGTTATTTACACAACAGAATATCTATCATTGCTCTTGCATTATTTATCATATAAATTGTTTATAATATAAATCAAATAAAAGATTGTTAATGTCATTTATGCGTAGCTAAAATATGTGCTGGGCTGGATCGTCCATTCTGCAGGTTGGAAGATCTATGAAATGGCTTTAAATGGTGAGCTAGAAGTGAGTGAAGTTGCTGCTGGTGACCAGGTGTTTGAAGTGAAGTTCCAATCATTGTGTAAATTGCTCATTTCTAAGCTTCCCCCCAGTCTAGTTTCAGTTAAAACACTGAATCAAGCACTTGAAACAACTACATTTTATTTTAACAAAAGCGCGTTACAGTTCAACTACTGTATCTATCCCACCGCGGGTTCGATCCTCGTGTCTGCCTGTTCAAGCCCTCTAGGCCCCGCTCAGACAGAGTCACTCCAGAGGTTCACGCAGTCCCAAGCGCTCTCCCAGAAGATCGACGCTGGACCTCGTGGTAGCGGACTTTTATATGTCCCGGGACCTCGAGGGGCCGAACCACATGGGGGTGGTCTCTTAATAATCCAATTACAGATATCGATTAACCCCATACATTACAGACATTTCCCTAACCCAATATTACAACAGCTCAAAACATTGTATTCAAAATGGACTTCGTAAGGAAGCCAACTTAGAAACATTTACCCTGATCTACAGGAAACCCAGACAAGGCTCAATACCCCATCCAATCAACACTTGGCAGTCGTACTCTGCAACATTATTTGCAATTATTTACAAGGTGTATGTCTGGTTTGCAGTTATCCAATCCGTTCTATGCAATTTGCATCTAATTGACAGGGCTGGCAGATGTTCTCATTCTTTGCTTGCAAATTGTATCTAAGCTCCAGACACACTGGCACCTCTTCGCAGCTTGTCCCAACTCTGCAGAGAGCAATTCCAAATTGACCAAATCTCCCAACAGCCCTGAATCTTTTACCCCATTTTGAAGTTCTAGCCTCTCCAATTTAGCCAGGATTAACAGTTGCAATGGCAGTAGATAGTGGTGGGGGTTGTAGAGAATGTTGTTTGGGTGAATATGTGATAGAGGATAGTCTAGAAATAATGTTGTGTAGGAAGGAACTGCAGATGCTGGTCTGAAGAAGGGTCTCAACCCGAAATGTCACCTATTCCTTTTCTCCAGTGATGTTGTCTGACCCGCTGAGTTACTCCAGCTATTTTGTTTCTGGAGATATAGTTGTTTGCTGAAAATCTGAGCTTGCAGTCAGATGAATATTTAAGGTGCGGTTTGAGGGACCAGACCGATTGCAGGGGGGGACACAATTTATAGGACATGAGAATGTCTGGATAGAGTGGATGTGGAGAGGATGTTTCCACTAGTGGGAGGGTCAAGGACCAGAGGTCATAGCCTCAGAATTAAAGGACATTCCTTTAGGAAGGAGAAGAGGACAAATTTCTTTAGTCAGAGGATGGTGAATCTGTGGAATTCTTTGCCACAGAAGGCTGGGGAGGCCAAGTCAGTGGATATTTCTAAGGCAGAGGTAGATAGATTCTGAAGAAGGGTCATTACCCGAAACATCATCCATTCCTTCTCTCCAGAGATGCTGCCTTTCCCGCTGAGTTGCTTCAGCATTTTGTGTCTACCTTAGATAGATTCTTGATCAGTATGGATGTCAGGGATTTGGGGAGACGGCAGGAGAATCAATCAATCAATCAATCAATCAAGCACTTTATTTATCCCCGAGGGGAAATTCAAACAATACATTAAATCTGCACCGACCGGTCGACCGCATGAGCAGTGACCCGGCAAGGATTGGGTTGTCAGCGGCGATACAATAATAAAGAACACACAAAAAGCAACACAAACATCCACCACAGCATTCATCACTGTGGTGGAAGGCACAAAAATTTGGCCAGTCCTCCTCCATTTCCCCCCCGTGGACAGGACCAGAGTCCAGAGTCAGTCCAGGATTGGCTCTTCCTCACCGGAGACCGCGGCTTTAGATTGTTGTGGGCCGCAGGCCGGCGGTCAAGATTTAAAGTCCCCGCCGCAGCCAGAAGCACCGTAGACTGCAGGGCCGGCGGTCGAAGCTCACCTCCAGGGGTGTTGGTAAGTCCATGCCGGCCCCGTGGTAGAAGTTGACCGCGGGCCGCCAATGATGGCTTCTTCTTCCCCCGGGTCCCCCACGAGGGATCCCGGGCTGTAGACGCCGCACCAGCTGGAGCTCTGCAGACCGCGGCTTCAGGCTGCGACTTCAGGCTGCCGGCTTCCCCGGGCCAGCGAAACGGAGCGCTCCCCTCCCGCGAGCCCCAACGAGGGTTCACCCGCTCCACGCCGAGAGTCCACGCTGCGCCCACCGCTGAAGCCCTGGGCACGTCTCCGGGAAAGGCCGCGCCGATCCTTGATGTTAGGCCACAGGGGAGGCGACCTGGAAAAAGTCGCCTCTCCATGGAGGAGGCGACCGAAGCGGTTTCCCCCTTACCCCCCCACACCACCCCCCACACAAAACACACAAAGAAACATTAAATACACATTTTAAAACATAATTTAAAAAAAAATTTAAGTTGAAAAAACTAACGCACTGCTGACATGGCTGCTGCCAGAACAGCGCCCCCTACAGACAATGGGATTAGGAGGGAGAGATAGATCAGCCATGATTGAATGTTGTAGTCAACTTGATGGGCCGAATGGTCTAATTCTTCTCCTATCACTTATGACCTTATGACGTAATGCTGCATGATTTATGCATTAAGATCTACCTTCCTGCTTTCAGATGTACAGATGTACTAGGGACCAGGAGACCCATCTGATCGTAGTTTAATATAGAAGGACTGTTAAAATGAAGGCAGGAGATCTTATTATAACACTATTGTGTGAGACCATTTCCTTCAAGCCGAGTGATTGCCTGCCCTCATCTGGCTCCATTAAAACTGGTAGTTCCAGATCCCTGATGTGTTCCAATCCGCCTGTTCCTGGTCTTCAAAATAAAACATTTTTAATTCAGCTTCCACTATGACACCAGAGGCAGTATCGGGTACCTGCACTTGGATGCACTTTCTAGCAGCTTTCTATTTCTCAAAGAACAGCCACTATTAATGGAAGATTTAAATGGAAAGAGGCCAGAATTAAGTCCCAGTGTCTTGGAAGATGGTAAGACTGAAAAAGGTTCCTGATATGGAGGGTTGAGATCATAGCCAGACTCAAGGTTGAGCTCCTCATCCCCTCCTTGACGCACTTGTTAACCTGAGCAATGCCTTCAGCAACAGACTGGTTCTACCAAGATGCAGTACAGAAAGCCACAGGAGATCCTTCTTCCCTGTGGCTTTCAAACTGTACAACTCCTCCCCCTTCTGTCGTGGGTTACACTGAGTCCTCCCCCCCCTCCCCAAATCTTTGCACATCCCCAATCCTTTCCACTCGTCACTTTAATTTCATGTTTCGTGTATCTTGTGTTTTATGACTGTTGGCAGATCAATTTCCCTCCTGGGATAAATAAAGTTATATTGTATTGTATTGGAGAATCCAAGGTATTGCTGATCCAGGAAGCATGAAGAGTGTGAGCAAGAGCAATTGGGTGATCATGACTTGATGCAGCAGTGTTTTGGTTGCCCCAATGTTTATAGCTGAGGGAGCCAGCTTGGTGTCCATTGTTACCTCTAGTCATGACTATTACAAAGGTTCTAAAAATTAGAGTATTTTGACCGCGTGGCCTGTCCCTGGGACCGCATGAGTTTTCTTCAAGATCTTCGGCTTCCTCCAACACTCCAAAGATGTACAGGTTTGTAGGTTAATTGGCTTGGTATAAGTGAAAATTGTCCCTAGTGTGTATAGGGTAGTGTTAATGTGTGGGGATCATGGTGCGGTGTCGGTGTGCCAAAGGGCCTGTTTCCATGCTGTATCTCTGACACTAAACTAAACTAACAACTAAACTGAACTAAAAATAGTTTGTAATTAGATGAAAACTGAAGAACTGAAAATTGGGAATAATGTGCGTGGTATTTAACAGGGGGTGAAGTGAGGACTAATGCTGCAAATGGTTACCTCTCAGTGTGTTTTCAAGTCATCATGCCCTCTTCAAAAACCTACACTTGGCTCTGAGATACAAATTCAAATTACCATCCCGTCTCCAACCTGTCTTTCATAGATTCATAGTCATAGTGAAAACAGACCCTTCGGCCCAACTTCCCCACACTGACCAACTTGTCCCATGTACACTAGTCCCACCATCCAGCGTTTGGCCCATAGTCCTCTAAACCTGTCCTATTCATGTACCTGTTTCTTAAACGTTGCGATACTACCTGCCTCAACTACCTCTTCCGGCAGTTCGTTCCATACACCCACCACCCTCTGTGTGAAAATATACCCCTCAGGTTCCTAATGAATCTTCCTACCCTTACCTTAAACCTATATTCTCTGGTTCTCGATTCCCCTACTCTGATTCCAAATACTTCAAAGTGTTGCTGTCTCCCAAATCTCCTGCAGCAAGAGAGAGTTTAATATAGCAAGACAGCAAAATAGGACAAAGAGAATGAATCTTTAAAATATGTGTTACTTACAAACTGATGCACCTCTAAGAGACATCTTGAAGGATTTCAGTCCATTAGGGTACCATGGAGTGAAGGAGCACATAATGTAGAAGAATGAATCATCAAATTGCATTTGTTAACAGGGATTAATTATTAGGATAGATAGTAGGTCCCAAATGACAAATTGTCACCTCTGTACCAGGATAAAGGACATCACGTGTAATGTGTAGAGTATTCTACAGTGAGCAAAGTGTTCTAAAAATGGGTACCAATGATGTAGATAGGGGTGGAATACATTCAGAAGCTAGGGAGGAAGTTAAAAGATGGGATCTTATACATAGTAAACTCTGGATTATTCTCCATGTCACTATTAGTAAGCATAGAAATCAGGCAGATGAATAGCTGGCTGAGGAAAGGAATGCAGGGAGGGGGATATCAGATACTTGGAGCACCGAGGCAGGAAGTACATCACATACTTACAGCATTGAGAGATAAAAGCTCATTAACTTGAAAAATAAACTCTTTCTCTGTCCACTAATGCTGTCTGCACTGCAGAATATTTACAGCATATTCTGCTTTTAGATCTGATTTCCTGCATTTGCTACTGGTATATGAGACTGACTTGTTTGGATATGGTGAACTGAGGTAACATGTTGCCATCAGTGAAAGCATCTACAGCAACACCAATGGTACAAAGGAGACATGAAAAGTCACTTTCACTTAAAGAAACATTAGAATCTGGAATTCACTGTGGTAAGGATGGTGGAAATGGATTTGATCAGTGCTTTCCAAAGGTAATTAGACAGAGAGAGAAGATTTTTCAGAGAGAAAGGACACGAGAATGGGACAGATGACACTAGTCCACTCGGGACAGACACATAATGCGTCAAAAGGCCTCCTGCACTGTAACAATTGTATGATTCTGAAGAAGGGTCCCAATCCAAAATGTCACCTATCCATGTTATCCAGCGTTGCAGCCTGACCCGCTGAGTTCCTCCAGCATTTTGTCCTTCTTTGGTAAACTGGCATCTGCAGTTATTTGTTACTAAATTCTATGATTCTATCTGCATATACTTCCCATAACCATGTTTGATACTCCAAATGGGTTCACTCCTGCAGTCACATGACAGCACGGTAGTATGGAAAATGTTACAGTAGACTAGCATGTTTATAAGAAACTAAATGACCCGTGGACCCGTTGGGTCCCCGTTGTGATGCCAGTCAAGTACACAGGGAAGTATTAGATCAAAATGTCGATCTGAAAATGGCACCGGGCCCGGCAACCCTCCCCCAACTGTGCAGGCGTGGCTGACGGGCCTGGCAAGTGGAAGCGCACTGCGCAGGCGCAGTTTCCACGTTGAAACGTGTCCCGTTCACAGTATAAAGTTCATTAAAGTTTATAAAGTGATTTACTTTGTAAAATATAACAAAACTTGATACTGCACACCACGGACGAATGGTGAGTAAGGCTATCGTGTACCATTTTGGCTGTATTTTGGGAACCTACATACAAGATGATAATTTTAGTTATATAATAATAAATAATATATATAGATAGATGATAGCACAGCTTAAAGCAAAATTCTATGGAGACTTTGCATAATAACATGAGAATGGGACAGTTGTCATTCATTTATCACTCTTTGTGCTTGTTACATAGTTTGTCTTATTTGGCAACATGCAACCTTTGACCCTGTCATCATCTCCCAAACCCATCTCTTCCACCCTCCAGTTCAGACATAATTTGTAGCCACAGAATCTCCCGCATTATCTCTTGATCCCTGAGTTAATATCTTGTTATCAAGGAATCTATTATTGTGCTCCTCCACCATTTCCCATCACGATGCTGCTCTTCTTCAATACCTTTCCAGTATGTTATTGGAGATTCCACATGTGGATTAATGATACTAATCTTGATCTCTCAATTATCCCTCTTTACCCCTTCATTGTTGATCTGAGTTACTCCAGCATTTTGCCTTTTGTTTGTAAAGTAGCTGTTCCTTGTGTCTACATTGTACATTGTGGCTTCTGTTGCAAAGATCTAAACATTTTGAATTGGCGTCTTAAACATTATCTTCTCTCATTTGCATCAGTGTTAGTGTTTTTAAAAGAAAATCTTGACAGAACCTTTCACTGCTTGAGGGCCTAAACATGCTCTGGCAAATAATGAAACTTTGATGTGTAGTCACTCATTGTTAAGAAATGTTTAAATACTCTCCTGTAAAGTATCTCAGAATGCTATAGGAAGCTGCAAGCACCATAAAATTGCACGTGGAAAGCTAAACACTGTGACGAATCTGAAATAAATGCAGAGAACACTGGACATAGCAAGAAACACAAAGTTCACATTTCAGGTCAAATGCAAGAATATGTTCTTGCTTCTGGAACTTCTAAGTTTAACTAAACAAATGAAGTGAAATTGAAAGCACAAAATTCTGAACTAATAATCTAACATATATGTTTGTATGTGTGGTAGCTGCGCATAGAATTTTAAGCACTGTTGACCAAATACTTGTACCAATTGTTAGCAAAAATAAAGGGCCTGTCCCACTGTACGAGCTAATTCAAGAGTTCTCCCAAGTTTCCTCTGATTCGAACTCGGAGAATTACGGTAATAGTCCCTCGTAGGTACTCGAGGCTCTCGTGGACATTTTTCAACATGTTGAAAAATCTTCACGAGCTTACCGCATTTCCCGAGTACCTGCTGTTAGCGTTATGAGCCGCTAAGAGACGTCTCGAGCTCCGACGTACCCGCTACGTACATTCTACGTGCTTACCACGAGTTTGATTTATTTTAAAACTTGGAAGAGTCTTAAATTATCTCGTACAGTGGGACAGGCCCTTAACTTGGAAGTTTCTTTAAGTTTGATTGTTTTATTATTTGTTTTGATGCAACTTAAGTCATATCCTAAATGTATCGTAGCACCAAATCCATCCCATTGATCTCAACTCCATTTACACATTATTTTGACCCTGCTGTTTTTCTCATCATTATCTGCTCATTTCAAAAAACTATTTGATTTCTAACTAATGAAAAGAAATTTACGGAATTGCACTCTTGGGAAAGGGAGGTTGAAAGTGAACAGGGACTGAGCCTTCAAAGTGTTAAATGGTTTGAACACAGTTGTGAGACAATCTTTAGCTAGATTGTGGCATCAGCACTAGAGGTCATGAACTCTAAAATTGAAGTGGCTTAAGCCAAGCTGGAAATTAGAAGATTTTTTTCTTGTTGAAGAAATATAGAATAGATTCACATCAGAAGCAGTTAATGCCATATCAGTTCAATCTTTCAAGAGGAACTGGATCAATACCTCCTTAAGAATGGAGCTGAAGATTATAAGGAAAAAATGTAGACCGCAAAGAAAGATAAAATACTCTTAATTCCAGTCCTGCTGCAACCATGGAGATATCAGCCATGGTATAACTGGCTCAGATTGAATAGTGTAGATAGCATTATGTTAGATTATTAGCTTAGTGTTTTACTTGGTTGCTTTTGGTAGTCCAAAAAAGCTTCACATGTCTGTAAGAAAAGACTTTTAAACACAGCTAGTGCTAGAAATTTTTGGAAATAACCCACTGATGGATTCAAGGCTGCTCATCTAAAGTTCTGGTAAAGCCATTGATAACAAAAGCTTTACTTGATACCTACTTGTGTTATGCCAGACAAGCATACATCCTCACCAACATTTTATGAGGATAAACCGGCGCCCTACCCCCACATATTTTTATCATTCATATATTCTATTTCCACTCAATGTTTGAATACTTTAAAATTGGCTATGATGTTGGAAGTATAGCACAGCTAGAAATTGTGAGGTGCAAATTAGCACATACTATTTCAACGATAGACGTGCCAAAAGACTGAGTTAATCAGCGACTTTACTGACGTTAATTCAATTCTGCATATCAATGCAGCTACTGCTTCAGGCCATAATATTCAAAAAACAGATGGTAGAAATATATGAAAATGCTGTTAAAATTAATCCGAATGCTTCTCCTGGAATCTTGTTTGCGTCGATCTCATACACTTAACATGACAAAACTAGTCTCACTCCAGGGGTCTGGAACAAGGTCTGGGGACGTCACTTTGAGTTGCTTTCACAGACACCATTGGCGCACATCGCAACAGGTGCCGCATGGCGTAATGAAATCGATAGCTCCAACATTTCGCATTAAATGGGCGTTTGACAGGAGAATTTTAAAATTGTATTACCCATTGAATCACAATGGCAAAATTATTACTTAAAATCAAATAAAGTCACTAACTTAAGCCACTATTTAAATATTTTAAAAAGCAATGTGGACTGCTGATGTAATTTTGGTAGTTAAATGTGAATTACTGGAAGAAACAAACATTATTGTCACCGAGAAGGATCAACATCATATCATAGACATCAGCAGCAGGAGTTATCTACACCAGCAGCTGCTGCCATCCACATCACTTTACAAGAGTGAATGGGTTTGTAACACTTTATCTTTCATTAATTTATTTGTTTAGCTGGCAGCAAGGGCATTTATTGTCTGGTCATATATGCCTGTGAATTGAAAAGGCAGCATTGATTCAAATACTTTGATTGATGCGGAGTCATATGTAGACCAGACTGTGTAAGGACCACTGATTTCCTTTCATGAAAGACAACATGGGATTTACAATGGTTGGTGCGGCGGTAGAGCTGCTGCCTTACAGCGCTTGCAGAGCCAGAGACCTGGGTTCAATCCTGACTACGGGTGCTGTCTGTCCAGAGTTTGTACGTTCTCTCCATGACCATGTGGGTTTTCTCCAAGATCTTCGTTTTCCTCCCACACTCCACAGACGTACTGGTTTGTAGGTTAATTGGCTTGGGTTTGTATACTTGGTGTAAGTGTAAATTCTCCCTAGTGTGTGTAGGCTTGTGTTAATGTACGGGGATCACTGGTCTGTGCGGACTCGGTGGGCCGTAGGGCCTGTAACCGTGTTGTATCTCTAAACTAAACTAAACTAAACTAAACTACACCAATCCAATCATTTGGTGTTTGCTATCACCACAAATGTTTCTTTAAAAAAGATTATGGATTAATTCTATTTACTTTAATGTAAATTCCTTAGTTGCCATGTGGAGACTTGGGGCCCTGGATCTATGTTCTAGAGTAGCTCAGCAGAGCAGGCAGCATCTCTGGAGAGAAGGAATGGGTGACGTTTCGGGTCTCGACCTTCTCTGCAGAGATGCTGTCTGTGCCTTTGTGTCTATCTTCGGTGTAAACCAGCATCTGCAGTTCCTTCCTACACTCTATGTTCTAGAGTGATGCCTACTCAGTAATTTATCAGTAATATCCATCTGAAGTATTATGAGCTTTGTATAGATGTGCTCAATTGTTGCTGCAAACCAAATAAAACTGCCTCATATTTTGTATTCATTATTTCTGCCGCTCGTGTGACTGCTTATCTTCCCAAGAGGTACTCCCGTGACCATCTGTCCTTCGCCAATGATGCCGCTGTTGCCCTTTCTCAGCTCCTAGTTCGACCATAATCATATGAACTGCTGATGTATCTGATTATTAGCAGAAGAGTGAGGAGATAATGTGAGAGCCAGAGAAGGTAACCTGAATGCAGAGAGAAAGTCACATTGTGGTTGGATGGAACTGCAGATTCTGGTTTAAACCGAAGACAGACACAAAATGCTGGAGTTAGTCAGCGGGACAAGCAGCATCTCTGGAGAGAAGGAATGGGTGACATTTCAGTGTTGAGACCCTTCTTCAGACTAAATTCTGAAAGTCACATTGATTGGTGCAGCCTATATGCAATTCAGTACTATATGCAATTCAGTACAGAATTATTGAAATGCATATTAGATGGCCATTTGAGAGAGCAAGGCATTGAGGGGTATTAGCTTTGGGGATCAACCAAATGGACTCATGAACAAGGCAAAATGGAAGAGCAATTTAATGTTTATTTTCTCTTCAGAACAACAGGCGATTAATATAAAATGTGAAGCTTTTGTTGTATGCCTTTGAGACAGTGACATAATCCTGATGATTACTCATTTCCTACGGTTTTTTTTGCTGTTATCCCATCAATTAAATCCTCTGTGAATTGATTAACATATCTACAGTACTTGATTTACGACCATTCGCATTACCATATTCATTGCTGATATTTTGATCATTGGTAACTTCAACACAAAGTTTTGAAGCTGCCAACAAATGTTGTGTAAATCATTTGATCACAGCGGTATCTCTACTGTAGCAATACCAGGCCTGAAGTCCATGGGAAGGTACTGATGATAAACCAATTGGAGGAATTTTCAAGCAGTAGCCATTGCTTCCTTGCTGAAAGGCAGTTTAGTTTAGATATACAACATGGCAACTGGACCTTCAGCCCACCGAGTCCGCACTGACAAACAATCACCCATACACTAGTTCTAATCTACACTCCAGGGATTATTTACAGAAACCAATTAATCTACAAACCTGCACATCTTTGTAGTGTGGGAGGAAACCGGAGCACCCAGAGAAAACCCATGCAAGACACTGGGGAATGTGCAAACTCTACACAGACAGCACCCATAGTCAGGATTGAACCCTGGTCTCTAGCGTTGTAAAGCAGCAACTCTACCGCTGTGCCACGATGCCGCCCATGCATTGTTGTTCAACAAAAGTAAATGCAGTGACACTCATCTGTCATCTTGAATCAATGTTAAAACAGGTCCTTAAAAGAATAGTCACTGCCTAAAATGATTTAGAACTTGGTTCCAAGTAAACGTCCATATTGAAGCAATTTTTACATGGTTTTATACCTTTGATTAAATGAATCTGTAATAATCAAAGTTAAATATACATGAAAAATATTGTTCATTCCTTGAAAACTAAAATTACAAAAGTGGTATGCACATTCTTTAGTTTAATGTTCAGAATTTAACTTACCATCCGCTGCAGCCAGTTTCTACTCAATGTAAATATAAAGACAATGGGTTCCGACCCAGTTCTAGATACTTGTACACGTAATCTTGGCTGACACTTCTGCGTTGTGATAACATTGGCCTGTTTGAGGTGCCTTCTTTTTCACGAGATGTTAAACAGGAAAGCTGTCTGCACTCTCAGGTAACTGAAAAATATTATGGCATAATTCAAAAAAGAGTGGATGTCCCAGACTAAATTGTTTTCAATTTTGCAGCAAATGGAAAATGACAACAGACCTTTTTTTTAAGCTCTTGGCAAGTTCAAGTTTAAGTTACAGTGATATTTGAGTTACCATGCAGCCATACAATAAAATGAACACAATACACAATAGAACTTGACATAAATATCCACCACAGTGATCACTGTGATGGAAGGCAATAAAGTTCTGTCAATCTTCCTCCTTTGTTGGGAATAATTGGGAAGTCAAAACAGTGTGTCATCTCAAATGGGTATCTGGAATGGGTAATCAATAGTGAATCCCAATCAGATTAAAGAATTTTGGCTCCCTTATGCCTTATATGTTAAAATATTAGTTAAAACATGCGATATACAAAAACAAAATAAAGATGTGGCGATGTGATGGCTAAAAGTGTTTAATTGTCTAATATACCAGGGCTGCCAACTCTCACACATTGAGCGTGAGACTCGCGCATTTCACGCTATTCTCATGCTCTCACGCTGATCACAGAATTTTTTACACTCAAAAAAAAAAAATTAAAAATAATGAAGAAAGTCACGAACAATTCAATTCACCCGAAGCTTCCAGATCTCCTCCACACTCACCAATGAGAATAGTTTTCTGTCGGCGGGTTTCTCGTAAAGAACGAACAATTTAATTGTCTTAAACCCATCGCACACTATTTAAAATGACAATGTAACTGCAGTACTGATGATTCAATTTGACATTCATGGAACCAAAATCTGCGGGTGCTGGAAATTCAAAATAAAGCAAAAATTGTTTTAGAGGTGAGTAAAAACCATGAGGGGAATATATAAGGTGAATGCATAGTCTTTTTCCCGGGATATGTGATTCAAGAATGAGAGGGCATTGGTTTAAAGCAGGGGTGTCAAACTACCGGCCTGCAGGCCGCATCCGGCACATGAAGGGGTCCAATCCGGCCAGCGGGATGATTAGACTCTAAACTAAACTGCACATTCCCGTGCAGATGTTGTGATAGGTGAGACATGGCGGTGGTCCCAGCACCGACCCCCGAGGCACCGCTCACACCTCCCACCCTCACCTCCGGCGGCTCTGTATCCATCAGCCGCTCTGTCCACACCCCATGGAGTTTAAACCCCGGTCCGGAGCCAGGAGCGGACCGGGTGAGTGGGGGCGTCGATGCCGCCTCCAGAGCCGCGGTGATGAATCTCGGGCTAAGGCTCCGCTCCGATTCCCGACCCCCGGGTCACTGTCCCTCACCTTCCCCGGACCCCAGGTGGACACAGAGCACCTTGGCCGGCCCCCATTCCCGGGGGGGGGCAGGGGGAAGAGACGGGGGGAAAGGGAAACACTCCCCGGACATCGCCAAGTCTCCTAATGTCCGCTCACGCCGGGTGTTGTCACCGCTTCACTGACACACACTCACACACACGACATAACACACACTGATACACACACTGATATACACCCTGGCACACTGATACACACACTCTCTCACACACCCTCACACACACACTGACACACCCTTACACATACACTCTCACACACCCTCACACACATTGATACATACTCTCACACACATTGACACACACCCTCACACACACTCTCTCATACACCCTCTCACACACACCCTCACGCACACTGATACACACTCTCATACACTCTCACTCACACTCTCACACACACTCACACACACTCTCACAAACTCTCACACACCCACACACACACTCTGACACACACTCTCACACACTCTCACACACAATGACACACACTGACACACACTCACACACAATGACACACACTGACACACACTCTCACACACACTGACACACACTCTTACACACAATCTTTCACACCCTCACACACACCCTCACACATACCCTCACACACACCCTCACACGCACTCACACACCTTCACACATACCCTCACTTCAATCACTTCAATAAAAATTAGAAGCTAAGTTCATTGTCTGAGTGATTGCAGGAAGCAGGCTAATAAAAATTAGGTGCCGTTGTGTAGCCTACATTTACAATTTGTTTCGTTAGGTCTACATTTGTGTCTGCCAATGTTCGATTTCAAATGGCTTATTAATGGAAAGGGTGCGTACGCGCGTACCCAGCTGATCCGGCCCGCATAAAGTTGCATTTTGTCCAATCCGACCTAAAATGAGGTTGACACCCCTGGTTTAAAGTGAGAGGAACGATTTAATAGGGACATGAGGGACAACATTTTCACGCAGAGGATAGTGGGTATGTGGAACGAGCTGCCAGAAGAAGTAGGGAGGTAAAATGACAGCATTTAAAAGACATTTGGACACGTATGTGTACAGGAAAGCTTTACATCGCCCGGCGCGGCTTTAAATGGCCACGGGACTTGCTAGCGCCCGCCGGTGGCTCCAACATCAAGACCCGGAGCGTGGCCTTGCATCGCCCGGCGCGGCTTTAATGGCCGCAGGACTTATTTACCATTGCCCGCCGGGGGCTTTGGCTTTGACATCGGGAGGAGAATGGGGAGTGCAGGGGAGAGATAAGACTTTGCCTTCCATCACAGCGAGGAGGAGATTCGCTGTGATGGATGTTTGTGTAAATTGTGTTGTGTCTTGGTTCTTCTACTTGTTTGTATGACTGCAGAAACCAAATTTTGTTTGAACCTCAATGAGGTTCAAATGACAACAAATAAATTGTATCATTGTATCATAAAGGGATATGGGCCAAATGCAGATAAATGGGACTAGTTTAGATGGGGCACCTTGATCTGCATGGACAAGTTGGGATGAAGGGCCTGTTTTCATACAGTAAGACTATGATGTATTGTAGAAAGGGTGCAATTGCTCTGGAGAGGATCCAGTGGTGATTTATGAAGATGTTGGCATCGCTGGAATTTTTTTTTCACTTTGAAGAAAGATTTGATAACTGGGATTGTATTCTCTGCAGCAACAGAGATGAAGATAAGATTTAGTTGAGGAGAATAATATTATGAGAATAGGACCTGTTTCACAACAAAGCGTGTAGGAAGAAACTGCAGATGCTTGTTTAAACTGAAGACAGACACCAAAAGCTGTAATAAAGGCTGCATCTCTGGAGAGAAAGAATGGGTGATGTTTCGGCTCGAGACCTTCAGACTGAAGATGTTGAAAACCAGTCATATAGATGTAAAACACAATGACTGGAGATGTGCATTATCCAACTAAGGGCAGAAATCAGAATCATGTGTTCATCTTTATTGACGTGACACCATAATAAATATATTACAGAAAAAAAAATGAATGGGGTGGCACAGTGGTGCAGCGGTAGAGTTGCTGCATTACAGCACCACAGACCCAGATTTAATCCTGACTACGGGTGCTGTCTGTATAGAATTTTTACATTCTCCCTATGACCACATGGGTTTTCTCCGGATATTCCGGTTTCTTGCACATCCAAAAGAAGTGCAGGTTTGTAGGTTAATTGGCTTCTGTCAGTTGTCCCTGGCGCGTAGGATAGAACTGGTGTATGCTAGATTGCTGGTCGGTGTGGACTTGGTGGGCCAAAGGGCCTGTTTCCATATATATGTTTTACATATATATCTTAACTTCATTGAACCATATACTTGGTTGAATATGTGGCATTATTTCCGTCTTCTTTCTATAGTCAAACGGTAAGGTTGATTAATTTATTTGTGCATAACAGTGATGGAAGTCTGACTCCTCTTGCCTTGTTTCTATGAGGGGTTTTTTCTCTCTCTATATATATATATATATGCATAACAGCATGAATTATAATCTGATTTCCATCCATGAATATACTAAGGTCATTCATGTGCTGCACCTGTTGCATTCAAATGTAAGTTAAAAGACTCGCTACAGTATGCACCAGATTGCACAATTTCAAGTTGAAAAATGCACATGCTCCCTACTGTAGGAGGGGGGACACCCCCCTCCCATACCCTCCTCCCCTCGGTCATTACACTCCCTCGGGCTAGGTCGCTATGCTCCCTCGCTATTTCTCACTCTCAACTCTCACCAATATTTGGCAGCCCTGAATGTACTGAAATGGATCAATGAAATTCCTACCTGCAGCAACACAAAAGGGTTGTAAACACAATACTCAATATTTCTTTCCTTTAATCCTTGATTTGTGATTTATTTTATATACTTTAGAATTGAAATGAAAACAAAGCAGTAGTTGTTGTGAACCACTGAAATCTATGGCTGTGATTCTCAATCCTTCCCCTGATCTGCTGTATATTCCATCTCTGCAAAAGAAAAATATGTAATTTTAAGAGTGTCTTCTGCACACAGATATCCAGAGGGTCTGTTCAGGCAGCAACTGCAGACAAGGCATTTCCCATTGTTGTTGTTGTTGTCAATCTGTCATGATTCAGCATTTTTTCTTAAAACAGTCCATTTCCCTCAGGATCACTTTACGAAGGAGAATGAGACACTTCTATCTTTGTATTAGTGAGTTTCGATTTGGCCAAATGCAACCACTGTTGGGAATTAAGGCATAAGTTCAAGGTTTAGGATCAGACTGTTTCTTCTAAAGTAATAGACATTTATCTTAGGTGGTCTCTCAAAATCCATATGACTTATTTAAACACAATTACATTGTATCTGAGATGACTAATAGGATCACTGGGCACCAGATGCAAAGACTTATGGTTCACTATGCTATCCCAGATGCTCCTTTGCCATTTTAAAGGAATCCCAGGAATCGGTGACAATGGAAGTTTTGAAAACATCTGTGAAGCTTTCATTAGTTCATGTGATAGGTGCAGAATTAGGCAATTAGACCCATCAAGTCTACACGGCCATTCAATCATGGCTGATCTACCTCTCGCTCCAAACCCCATTCTCCTTCCCTTCCCTGCCTTCTCCCCATGACCCCAAACACCTGTACAAATCAAGAATCTATCAATCTCTGCTTTAAAAATATCTATTGACTTGGCCTCCACAGTCATCTGCGGCAATGAATTCCACAGATTCACCACGCACTGACTACAGAAATCCCACCTCATCTCCTTCCTAAAAGAACGTCCTTTTATTTTGAGGCAATGACCTCTGGTCCGAGACTCTTCCACTAGTGGAAACATCCTCTCCACATCCATTCTATCCAGGCCCTTCACTATTCAGTAAGTTTCAATGATGTCCCCCCCCCCCCCATCCTTCTAAACTCCAGCAAGTGAAGGGTCAGTGGCGTCAAATGCTCATATTATGTTAACCCTGGGATCGTTCTCGTAAACTTTCCTTCTGTCCTCCTGGTAATCTTTGCCTGTGACATGCTGCCATTTTGTAGATTCGTATTGATATTCTGATATGTAGCATGGAAGAAAATCCACCATCTGCCATCCCTCCCTCCTCTGGCCTTAACGTAACTCCAGATCACTCCATGAGGTTGGCTCATAACTGTCTCAGTTAAAATGAAATTGCTGCAGGGTTTTAACAGTAGATTTTGGGGAAAGGTTTATATTTAGGTTAGTAATTGATGATAACATGTTTCTTCCATCATCCTCTTCCAGCTTTGGAGCAGAATGCTAAAAACATGCTTAGAATAACATAAGCAAGTTAGATTTCAAAGAGCATTCTTCGTGTAGTTCATGGTGAAGCCCAAGGAGATTTAATGGTTGTACTTCAATCATGCCTAGGCACCAAAATTACTCATCTGAAATATTGATATGTGGATTCCACTGCAATATCTCAAAAGGAGAGAGCAACAAATTGGATGGTTTCCATTTTAAAATAAGCAAGGCATTTTCTTCTATTTGAAAATATTCCAAGCAAATATGTTGTGGTTAAACCTTCCTTTGATCAAGTATGTTCTTGGATATATCCAAAGCTGATGTAGGGGCAGCACAAAATGTGTAGGAAAGTGCAGATGCTGGTTTAAATCGAAGATAGATACAAAATGCTGGAGTTACTCAGTGGGACTGGCAGCATCTCTGGAGAGAAGGAATGGGTGATGCTTCGGCTCGAGATCCTTCTTCGGCTGCATCATGGCTTCAGAAAGGCGGGTTCTATCCCGAACTTGAGCAATGACTGATTAGTGCTTGCATGTAATTAATAAGTGTTCTCTAGTTGATTCATTTTCATCTCAAATGTTAAAGATGTGTGGATTGGTAGGCTTCTGTACATTGCCCCTGTTGTGTGGGGGAAAGGTAACTGATGGGAATGTGGAGAGGGTGAAATGGGATTCAAATAATAGATGCTTACCAACATGGGCTCATTAGGCAGAGGGATGCTGTATAACCCTCGGACTCCAAAATGCACCCACAGAGATTCTGGAAGTTGTCGATATTTGATGCACAAATAGGAAATTTGAATCCATGGTGTGCAAGTGTAGTTGCCCATAATAGACCAACGTGACAAACAATATCTGGATGCCTTTTGCTCAGAAATGAGAAATGTATTTAGATATACTCTGCTGCCCCTGTACAACTTTCTGGCTCAATCTCCTTAAATTATATCACTGTTATAAACCTCTGTGTAATGCAGAAGACTTAAGGAGATTTTATGAAAATATACTGTGGATAAAGAATGTAATAAAGATACTTTAAGATCACTTGAAATGCTGCAAAATTTCAAGGAGATAATGCGCTCTATTCTCATTACAAAAATGAAGTCAATGTGAGCTGATACAATTTTGTTTTGGTGTCTTAACAAGGGATGTAATTGCAAAGCCGCACTTTAGTGACTGAGAGCCTTTACTGGCTTCTTCAAATGAAAAGTCAAGCAAGCAGCTGAATAGTAGGTTATCTGGATGTTTACCACTAAATAAATAATGTATTGCCACATGTGTTGCCTTTCTAGCTTAAGCAGGACTCGAAATTAACGGTTGCCCGGGTGCCAATGGCGACCTAAAGTCCCGCCGGGCAACCTAAAAGCCGTGCCATTTTGCCCGGCTTGGCAAGCACCCGGGACACCTATCGTTCAACTCTGAGCGGGCTCCCCTCTCCATCACTCTCTCTGTCACTCTCCATCTCCGCGCACTATCCGTGTCCGGGCCGCCGGGTCACCACTCTCCACCCGCTACTCATCCGCCAGCATGGCCGGCTGCCTTGCACATGCGCACTGCCACGGCCAGCACATCATCGGCCATGGTTGTGCGCATGTGCTGCCCTGCACATGCGCACTGCCACGGTAACTGGTCGGCGCTGGGCACTTTCTCCCTCCCTTTGCATTGTGGGAGATCTGGCCGCCATGGCTGGAGTCGCCGCCTCGCCTCGACCGCTGAAAACCAATGCAGAATCACTCCCTGAAGCTGGAGTAACTCCCTGGAGTAACTCTTGCTTCTTGGTTTCCTGGTCCTCCAAAAATATTCCAAATGGAATTTAAACTGGAGTGGACCCTCCACCACCAAACTCCAAACTCTGAAAAATAACAGCATATTGCACTTTATCTATTTATTTATATGGTCTATGGTATATAGACACACTGAACTTTTATCGCCTGTTCTGTATTATGTTTACATATTCTGTTGTGCTGCAGCAAGCAAGAATTGTCCTACCTGGGACACATGACAATAAAACTCCCTTGACTCTTGACTTGGACTTAAGCAAAAAAGGGTTCTTGGGAAAAAAGAGCTACCTTAAATTTAGTTGTGTCTGGTTGGGTAACTATGGTAGGGTGAAGACTATTCCATGCTTTAATTGTGTGGGGGAACTCCATGGAGCAGCCAGCATCTCTGGATAGAAGAAATTGGGTGACGTTTCGGGTAGAGACCCTTCTTTAGATTTCCTCTAGTTTTAGTGTTTTTAGTTTAATTTAAAGATACAGCATGGAAGCAGGCCCTTCGGTTACAAGGGAAAGTGCCAGGAGAGGGAGTGGTTTGGGTGGGAAGGGACGAATTGACTAGGGAGTTATGGAGTGAGCGGTCTCTGCGGAAAGCCAACAGGGGAGGAGATGGGAAGATGTGGCCAGTGGTGGGTTCCCGTTGGTAGATAAAAAAAGCTGGAGAAAATCAGCGGGCAAGGCAGCATCTATGGAGCGAAGGAATAGGCGTAGTTTCTGGTCGAGACCCTTCTTCAGACTTATGTCGGAGGGGGGGCGGAGGGGGCAGAAAAAGAAAGGAAGAGGCGGAGACAGTAGGCTGTGGGAGAGCTGGGAATGCGAGGGGAAGGAGGGAGAAAGCAAGGACTACCTGAGATTGGGGAAGCCAATGTTCACACCGCTGGGGTGTAAACTACCCAAGCGAAATATGAGGTGCTGTTCCTCCAATTTGCGGTGGGCCTCACTCTGGCCATGGAGGAGGCCCAGGACAGAAAGGTTTGATTCGGAATGGGAGGGGGAGTTGAAGTGCTAAGCCACCGGGAGATCAGGTTGGTTATTGCGAACTGAGTGGAGGTGTTGTGCGAAGCGATCGCCAAGCCTGCGCTTGGTCTCACCGAGGTTGATTTTAAGCTGAATAATCCAACCACATTTTTGTTTGGAAGTGGAAAGAAATAATAGAAATTTGCATTCATTGCAACGTGTAAAAAGAGTTGAGATACTGTATTATAATTTTGCTGCATGTCATTGTGGTATATATCATGTCTTGATTGGTGAATATGTTTAGTTTGTGACTTTATTTGAAGCAGAAATAATATGTGAATGCTTCATTGAGCATAATTCCGACTGGTAACTACGCACTTCGTCCGAGCACATTATCGCACGCCATGCAAGCCATCTTAAATGACCACCGAAACGGTAATTTGGCAACCTAAAAAGCTGCCTAGGTTGCCCGGCTGGAAACAGTGAAAAAAAAGTTGTGAGAGCCCTGTTAAGGATGCATTGATGATTGTAGGATGAGACCAGAGGTTAAGTTCCTTATTTATCCAGCTATCTTTGTTCGGCACAATGGTGAGCATGTCTTCAATAGTTGCTTGCGAATAAAAACATTGTTGTGGCAGCACTGTCACTTCAATGAAGCTCAACTGTTCTGTATCAGAAATCAAAACACGACTACAAACAGACTTGTGTCCTCACATGGACTGATAATATTTAGCCAAGTCATGATAATGCCTTTACCAAAAAGTCGCCGTTTAATTGAATTTAATTGTACAAAAATGTTTTTTAAACTTAAAAAAAAAAACAGTATTGCTGCCTGCTGGCTTCCTGATCGTAGGTTTAATTTGTTTCCAGGAGCCACTTTACAATCGTTCTTTATTGTTACCGATGTGTCTTTAACCTGAAAAGTTCACATTGTGTCTCCTCCCACCTGTGCAGCCCATCCTGCTGACTGTTTTCAGCATTTTCCTCCCTTCATTTCACATTTCCAGCATCTGGAGTTCTCTAATTTTTTTCCAGCAAAGTGTTTGCCTTGACTCAGTGTATCAATCCTGCTAGCTTGCTGACAGTTTAACCATTCTCAGTGGGATTGGTTGTGTGTTGTGGCAGCTTGATTTGTCTTTATTAATGAGGGTTCTGCTGGACTCTGGCAAGGGATGGGAAAGCTTATCAAAGCCACCAATCTGACAGTCGAGTTTTGTCAGAGCTGCTCTGTTATTATCTTTTCATCGTGGAAACAGGCCCTTCGGCCCACGGAAGAGAGATTACAAAATGCTGGAGTAACTCAGCGGGACAGGCGGTATTTCTGGAAAGAAGGAATGGGTGATGTTTCGGGTCGAGACCCTTCTTCAGACCATCCTCAGCTCACCGAGTCAATGCCGACCATTGAGTGCCGACCACACTAGTGCTATGTTGTCTCACTTTCACATCCACTTTCTACACACTCGGGCCAATTTGCTGAGGCCAATTAACCTACACACCTGCACGCCTTTGGGATGTGGGAAGAAACCGGAACACCTGGAAGAAACCCTTGGCCACAGGGAGATTGTGCAAACTCCACACAGACAGCACTTGGTGCTGTGAGGCAGCATGAGCCACTAGCTGCGCCAATGTGCTGCCCTTAAACCTAAACCTAAACTCAAACTCAAAATGACACTCACACTCGCACACACTCACACTAGATGAGTTACTCCAGCACTTTTCAAGGTTAATTGGACCCCTGTGAATTTCCCCTAGTATGCAGGGAGTGGATGAGCAAGTGGGATAACATAGAACTAGCGTGATGGGATGATTGATGGTCAGCATGGAGTCAATGGGCCGATGGGCCTGTTTCCTTGCTGTACCTTTTGATCAATCAAAAAACCTATTGAACGTTGCAGCTTTCTCTTTGGGTGCAAAGAACATATTGCAAAGGTTGTCATGCATTTGAAACAGAAATAATATTCTAATTCACATTGAAGTTATTTGTATTTTACGTTTCATTTGCATGTAATAATTAATACTTTGCTAACCAAGGTTACAGCAGTGTCACAGTTGCTAACTATTCCTTGCCAATGTTTATATGATTCCCACTGTTAATATAAAAAAGCTTCTGGCTGCTTTGTTTTACATTCAGCCATCATGATTACTAATTACAGATGATTTGGCTTGCTGCAATGGTGTAGTGAAGCATTAGTGTATTTCCAATTGATCTTCATCATTTTGTTACGAGCAAATCTTCGGCTACATCTTTCTAAAGCAGCCACTAATCATCATGTTGTGATGTGATAATAAACTGATGTAAGTGTTGGTGTTGTGTGAGGAGTCTAACAAAAGGGGTTTTGTGGTGCAGCATGCAGGGTGTATTCAGAGGAAGGTCACTGCTACATCGGCAATCAGGACACACCGTCCTTTAGGAGTCCCGAGAGAAAGAACATCTTTCTGTCCATCTCTGGCAGAACTACAGAGATGGTGGGGGTTAAATTCTCAACCATTGATTTTTGGATCTACACTGTCTAACATAGCCGTCCGTAGATGAGCATGAAAGAACCTACCAAATATCTCAACAGAAATCAAAATACACTTTAGTAATTGCTAAATTCATGTACTGTATGCTTCATCCTTGCATCTTATGGCGGTTAGGATTCATAAAAGACCGATGAAATATGGTCATATCAGTTGCCTTTGTGTTCCTCCTGCCCAATTATTCTGTTCTATCTTGGGGGAATACGGATGGCATTTTCCATTCTGTTTACAGAACAATCTGTCGTTCAATGACTGCGTCGCATCCTTGAACTTTACAAACTCTCACTTCATGGAGCAGTTCAAAAGAGCAAAATTGCTGTGAATGGGTGCAGGCACAAGAGTAATCTACTATGATTGTGCATTTACAATTTGATTCAGAGGCAGCAGTTGAAGCAGCACCTTGGTGAAGGGATGTGTGTATAGAGGATATCTAGAGCAGGGGTGGCAGTGGTAAAGAATAGAGGCTGCATGCAAGAATTTTCATTGTACCTGTACCTCAACATACTTTAGAAATACATCATGGAAACAGGCCCTTTGGCCCACTGAGCCCATGCCAACCATCCATCACCTGCTCACACGTGTACTACATCATCCCGCTTTCACATCCATTCCCTACACACTAGGGTAAAATGACAAAGGCAATTTATCCTACAAGCCAGGATGTGGGAGGAAACTGGAGCACCCAAATGAAACCCACGCAGTAAAAGGGAGAGAGTTCAAATTCCACACAGACAGCTCCCAAAGTTGGGATCGAACCTGGCACTCTGAGGCAGTAGCTCTACCCGCTACGCCACTGTGCCCCCTCCCACGTGCACATGACAATAAACTCAACTTAACTTGACTAAACCTGACTTGGCAGGATGGGAGGTCTGTTGGGTTAAGTATCTCTGCACAAACTATGAAATGTATTTGGAGCATAGCGTACTGATCTGGTCACCCCATTACAGGAAGGATATGGAGGCTTTGGAGAGGGTGCAGAAGAGGTTTACCAGTATGCTGCCTGGTCCAGGGAGTATTAGCTACAAGCAAAGGTTGCACAAACTTGTATTGTTTTCTCTAGCACCTTTTAGGTTGAGGGGAGACCAGATGGAAGTATGTAAAATTATGAAATGCATAGATAGGTTCGACAGTCAGAAACTTTCTCACAAAATGGAAATGTCAAAGACTAGAGAGCATAGCTTTAAGGTAAAAGGTGCAAAGTTTAAAGGAGATGTGAAATTTTTTTAGAGAGTGGTGGGTGCCTGTAACACACTGCCTGGGGTGATGGTGGAGACAGATATGGTAGTGGGGCATAATGCTTTGAGATGAGCACATGGATATGCAAGGAATGGAGGGATATGAATCATGTGGTGGCAGATGAGATTAGTTTATCTTTACATCATGTTTGACACAGATATTGTGGACCATAATGCCTGTCCCTGTGCTGTAATTTTCTATTAAGGGGTTCGGCCCGAAACGTTGCCTATTTCCTTCGCTCCATAGATGCTGCTGCACCCGCTGAGTTTCTCCAGCATTTTTGTGTACCTGTAATTTTCTATGTTCTATGATGGTAAGTGATTGTCAGTGGAAGTTTAAATATTATCAGATTAGAGCAGGTAGTATGGGAAGTCAGTTGTGGGTAACTTGCCCTTTTTTCCTGCTGTATCAGATCTAGTGAATTGTCATCTTTTTGATTCTGTTTTTCTTTTTCACAGCCATTTTCACATTTTCATATACTCCACAGCCTTACCCTTAGCAACGCATTACGTAGGAAAAGATAGACACAAAATGCTGGTCAGGCAGCATCTCTGGCGAAAATGGATAGGTAAAGTTTCGGGTCAATATTTGAAATGTGACCTATCCATTTTCTCCAGAGATGATGCCTGACCCACTGAGTTACTCCAGCATTTGTGTCTGCCTTTGCTATAAACCAGCCTCTGCAGATCCTTTTTATTACATTACACAGGCAAAGATGCTTAATCTAATCTTGACTGGTCCTGAGCCGCCACATTAGGGCATCTGATTTCACCCCATCAGAGAGGTTCTCTCTGATCCACCCATTCATCCCCTGTTACTGAAAACTAGCTAGCTTCTCACTTTCCCATTCTCTCAAAGGGCACTGGATGTGAAGTGTTGACTATTTATCTTTCCACAGATGCTGCCTGATCTGATTTTTCTCAGCATTTTTGATTTGTTCTTAGTTCTTAGAAGACAACAAATGATTCAGATTCACAGTGTGTGTGAAGTTTACTGGAGAACCCATTCAACTGCAATTAACTTGTTTTGCTGCAAAACCTGGGGAAGGGTGCCTCATTTCGACAGTATATGATGGATCTGCAGAATATAATAATTGGCCAGTTCTGAACCCACTGTGGTGTCAGTACTTAAGCTGGTACCCAGACGTGGCGTCGAAGGACGAGAAGCCGAAGCAAAGAAGTGGAAGCCAAATAACCGAACGGAAACAAAGCCGAAACGCCAAATAACCGAAAGCTTACGAAGCCGAAACGCCAACTAACCGAAAGGGTAGGACGCCTAAAAGCAAACTAACCGAAAGGGTGGGATGCCTAAGAGCCAACTAACCAAAAGGGTGGGACGCCTAAAAGCAAACTAACCGAAAGGGTGGGACGCCTAAAAGCAAACTAACCGAAAGGGTGGGATGCCTAAAAGCCAACTAACCGAAAGGGCGGGATGCCTAAGAGCCAACTAACCAAAAGGGTGGCACGATTAAAAGCAAACTCACCGATAGGCTGTTCTGCCGAAACGCCAACTCACCGAAAGGCTGCGTCGCCTACAAGCCAACCCACCGAATGGCTCCTCTGCCGAAAAGTCAAATAACGGACATGACGTCGTTGCGGGGCCAGGACTTGTCAGCGATTGGTCCAGACCCCCGCATCCATCACATCACTGGCCGATGGAGATGGGACGGTGAGGGTCATTTTTCCACACAAGCCATAGGTGACTGGGTAATCTGAACCCGAGCACCAAGTTGTAAGCAGCCGAAGGAGTGCATCCCTCGGGACAGCCCCCACTCTCCCATGGCCGCCTTCCGCCCCGTCTCCCCCATACGGCCCCACTGTGATGGGCTGTGTGTCGGCAGCGCTGGGTGGAGCAGAGGTGTGGGACAGGCTGGTCCCTCCGCCCATCCAGAGCCATCGGACCCCAACCCCCATCAGACCCCAACACTTGGATGGATCTATTCATCCAAATGTGCCCTTAATGAAGGCACTATGAAACCAGCTGCCGCAAACCCTTCCCACAGGACGGGGTCGGCATTAAAACTCAAAAAAGAGTTACTGATTTAAAACAAAAATGTTACATGTATAAATAGTTCTTACATTCAGGAACGTGGTTAATTAAGTGGTGGGATTACTTCCCTGTCCTAACTATGCCTTTGCTTTAGCCGGTGGTTACATCCATTCCATCCTTCCCTCGCAAAGATGTGAAATTTCATCAAGAGCGCAATTGGATGAATAGATGTATAGTCTAGCGTCTCTTCCATGCGCGCAATACATGAAGCCGATGAAATGAGACAACTGTCACACTAAAGATAGACACAAAATACTGGAGTGACTCAGTGGGCCAGGTAGCATCTCTGGAGAGAAGGAATGGGTGGCGTTTCAGGTCGACACGCTTCAGACTCAGTCTCCAGGTCTGAAGAAGGGTCTCGACCCGGAACGTCACCCATTCCTTCTCTCCAGAGACGCTGCTTGTTCCGCTGAGTTACTCCAGCTTTTTGTGTCTATCTTTAGTGTGACAGTTGTCTCATTTCACCGGCTTCATGTATTGCGCGCATCGAAGAGAACCATCTTCGGTTAAAACAGTTTACAGATTATCTGGTGTTTTGTGCTTGGGAGCTTGTTGTGTGCATTACGCAGGCAACCAAATGGTAATAAATAAAACGTGCTTCTTGTTGTCAAGGGGGGGGGAGTAAGGGGAGATAAAATTGTTCGTTGTCATGCACACTTGTCATCGGCCCGCCAGGGAATATGTGTTCCCCCCCCCCCCCTGGTTTAAAGGCGATTTACTATACCTGCCAATGCCCCAAGCTGTCTGTACCCACGGCCGGGGTGGGGGGTGAATCACCCGCTGTGGGTGCCTGGGGTGAATCACCCCTTGTGTGGGTCAGGGTCCGGAGGTCGGGGGGATTGAATCACCCTGGTGTGGGGGTTGGGGTCCGATGGCGGTGCATCGCGGTCAGTGACTCTGGGTGGGTGGAGGGACCAGCCTGTCGCACTGCTCTGCTCCACCCAGCACTGCCGACACACAGCCCGTCACAGTGCGGCCGCACGGTGGAGACGAGGCGGAGGGAGGCCGTGGCTGTGGGAGAGTGGGGGCTGTCCCGAGGGATGCGCTCCTTCGACCGCTTACAACTTGGTGCTCAGGTTCAGATTGCCCAGTCAACCATGGCTTGTGTGGGAAAATGACCCCCACGCTCCCATCTCCATCGGCCAGTGATGTGATGGACGAGGGGGTGTGGACCAATCGCTGACAAGTCCCCCCCCCCCCCCGGTGACGACATGTCCGTTATTTGACTTTTCGGCAGAGCGGCCATTCGGTTAATTTGCTTTTAGACATCCCACCCTTTCGGTTATTTTGCTTTTAGGCATCCCACCCTTTCGGTTAGTTGGCGTTTCGGCTTCGTACGCTTTTGGTTATTTGCCGTTTCGGCTTTGTTTCCGTTCGGTTATTTGGCTTCCACTTCTTTGCTTCGGCTTCTCGTCCTTCTACGCCATGTCCGCACACGCTTACGCTGGTGTTTATCTTAACGTTTGCTAGTTTGACCCATCGATCCACACTCCAAGTCATTTTCTTTTGAATGTGGGATGTTAAGTTTGTATGTGAGTAAAACACCAATAAGAAAGATTGTGGCGAAAACCATTGGAAACATATTTGTTTCATGCACTACAGATGTAATTTTCATATTTTAATTTGACAATATATCAAGAGCAAGATAAAGAAGCATGGTGGCGCAGTGGAGCAAGTGGTGGAACTGCTGCCTCACAGCACCAGAGACCTGGGCTTGATCCTGATCTCGGGTGCTGTATGGATGGAGCACATTATCCCTGTGTGGAGTTCACACATTTCCCCTTGTCAGAGAAAATGGTGTTTTCTCTTGGTGCTGCAATTTCCTCCTGCATCCCAAAGACATGCAGGTTTGAAGGTTAATTGGCCTCTGTAACGTGTTCAATGAGATAGTCATAGAGCGATACAGTGTGGAAACATGCCCATCGGCCCAACTCGCCCACACCGGCCAACAATGTCTCAGCTACACTAGTCCCACTTGCCTGCGCTTGGTCCATATCTTTCCAAACCTGTCCTATCCATGTATCTGTCTAACTGTTTCTTAAACAATGGAATAGTCCCAGCCTCAACTACCTCATCTGGCAGCTTGTTCCATACACCCACCACCCTTTTGTTTTAAATTACCCCTCAGATTCCTATTAAATCTTTTCCCCTTCACCTTGAACCTATGTCCTCTGCTCCTCGATGCCCCTACTCTGGGAAAAAGACTCTGTGCATCTCCCCGATCTATTCCTCTCATGATTTTGTATACCCCTATAAGATCTCCCCTCATCCTCCTGCGCTCCATGGAATAGAGACCCAGCCTACTCAACCTCTCCCTGTCGCACGCGCCCTCTAGTCCTGGCAACATCCTCGTAAATCTTTTCTGAACCCTTTCAAGCTTGACAACATCTTTCCTATAACATGGTGCCCAGAACTGAACACAATATTCTAAATGCGGTCTCACCAATGTCTTATACAACTGCAACATGACCTCCCAACCTCTATACTCAATACTCTGACTGACGAAGACCAAAGTGCCAAAAGCCTTTTTGACCACCTTATCGACTCGACCTTCAAGAAACTATGCACCTGTACTCCTAGATCCCTCTTCTCTACAACACTACCCAGAGGCCACCATTTACTGTGTAGGTTCTGCCCTTGTTCGACATCCCAAAATGCAACACCTCACACTTCTCTGTATTAAATTCCATCGACCATTCCTCCGCCCACCTGGCCAACCGATCCAGTTCCTGCTACAATCGTTCACAACCGTCTTCACTATCTGCAAAACCATTAACTTTTGTATCATCAGCAAACTTGCTAATCTTGCCCTGCATGTTCTCATCCAAATCATTGATGTTGATGACAAACAGTAACGGGCCCAGCACTGAACCATGAGGCACACCACTAGTCACAGGCATCCAGTCTGAGAAGCAACCTTCCACCATTACCCTCTGCTTCCTTCCATGGAGCCAATTTTCTATCCATTCAACTTTTTTTATTCAGAACTGCTGTAGATTTGGGAGCAACAGCAGCAGGAGATTAGCAAGAGATACGACTGATTGGCTCTAGCCCAAGTGGGAGGAGAGAAGTGAGTCAGAGGGGGGAAAAACAGTTGAAAAGTAGAAGCCAAGCACAGGCAGACTTTATTCAGAACAAGATGGGTGGCCAGGAGATGTGCCAATACTGTGAGATGTGGGAAATTGTCGACACCATTGATGTAGATGATCCCTACAGCTGCAGTAAGTGTTTGAAGCTAGCGGAACTCGAGCTCCGCATTGATGAGCTGGAGACCCAACTTCATACGCTGCGGTGCATCAGGGAGGGAGAGTATTACCTGGATGTTTTGTGCCAGGGGATGGTCACACCGACCAGTTTAACTAATTCAGTAGTTATTGAGCAGGGAAAGGAAGGTGTGGCCATAAGCGAGGCAGGTAGGGGGAACCAGGAGGAGATGCGGCAGGAGCCACAGCCCTTGTCCCTGACGAGCATGACCGAGGCTCTTACTCAATGTGAGGACGGGATCAGGGGCTGTGGGAGGGATGAGCAACCTGGCTGCAGCACCGTGGATCAGGGGGCCATTCAAGAGGGGGGAGTTAGAAGAAATGCCGTGGTGATAGGGGATAGTATTATTCGGGGGGTAGATAAGGTTCTCTGCGGCCAGCAGAACATGTCCCGAAGGCTGTGTTGCCTACCCGGTGCTAGGGTTAAGGATATCTCTGCGATGCTGGAGAGAAATTTGCAGAGTGAGGGGGAGGATCCAGTGGTCGTGGTCCATGTGGGGACCAATGACATAGGAAGGACGAGGAAGGAGGATCTGCTGAACGAGTTTGAGCAGTTAGGGAATAAATTAAAAAGCAGAACCTCGAGGGTACTGATCTCCGGATTGCTACCTGAGCCACGGGCCAAATCGGCGAGGGTACGAAAAATTAAAAAGCTGAATGCGTGGCTCAAAGACTGGTGTGGGAAAAATGGGTTTGGTTTCTTGGGCCACTGGCACCAGTACTGGGACAGGGGGGATCTGTTCTGTAAGGACGGACTTCACCTGAACGGTGCTGGGACTGGGGTCCTGGCAAATCATATAACTAGGGCAGTAGAGAGGTCTTTAAACTAAGTAGCGGGGGGGAGGTATCAAGGGGGGTAATAACGGCAGGGGTAGAGGAAATAGAGCAGGGTATCAGTGGGGAAACGGAAAATCAAAATGTGATAGGAGGATCCAGAATGTGTGAAGATAAAGCTCTAGATGTAAAAGGGGCAAAAACAGAAAGGAAGGGTAGTAAAAATCATCTGAAAGTGCTGTATCTAAATGCACGGAGTATTCGAAATAAGATAAATGAATTAACGGTGCAATTAAGTACATATAGTTATGATATCGTGGCCATTACGGAGACATGGCTGCAAGGGGATCAGGATTGGGAGTTAAATATAGAGGGGTACTCGACAATTAGAAAAGATAGACAGGAAAGAAAGGGAGGAGGGGTGGCCCTTTTAATAAGGGAGGGAATAACGGCAATAGAGAGGAAGGATATTGCGTTGAAGGATCAGGATAGTGAAACAGCTTGGGTACAGATAGAGAATAACAAGGGGAAAAAAACACTAGTGGGTGTAATTTATAGACCTCCAAATAGCTGTGACGCTGTTAGTCAGAACATAAATCTGCAAATAGTTGACGCATGTAAAAAGGGAACTGCTGTAATCATGGGGGACTTCAATTTTCATATTAATTGGGCAAACCAAACTGGGCAGGGTAGACTAGAGGAAGAGTTTATAGAATGTATTAGAGACGGGTTCCTAGAACAGTATGTCACAGATCCGACAAGGAGGGAGGCAATCTTGGATCTGGTCCTGTGTAATGAAGCAGGATTAATTAAAAATGTCATAGTTAGGGACTCGTTGGGAACAAGTGACCACAATATGGTCGAATTCCATATTCAAATAGAAGGAGAGCAGGTTGAAACTCAGGCTAGGGTACTTAGTCTAAATAAAGGGGATTATGAAGGTATGAGGACTGAGCTGATCAAAGTTGACTGGGATAGCAGACTCAAGAATAAGACGGTACATGAGCAGTGGTGTACGTTTAAGGATCTACTGTATAACCTTCAAGAAAAATTTATTCCTATGAAGAAAAAAAGGGGTAAGGGAAAGAACAGTCAGCCATGGCTCAGTAAAACTATAAAGGATAGTATTCGGCTGAAGGCAAGGGCATATAAGGTAGCTAGAGATAGTGGGAGGGTAGAGGATTGGGAAGCATTTAAAGGTCAGCAAAAAATAACTAAGAGATTAATTAAGACGGGGAAAATAGACTATGAAAGGAATTTAGCGAACAACATAAAAACTAATAGTAAGAGTTTTTATAGCTATATAAAAAGAAAAAGGGTGGCTAAGGTGAACGTTGGTCCATTGGAGGGTGAGACTGGAGAGTTGTTGGTGGGGAACATGGAAATGGCAAAGGCATTAAACGAGTATTTTGTATCAGTCTTCACCATAGAAGACACAAAAAATATTCCAACGCTGGATAAACAGGGGGCGGTAGGAATGGAGGAGCTAAATACTATTAAGATCACCAAGGAGGTGGTATTAGGGAAATTAATGAGACTGAAGGAGGATAAATCCCCTGGGCCTGATGGATTACATCCAAGGGTCTTGAGGGAGATAGCGGTGGGGATTGTGGATGCATTGGTGATAATTTTCCAAAACTCCCTGGAGGCAGGAACGGTCCCAGTGGATTGGAAAATGGCCAATGTAACACCTATATTTAAAAAAGGAAGTAAACAGAAGGCGGGTAACTATAGACCGGTTAGTCTAACATCGGTGGTGGGTAAAATGTTAGAGACAATTATTAAAGAAACACTAACGGGGCACTTGGATAAACATGACTTCATCGGACAGAACCAGCATGGTTTTGTGAAGGGGAAGTCCTGTTTAACGAATCTGCTCGAATTCTTTGAGGAAGTAACAACCCGGGTGGATAAAGGGGAACCGGTGGATGTGGTATACTTGGACTTCCAAAAGGCTTTTGACAAGGTGCCACATAAGAGACTATTGCTAAAAATAAAAAATTATGGGATTGGGGGAAATATATTAGCATGGGTAGAGGATTGGCTAACAAATAGGAAACAGAGAGTGGGGATAAATGGTTCATACTCGGGATGGCAACCGGTAACTAGCGGGGTTCCGCAAGGGTCGGTGCTGGGACCCCAGTTGTTCACAATTTATATAAATGATTTGGAGGAGGGAACCAAGTGTAATATATCAAAATTTGCGGACGATACAAAAATGGGAGGAAAAGTAGGGGATGAGGAGGATAGGAAGAGTCTGCAAAAGGATATAGATAAGCTAGGTGAGTGGGCAACAACTTGGCAGATGAAATTTAATACTAATAAATGTGAAGTCATTCACTTTGGGAAAAAAAATGATAGGGCAAGTTATTTTCTAAATGAGGTGGAGCTGCGTTGTAATGCAACGCAAAGGGATCTAGGGGTAGTAGTACATGAATCACTAAAAGTTAGTATGCAGGTGCAGCAAGCAATCAGGAAGGCCAATGGAGTTTTGGCCTTTATTGCTAGGGGGATTGAGTATAAAAACACGGAGGTCTTGCTGCAGCTGTACACAGTATTAGTGAGACCACATTTGGAATACTGTGTACAGTTCTGGGGTCCATACTTAAGAAAGGATGTACTGGCCCTGGAGGCAGTGCAGCGAAGGTTTACAAGATTAATTCCTGCAATGAGGGGATTGACATATGAGGAAAGGTTAAGTAGGCTGGAACTCTACTCTTTGGAGTTTAGAAGAATGAGAGGCGATCTCATTGAAACATATAAGATCGTGAGGGGCCTTGATCGGGTGGATGCACCGAGGATGTTCCCAATGATCGGGGAAACTAGAACTAGGGGACATAGTTGTAGAATAAGAGGGGGCTCTTTTAAAACTGAGATGAGGAAGAACTTCTTCACCCAGAGGGTGGTTAATTTATGGAATTCACTGCCCCAGGGAGCAGTGGAAGCAGAAACATTAAATATATTTAAATCTAAAATAGATGGTTTTTTAGCTGCCAAGGGGATAAGGGGCTACGGGGAGAGGGCAGGGATATGGACCTAGGTATGGTTAGTATAGTAAGACCTGAGTGATCTCCTGGACAAGTGTCGATCGCCTGGATTGGGGTCGGAGAGGAATTTCCCGGATTTTTTTCCCGAATTGGACCTGGGTTTTTATCCTTTTTTTGCCTCCCCCAGGAGATCACGCGGTTCTTGGGGTGGAGAGGGGTGATAGCGATATAAAGGGGAGGGTAGTGTCTTGTGTTCTGTGTCTTGTGTCTACTGTTTGTGGGTAAGGGTGTCTGTTTAGTGTTCAGCCATGAGCGAATGGCGGTGCGGGCTCGATGGGCCTGGTGGTCTACTCTCGCACCTACTTTCTATGTTTCTATGTTTCTATGTTTCTTTCCTCGGATCCCATGCGATCTAACATTCCAGAGCAGCCTACCATGCGAAACCATGTCAAACGCCTTACTGAAGTCCATGTATACAACATCTACAGCTCTGCCTTCATCAACCTTTTTGGTCACGTCTTAAAAAAAACCAATCAGAGTTGTGAGACACGACCAGCCACATACAAAACCATGCTGACTATCCCTAATCAGCCCTTGCAAATCCAAATGCCTGTATATCCTATCCCTCAGAATACTCTCCAGTAACTTTCCAACTGCAGATGTTAAGCTCACCGGCCTATAGTTCCCAGCATTTTCCCTGCAGCCCTTCTTGAAAAGAGGTACAACTTTTGCCACCCTCCAGTCTTCCGGCACCTCTACTGTATTTAAGCACGACTCATGAATTTCAACCAGGGCTCCCGCAATTTCCTCTCTAGTTTCCCACAATGTCCTCGGATATCTCAGATCAGGCCCTGGAGATTTGTCTTCCTTCAAACACAACAGTACCTTCAGTACTTCTTCGACAGTAACCCTGACTGCCCTCAAGACACTTCCAGTGACTGCTCCAATTCCCTCCATCCTACTGTATTTCTCCTCGGTAAATACAGAGGAGAAATACTAATTTGGGACCTTGCCCATCTCCAGTGGCTCCACACAGAGATGACCGCTTTGATTCCTGAGAGGTCCCATTCACTCTCTAGTTATCCTTTTCCCCCTTATGTATTTATAAAATCTTTTGGGTTTATCCTTAATGCAACACGCCAGAGCTATCTCCTGGCCCCTTTTTGCCCTTCTGATTTCCTTTTTTAGTTTACTCCTTAGCTCCCGAAACTCCTCCAGAGATGCACTTGATCCCAGCTGCCTATACCTGTGCCATGCATCCTTCTTGTTTTTGACTAATGTCTCAATTTCCCTCGTTAGCCAAGCTTCCTTACGTTTGCCTGCTTTGCCCTTCAATCTAATGAGGACGTACACATCCTGAGCTTTCTTGAGTACATTTTTTTTTTAAACTACTTGGCCGATGTTCTTTTCCCATCTAATAACCTGCTCCAGTCAACTTGAGTGAGACCAGTCATACCCTCAAAGTTGGCCTTACGTCAGTTGAGCATTTTAATACGTGGACCCTCTCCATCCCTATCTATAACTATCTTAAACCTAATCGAACTGTGGTCAGTTCCCAAAAGGGTCCTCCACACACACTTCATTAACTTGCCCTTCCCCATTTCTCAATACTAGATCCAGCATTGCCCTCTCATGTGTGGGGGCCTCCACATACTGTTTAAGAAAACTCTCCTGTACACTTATGAGGAAATGCACCCCATCTGAACCCTTCACGCTACAATTTTCCCAGTCTATATTGGGAAAGTTAAAATCCCCTCCTACAACAACCTTATTTGTCCAGCAGCTATCTGCAGTCTCCCGGCACATTTGTTTTTTTAATTCAACGTCCCAGTCGCTCGTACATATCCATGCCCTAAGCTCATCTGCCTTACCCATCAGGCCCCTTGCATTAAAATACGTGCAGTTTAAATCAACCCTCCTTCCTCGCTCTCCGCCTTTCACCTGCCTGTTCTTTCCACTAACCTTTCCCACACCACCCTCCATACCAATTTCTAACCTCTCGCGGACCTCTGTCCTGCACGAGATCCCACCCCCCTGCAAATCTAGTTTAAACCCTCCCGTGTAGCATTAGCAAACTCCGCTAGGATGTTGGTCCCCCTCCAGTTTGGGTGCAACTCTCCCTTTTATACAGGTCACCCCTGCCCTGGAAGAGATCCCAATTAGTGTCGAAGGTAGACACAAAATGCTGGAGTAACTCAGCGGGCAGGCAGCATTGCTGGAGAGAAGGTGACGTTTTGGATCGAGACCCTTCTTCAGACATATTAGTCTAAACAGGTGATTGATGGTCGGCTGAATGACTTGTTTCAATGCCATATCTCTAAACTTAACCAAAGTAAACAATGTAGACAACTGTACAGATCTCATAATGATACATAACTAAGTATTTTCCTTGTAGGCTGCAGAGCCATAAATCTACTGTTTTCCTTGAATTCTTGGTAGAATCTGATGACTGCAGGAAAGCAAGTTCATGTGCTAAGAATTATTTATGTATGAAGAACTAAAGAACCATCCTTTGTAGAGAACAGTGAAGTACAAAGACCTGACGATGTGATGATAGATTTCCTTTATTTCCTTTCAGGCACCATCTCCTGTAGTCTCTCTCATCCTGCAACAATAATGTCAGCAAGCAGGTGGGCAATCAATTGCATTGATCCGTTCTCACAGCCCCGAAATTAAGGAACAACAAGCACAATTGTTTTAATGAAATGGACACAGTGTTGGAGTAACTCAGCGGGCCAGGCAGTATCTCTGGAGAACATGGATAGGTGACGTTTCTTCCCTTCTCCCAATCCAAAACGTCACCTATCCATATTCTTCAGAGATGATGCCTGACCTGCTGAGTTACTCCAGCACTTTATAAACTTTTCTCGCAAACTTGAGCACTTTATGTCCTTTTGTGTAAACCAGCATCTGCAGTTCCTTATTTCTACAACTTTTAATTAATCTTTTAAACATAGTAAACAGAGCAAAACATATGTTTAGGGACCATATAATGAGATTAAGGTGGTAACTGAAAAATCATGATCTAAAAGATAAAGTAAAAAAATGGTTTTATTATTTTGAACTGGCATAGAATTTTAAATGTTTGTCTCATGGAATGATTTCACACATATAAAATAGTAAGATTAAACGAGAACTTACCAGTTTGAAGTTTGATCTGTATTTTATGAGGAGTTACGATGAGGGATTACGTGAAGAACCCGCTCAGTGCGCAGGCGCGGCATACTTCCAAGCAGCGGTGTGGAATCACAGATAGACACAGGTATTTGAAGTAAACATAGTAAAGAAAAGGAGACATCAATTTATTAGTTTGATCCATATAATGAGGGTGGGAGCGGAGGGCACGTAATCCCTCATCGTAACTCCTCATAAAATACAGATCAAACTTCAAACTGGTAAGTTCTCGTTTAATCTTACTATTTTACTTCGGAGTCACGTGAGTGACTTCGTGAAGATTTCAAAGCTCTGTGATTTCAAACCGTGTAACAGTTTTATTTCACTCACTGCCGAAAGTTCTTGAGGGAGGAAGTGTTATCGTAATCACCCAATGAATCTGTTTCTCAAGAAACAAAAAAGGTATTTATTAACAATAACAAAATTAAAGTGCTTCCCCGGGCTTAACTTAAATATTTGCAGCTTGTAATATTTTCTCTGCAAATAAATCAGGTTTCATCAACGGCTTATTATAAAAGTTCTGAATGTCGTTTCCCTCGACCATCCTGCTGTATTCAGAATATGGTCAACCGGTACGTCCATTCTGTCAGCCGTTGATGTAGATGCTGCCCTAGTGGAATGAGATTTAAATGTATTAGTATCTATTCCGGCAGCCTTCAGTACCTGTTTGAGCCATCTTGAAATGGTTTGGCTCGTTACCCGGCCATGAGGTTACTTGTGGCTGACCCATAAGGCTTTTTCACTCCCTCTTATATTGTGGGTTGTGTCTATGTAATGTTGTAGATGGGTCACGACACACAACCGTGGCTTTTGTGGGTAGGACCGGAATACCACCAGTGGATTAGCTGTTCCTGGCCTGCTTTGCTTCACCAGACCCTGTATGATGAATGTGATCTGATCTGGGGTGGTCACCATGTTGTCCAGCCTTAACTTGTGTAATGACTGAACCCTCTGAGCGGATACGAGTGCCATCAACATGAGCGTCTTTAGTGTAGATTGCTCGAGGCTGAGGGATCTGGCTGGTGGCCATACCCTGAGGTATGTCAGGACCACACTGATATCCCAAATATGGGTATACCTGGGTTTAGGGGCTTGATATCATAAATGCCCTTCATCAGTTTTACCACCAGTGGATGGGATCCCATTGCCTGTTGTCCTGCTGGTTTGAGATAAGCAGAAAGAGCAGTTCGCGCTGTGTTGATGGCACTGTAACTGATCCCTTCATCATGGTGTAGATGGGCCAGGAATTCCAGTACATTGGTGGCTGTGGCTGTTGCATACGTTGTCCCTGTTTCCTGGCAGTACTTCTCCCATTTTCTTATGCTGATTCAGTACTGCCTCTTGGTGGATGTTCAAAGGGATGCCGACATGGTGGTGATGGTTCGTTCGGACAATCCCTGTTCCAGGTAAGATCTATTCAAAGCCTGCAACCCAGGAGTTTAATTTTCTCATGGCATGGGTGGCTTATGCCTGATACTGGGTGAGTTAATAATCCTGGATCACTGGGAAAGACCATTGGTGACTCAACCACCATGTCATGTAGAACCGGGAACCATGGCTGTGTAGGCAAGTCGGGCACCATCAAAATTCCAGAAGCAGAGTCCATCTGTATTTTGCGAAGTACCCGACTGATGAGGCAGAAGGGAGGGAAAGCATAGAAGAAGACATTTCCCCAATCCAGCGTGATGGCATGTATCGCTGCTGCCTCTGGGTCTGGTTCCCAAGCGACATATATAGGTAACTGGTGATTTCGTCTTGATGCAAATACATCGATCTCTGGCGTTCCATACTGCTTAATAACTTTAGCAAATACTTTAGGGTTGAACATCCATTCGATGTTATCATTGAATTTGCGTGACCTGGTGTCTGCCACTGTGTTTAGCTTACCTGGTAGATAAGTAGCTGATAGCCAAATATGTCTTTCGACACACCATAGCCAAATCACATTGACCAATTTGTCGCATGATAATGATTTTATGCCGCCCATATGGTTAATATAAGCCACCACCGTAGTATTATCAATCTGTAACCGAACATGCAAGTGCTGCATATTAGCTACATATGCTTTTAACCCATAAAAGGCGCCCAACATCTCTAGATAGTTAATGCCCAGTGTCAGTAGTAATGATGACTCTAGGTTAGTCCATCTACCACCTGTGCTGGATATGGAGTAAGTTGCTCCCCAGCCTTGAGCACTGGCATCTGTTTGAAGAACTAAAGTAAGGTTAGTGATGATGATAGAGCTGAAACTATGCCAAACATTTTCTGCCCACCACTGTAGCTGATATTGCCTCAGTGGGTAATTACATGACACGAACATCGTGACCTATATGTCGTTTTAGTGCCTGTACCTTTGCTGTTTGTAAATTTTGATAGTGCAAAGGTCCGCATTGTGTAGCTGGAAATGCTGCTACCATTTTCCCAATCACTCTTGGGACTTGTCGAATAGTTGGTCCTTTGTTGACCATTAAATAGTTGCATGATTGTGCTAATGCAACCATTTTTATTTTTATTTTTTATTTTTATTTTCCTTTTGGCAAGGTAACAGTCATATGGACTGAGTTAATTGTGAAGCCCAGGTAGTCCATAATAGTGGATGGCTTCAACTTAGATTTATCTGGATGTAGGATGAACCCCAGAGTTTCGAGGAGCTATTTTGTAGCTGATACTGCTGCCACAGCCAATTCCATAGTTTTCCCTACTATCTGAATATCATCCAGGTATGCCATGACAATATGTTTCTTAGTCTTGCCATGGCTATTTTCAATATTTTGATGAATAATCTTGGGGCTGAGGTTAGCCCATTGGGCAATGCGTTGTACTGCCTCAGCTGCCCCAACCAGATAAATTGTAGGTATCTGCAATGATCCTTGTGTATGGGTATTAGATAGTAAGCATCTTTCAGATCAATGCTTGCCATGAAGTATCCTTTGGAAATCAGTTGTTTGGCAGTAACAACTGTCTCCATTTTGAAATGTATATACTCAACAAACTTATTTAGTGATGTTAAGGCAATGATGATGCGACATCCACCATCTTTTTTGGTTTTATTTGATACAAATTCCAAAGGTTCATGTTTGGTCTTTTGGATGACCTCTCCACTAATGCTGTTGAGTATATACTTATCACACGTGACAGTAACCCATGCTTCTTTAAACCAGTGTAAGCTCCCCTCTGTTAGTAAAGCACCCTTATTCTCTATATGCTGGCAGGAACCAGACCCACCTACCTCCATGTTCAGTGGTGTTTCTTTTGTTTCCTGATGTTTTTGTAGGTTTTGCTTGTCTGACGTGCTGGCGATGTTGGGGGGTGGCGCATTTTCCATGGGGTCCGCTGTGGGCCCTGATCTAAAAAAGATCTTTTGGGGATAAAATGCGGTCCCCGAGCTTTCACCAGTCCCATATTGAGGACGTCGACTGGTGGATGCCATGGGGTGCTGCCGCTTGGGTATTGTAGCTCTTGGTTTGCTCGTCCCAGGGCCTGCCCTCATGAGGCCGAAAGATGTCGCTGCTTCCTCCATGTTCCTCAGTTTTTTGTTGAGGTCTTTCCCAAATAACAGAGCATCCGTCTCTGCAGCTGGGGCTCTGCACAACCCCGCAACTTTGGGATTGAGGGCAGGTCTTATGTTTCCCCGCCGGAGATTGTGTATTGCACATCAGTGCCAGCACATCCTGCTGGCAAGTATCCATCTCCGTACTTTGCACAGAACGAGCAAAGGCTGTAATGGCCGACGTCCGGAGCCTTAGGATCCGCTGTAGCTTGATTTCATGGTTACACATGTTTGACCCCACGTGACCCCAGATCTGGCTGTTCACAGTCTTCACTCTGAGGGCCTCACAGTTCTCTGGTGCTGTATAAAATTCAAGCACCTCAAGAAGTACCTTCTCCTGCAAGGGCTTATTTGACAGATGATTGATGCTGGCCGCCATGTTTGGTTCCAGCGGTCTTCCAGCACGTGGGGTTGCTACATAGCGGTCCACGACACCCTGCAGCTCTTCCTGCTCCTGCACCCCTTGCATACTGCCGAATTCTTCCGCCAGCCCCTTTCCAGACCAGCCCAACCCTGGTCACCAATGCTAGCCTCCAGTAATGAGGGAGCAGAGGGCAGTGCCCAAGACACTGTGGAGGAGGTGCCTGACCTACCTCCTGCGAGAACGCTCCTTCTGCGTAGCTCGCTGGAGCATCTGCTCCAAGAGCTGTTATAACCTCTGGCGGCTGTCTCTCCTCCGTGTAGGTGGAGACATGTCCCCATCTGACAAATTAGACATTACCGGCCGGTTGCTCTCATGGCTTTGCTCCCTGTCCGCTGTGCAGGCATTAGCGGGACTGGGCTCGGCTCGGTGTCGGGGATAGCGGAGCGCTCTATGAGCGGTCCTGCCGCCTGTTGCTGCCCCCCTGAGATTGAACGCTCCTCTGGTGGAGTTGAGCAGGGGCAGTTCTGTTGGAGAGTCTTCTGGTGAGTGTACTTATTTGGTAAGAACACCCACCCTCTCTTTCTCTGTTAGACTTAGTTGAATATACTCACCCAACGGTCCGTTTCAAAATGCAGCCGGAGCGCCTTCCTCCAGCTGCCGCCGCTGTTGCACTGCTGGCGTAATGCCGCGCCTGCGCACTGAGCGGGTTCTTCACGAAGTCACTCACGTGACTCCGAAGTAAAATCAGGTGTTTGGTGTCAGTAACTTTGTGAAACAGCATTATGACCTGGTTAAAGATCAACTTTATGAACTAAGCCAATGCATATATGCTTTTTGCCTGAGTTTCTCTTTAGTTTGCTGATTCCTGCAGATTGTTTCTGTTAAGGGCCTGTCCCACTTTCACAACCTAATTCACAACCTTTTTTATTCGTGGACATTTTTCATCATGCTAGAAAAACGCCCCGACCTACTTGATGCCACGAGTACCTACAACTAGCATCACGACCTACCTACGACCTCCTACGACCTCCTATGACCCCGTGACGACCATGCTGCGAGAATGAGTCAAGGGCAAACGCGGCAGAGGTCGTGAATTAGGTTGTGAAAGTGGGACAGGCCCTTTAGCTGGGGTGCAGTGTTAGCTGTGAGGAGGGTGCTAGGAGGCTGCAAGATGACTTGGATAGGCTGGGTGAGTGGGCAAATGCATGGCAGATGCAGTATAATGTGGATAAATGTGAGGTTATCCACTTTGGTGGCAAAAACAGGAAAGTAGACTATTACCTGAATGGTGGCCGATTAGGAAAAGGGGAGATGCAACGAGACCTGGGTGTCATGGTACACCAGTCATTGAAAGTAGGCATGCAGGTGCAGCAGGCAGTGAAGAAAGCGAATGGTATGTTAGCATTCATAGCAAAAGGATTTAAGTATAGGAGCAGGGAGGTTCTACTGCAGTTGTACAGCGTCTTGGTGAGACCACACCTGGAGTATTGCGTACAGTTTTGGTCTCCTAATCTGTGGAAGGACATTCTTGCCATAGAGGGAGTACAGAGAATGTTCACCAGACTGATTCCTGGGATGTCAGGACTTTCATATGAAGAAAGGCTGGATAGACTCGGCTTGTACTCACTAGAATTTAGAAGATTGAGGGGGGATCTTATAGAAACTTACAAAATTCTTAAGGGGTTGGACAGGCTAGATGCAGGAAGATTGTTCCCGATGTTGGGGAAATCCAGAACAAGGGGTCACAGTTTAAGGATAAAGGGGAAATCTTTTAGGACTGAGATGAGAAAAACATTTTTTACACAGAGAGTGGTGAATCTCTGGAATTCTCTGCCACAGAATGTAGTTGAGGCCAGTTCATTGGCTATATTTAAGAGGGAGTTAGATGTGGCCCTTGTGGCTAAAGGGATCAGGGGGTATGGAGAGAAAGCAGGTACGGGATACTGAGTTGGATGATCAGCCATGATCATATTGAATGGCGGTGCAGGCTCGAAGGGCCAAATGGCCTACTCCTGCACCTATTTTCTATGTTTCTATGTTTAGGGTGCATTGTATTGCAAGAGCAGGGAATCAGACAATTGCGAATTTCACAATGTGAATTAGAGACCATATTTAAACAAAAAATCTCAGCACAAATTAAGTGTCTTTTTTTTGCCTGTTTTGCAAGAGGATTTGAACACAGCAGTTACAAAGTCCTTCTGAATTTATGGAATGTTCAAGTGAATGAATTGTGTGCAGGTCCGGTCTCCTGACCAAAGGAACGATATGTGAGCAATGAATAGAGTGCAATGAAGTTGCTACCTTGATTCCTAGATGTGGTGGGCCTTTGAGGTGAGACTCAGCAGAGATCAATCTATCACCTCCCATGTTTATAAGCTCCTGGAGAGATTCGCAATGAAAGTTATAAAACTCTTGTGTGGCTTGACAGGGAAGATGTAGGGATGATATTACCCTCAGCTGGAATTTCTGGAAGGAGGAGAGACTGGACCGAGATGAGAAGAAATTTAATTACTCAGAGAGTAATGAATCTTTTAAAATTCTCCACTCAAGAGTGTTTCCAACTTTATTCAAGAGAGTGATGAATAGATTTTTTAGATTAATGGATATGGATTTAGTCCAGGAAAATGGCACTGACGTACTGGATGATCCATTATCTTGTTATGTGACAGAGTAGGCACAATGAGCCAAATCACCCAATTCCTTCTATTTTTTGTGTGGCAGTGTTTACCTATTAAGTCACAGGTGACATGCCAGCAGTATTAATATCAAAACTGGATAGGGACAGAACAGCTTTGAGTTCTTTTCTTTGAATTTAACACATGATTTAATCAGCTATTTAGTGAGTTCCTGAGTTTCTTGGTCAGCGTCTGAGTTTTGCCTGGGGTACTAACAGTGCTTTTTTATTTTTAATTCCCAGGCTACCTATAAACTAATGCTCTTTGTTTTTTTCCCCCCATGATTTTAACATATAAAAAGGAATTCAACTTATAAATTCATTCAAACAAGTTTGGCAGTGACATTTGTGAAAGACAAGTTGAATCTGATAGCAACAATGCAGCAGAGCTCTGAAATGGTTTGTAGCTTCATGAAAGGTAATATTGTTTCTGATCCCTGCAGTCTTATTGGATTTCAGATGTAATCTAAAGAGAATGCTTGAGCTTTGCAAAACCTTTTCAAAATATCTGGGAAAAAAAACTATTGAAGATCCAAATTCTTTTTAAAATTTCTATTCAAGTTGCAATAGAAGATGTTTGCGATTTGCACGCTGTTCTGGTACTTGACATTTAGAGACGTCAGATTTTTATTGCTGGATCTTTGAATGTTGAAGCTTATGATCTGGAAAAAAACATTTTTAAAAATCACCTGCGTAATGATTTCTGGATAAGGCCAACAAATTACACAGTAGTTGCTTCACAACTGAAGTACAAAGATGGCAAAAATGGTCATCCCTTATGAGTTGTGGTCTGTGTAAGGAAGTCAAAGTTATTCCCCATGCTTCCCATTCTGCCATATTTAGCTAACATTCTAGATTTATGTTAAGTGCACTGTGTTTGGCAAAGATAGATTTTACTCATTAGAAATAGCAAGAGAATTCATAAAATATGTATTTACCTTAAAAACAATGACAATAGGTTGGCTGCTAAGAATGAACATGAGGCTGCCAAAGGCAGACATTATGGGTTGAATCTAAGTCACATCCTCCCACTTCACAAAAGCTGTTGGAAACTGGGTGATAATGGAGTTAGAATGGATGCAAACTTTTTTAGAGTTGATTAGGTATGGAAGGATGTTAGGGAATTCGGCGGTGAGATCTCATGGTTAAATGTGTGAAGATTACTTGCAAGCCCTCCCCCCTCCCACCTCAGGCTACCCCAAACCCAGTGTTGGCAAAGGGTGAGGCAGGGACTCCAGGGTGCAAGTAATGGTTGCACTGTCTTCCATTTAGTGCCAGAAGTATTTTAGAACATTTGTCTTGACATTTGTTCTCTCGAGAACATAACAGTGAGAATTAAGAGCAGGAGTAGATGATAAGATTCTTCAAAGGTAGACACGAAATGCTGGAGTAACTCAGCGGGAGAGGCAGCATCTCTGGAGAGAAGGAATGGGTGATGTTTCAACCCGAAGCGTCACCCATTCCTTCTCTCCAGAGATGCTGCCTCTCCCGCTGAGTTACTGCAGCATATTGTGTCTACCTTTGATTTAAACCAGCATCTGCAGTTCTTTCTTACATAAGATTCTTCAAGCCTGGTCCAGCTTTAAGTGACGCCATTGATCTGATCTTTGCCTTGTCTCCGCTCTCCTGTTTATTATAACCTTGACTGACCTATAGTCCAATACTCTAGCTCTCCTGCCTTTGATTATATTCAATGGCACAACCTCAGTAACTTTTGTGGTGGGGAATTCCAAAGTTTCAGAGCCTTGAGAGTTGACATTTCTCATTATTTCTATTTTAAGGGGGCAATAACTTGGGGGAAGAGGAAAGGAATGACCACCGGATGTGAAGTGTAGACCAAGACAACGTGAAGTGTAGATGGAATCGATGTGCGATGTGTTTTGGGGGGGAGGCTGGTTTGTGCGATGGACCTGGTTTCGTTCACAACTCTCAGCAATGTTTTGCAGTTTTTAACAGAACAGTTGCTATTCCAAGCTGTGATACATCCGGATAAGATGCTTTCTATGCTGCATCAGTAAAGTTACCTTGCCTCCTGAACTCAAATAATTATATACCCAAGCTGCTCAACCTTTGTTCATAATGCATTCACTGCATTCCAGGAATCAACTTAATGAACATTCTCTGAATTCCCTCCACTTGAACTATGCCCCACCATCGATAAAGAGATCAAAATAGATTGCATTTTTTTTTAATACCATTATCCTCAAAGGCCAAAAACACACGCTAAGCCTAATTGACCAAGGGATGCTGAGCCCATTTACTATCTACACTCAAGAAATTCTTATGTTTAGGACAGAATGAGAAACCTACTGCTGAAGGCTACACATTCTGTCAAAGCTGCTACCAAAAACATTTGCTCTGTGTAATGAAATTGTCTGCTTGGGACAAACATCAGTTCTTGTGTGCTTGAGCAAGTGACAACAGAACTGGCTTGCAAATTCTTTCTGGCATCACAATAAATAGGTTTTTAAATGAATGGTCCTCCGAGTCTGTAGGCATTCGTAGAACATTATGGTAGCAACTTTTGCATCTGCAAAACAAAAGCGATAATACTTAAATCAAAATGATGTTAAATTGCAAGATAACAGAATTGAGCAGTTCAGAAGCAAATACCTATTAGCAAAGGTGCAGAGTAGCATTAATAATTCAGGTTTGCGCCAAGTCTGTCCTGAGCCACAAGAAGTTCCAGGTTCCAGTGTACCTCAACATCAAGTGAAACCACAATCGGACTTCGCCGTGACACCACTTGGGTGCTGGAATAGTAAGAAACATCTGGTCTGGTTTTAGCCTTCGGTTTTGTGCCTTGACATGCGATATCGGCCACCTATGGGCGGCACATGGGCGTAGTGGTAGAGCTACAGCGCCAGAGACCCGGGTTTGAACCTGACTACGGGTGCTGTCTGTACGGAATTTGTATGTTCTCCCCATGACCTATGTGGGTTTTTTCCCGGAGATCTTCAGTTTCCTCCCACACTCCAATGACGTACAGATTTGTAGGCTAATAGACTTTGTGTAAATGTAAAATTATCCCTAGTGTGTGTAGGGTAGTGTTAATGTGCGGGGATCTCTGGTCGGTGCGAACTCGGTGGGCCGAAAGGCCTGTTTCCACACTGTATCTCTAAACTAAACTAAACCTGTCCAGGCAAGTGGGTCTAGTGCAGATGAGGAATATTGGTCGGCATGGGCAAGTTGGCCTGTTTCCATGACATTAATGACTATATTTTTGAATTTGCCAGGAGTTTTGTTTTGTCCACTTGCTTTGCTTTTCTTGAGCATTTCAAATTGCCCTTGAGAAGATCATGGTGGGGTCCCTTCGTGAACCATTGCAATCCTTCCTCGGGCACACCACAATGCTTTTGGGTGGCTAATTTCATGATTTAGACCTCATGTCAATGAAGGAACAGCGATATATTTCCAAATCAGACTGCCCTGTAACTCAGAGAGAGGGAGCTTGAGGGTGGTGGGGTTCCCCGACCTCCGCCTCCTTTCTCCCTCTAGTCAGTGCAGGTTGTTGGCTTGAGAGCCACTGTCAGGCCATGCCAGCTTCATTATGAAGGCGTGCAGTACAACAAGATATGCCATTGACAGAAGGAGTGAATGCTCCATCTGTTGGATGGGATACTAATCCAGCGGGCTGCTTAGTCATCGATGGTGCCAAAATTCTTGAACATTAGATACGTAGACAATACGTGCAGAAGTAGGCCATTCGGCCAGCACCGCCATTCAAAGTGATCATGGCTGATCAACCTCAATCAGTACCCCGTTCCTGCCTTCTCCGCATACCCCTTGATTCCGCTAGCCCTAAGAGCTCTATCTAACTCTTAGATTAACACAATATATCTAACTCTGTGTTGTTAAAATGGATGCCTTCAGGGCTGATGCTCACGTGTTGCTTGGACTCAGCATTGAGCTGTAGGCTACAACCATCCACCTGCTGAAATAATGATCAAAGACATTTTGAAGAAGACGGGGATCTGGGAATATAAATTCAGAAATCGCAATCATTGACAACAGAGTAATAAGACAACTGAAAAATTAAACCAAGCACTACAGTTTATTGACATAAAGGGAGGAAGAATTGCTGAGTAGAGGATTAATGCTTGGCTTGTATCAAAATTGGTTAGGTCACACTTGAAATACAATGCACAGTTCTAATTGCTGTTTGGTAAAAATGTTATTAAAGCATGGGAGCTGATAGAATCCTTGTACAATATTTTACACCAAAAGTGTGAAGTTACACCTACCTGGTGTGGGCGCACAGTGGCACAGCTGGTAGAGCTGCTGCCTCACAATGCCATAGACCTGGGCCAGATCCTGACCTCAAGTGCTGTCTGTGTGGAGTTTGCATGTTCTCCCTGTCACTGTGGTTTGTTTTTTTCCAAGTGTGGGTTTTCTCACTCATCACAATGATATGGAAGTTTGTAGGTCAATTGGCCTCTGTAATTTGCCCCCTATGGGGTGGGAAAATGCGATAGAAACATAGAAACATAGAAATTAGGTGCAGGAGTAGGCCATTCGGCCCTTCGAGCCTGCACCGCCATTCAATATGATCATGGCTGATCATCCAACTCAGTATCCCGTACCTGCCTTCTCTCCATACCCTCTGATCCCTTTAGCCACAAGGGCCACATCTAGCTCCCTCTTAAATATAGCCAATGAACTGGCCTCGACTACCCTCTGTGGCAGAGAGTTCCAGAGATTCACCACTCTCTGTGTGAAAAAAGTTCTTCTCATCTCGGTTTTAAAGGATTTCCCCCTTATCCTTAAGCTGTGACCCCTTGTCCTGGACTTCCCCAACATCGGGAGCAATCTTCCTGCATCTAGCCTGTCCAACCCCTTAAGAATTTTGTAAGTTTCTATAAGATCCCCTCTCAATCTCCTAAATTCTAGAGAGTATAAACCAAGTCTATCCAGTCTTTCTTCATAAGACAGTCCTGACATCCCAGGAATCAGTCTGGTGAACCTTCTCTGCACTCCCTCTATGGCAATAATGTCCTTCCTCAGATTTGGAGACCAAAACTGTACACAATACTCCAGGTGTGGTCTCACCAAGACCCTGTACAACTGCAGTAGAACCTCCCTGCTCCTATACTCAAATCCTTTTGCTATGATAAGATGGAACTAGTGTGAATGGGTGGTCCATAGTCAGTGTGAACTCAGTGAGCCGAATGACCTGTTTCCATGCTACATCTCTAAACTAAACTCAACTAAAGGAATGTAAAATCATGCAAAATCTCTTCCATATTGAAAAGAAAACTGAGTGAAATTGAAGAGAATTAAAAATAAATTAAGAATAAGGTTTTGATGGTAAATTCATAGGGAGAACATTTCCATTAGTGCAGATGAGCAAAGCAAGTAGTGGAAGTAAGTGAGACACTACAAAATCAAATAGAGAAATCAGAAGAAGCAGTATCCATTAATGATTCTCTAATGCCTTTAGGAGCCATTGAAAAGCACTTGATTATCTGCTCAATGCACAAAAATGGCTATTGACCAGGATATTCAGAGTGATTGATTAAATGCAGCAGAACTATAACCAAGCCTAGAATGCTGGAGGTGGAGGAGGAAAATTCCAATCTAGAGCAAGTTCATTTTTTCATTCTTTAAGGATTGATATCTCCATCAAGATTAAACCTACTGCTGTGAAGGAAAATGGATTAGCTTAGATGAAAATGCAAAATGACCAGCTATTGCTAAATCAATGAGCTTGGTTTCATTGTGGGTGAATTCGGGATCAGACTTGATAGTAGCGTTCCCTGTTACTGTGCTAACCACTAACACAATCGAGGTAAAACAAGAATATTCATTATTTTGAGTTTCATTGTTGAAAAGCAGAAATTCCACAACCAGAAGGATAGTGTCTAACGTTCTGTGTGGACATGTTGGATAAAAACAAAGTTATACAGTGCTGCTCCAGCATGTTCTGCGTTCCTGCATTATGTCACAGATCTTGATACAGTGCCTGATAAAATCAGTGTCGGCTTAGAGTCCTCATGTCCTGATAATAATCCACTTCCTTTAAAAGTCTTCATTACTGGAAATGCATTGATCCATCATTTGTGGCTGCTCTTTCCATTACATCACACCCACAATCTGTTCCTTTACTTCCTAAACCTTTCTGCTTCTCTACCTCTTCCCCGTTGAACGGTTCTTAACACGTTTAAAAAGGAAAAGAAGGAAGTTGCTAGCATCCCCTCCTCCTGCACACACACACACACCCACACACACACACACACCCACCCACCCACACACACGCACGCACTCACACACACCCACACACCCACACACACACACACACACACACACACACACACACACACACACACACACACACACACACACACACACACACACACACACACGCCCACACACACCCACCCACACACACGCATGCACACACACGCATGCACACACCACCACCTTGGATTTTACTGCTAATTATACAGTCTTCCGTTCAATTTGAAACTCCCCAGAACACTACCCAAAGTCTATGTACAGCAAGACTTGGTCAACCTTCAAGGGTGAGCTCATAATAATCATGCCAAACACATGCCAAGCAAAAATCTCTTTCCAGCAAGAGTATAACCATGCCTTTTTGACATTCAGCTGCTTTACTGTTGCTGAATTCCCTCAACCATCAAATTGTATTGCCTATAAACTTACTTGGAGCAGTCATAAGCAAGATTACAAGAGCAAATTGGAGATCTGTTATTGAATGATTCATCTTCCAAAATGACTTCCTACCATCTGCAGTCCAGGAGTCAACTCATGGGTGAATGCCTCTCCAACTAGAACAATGCACCGCGTTTTATTTGGCATGCTAAGCGTTCATTCCCTCCACCATGTGTCCAGTGTGTATTATCTACAGACTGCACTGTAATAAACAGCCAAGGCTTTTTTGAAAGCTCCCCTCAAGCCCTTTATTTCTTTCATCTAAATACAAAAGAAGCGGACATATGGTAATTCCATAGCCTGATTTTTTTTAAAGCATGCCACATATTATTTAGGCTTGGAAAGGATATACTAGTCTTCTATCAACACCAGGTCAAAATCCCTTTACGCCCTAAGTAAAAGTGCTCAAGGTACACATTTAACACAGGAATTTAAGAAGGTAACACTTGTCAAGGACAAACATGCAACAACTAGGAAGCCACCATTAAAAAATGTTACTTTGCACAATGTAAATTATTTTATAATAAAATATCCTTGTTTGTTACTCTTAATTAGTGGGTATCCTATAGTAGTCTCAGTGAGTGAATGGGAAACAAATACTGAGCCATGGTACACAGGTGCTGGTTGGTGAAATTATGAAATAGAGACTCCATTCTTGAATTGGAATACTGAACAATGGGTAGTGATTCTGCCCATTATGGTAACACGTGGAAATGTGCTGAGGTGCAGTGAGTGTTTGGTTCAATAGAAAAAGTATACAATGGAACAAATAAAGTCACCGAAGCTGCTGGATATCAAGGCCAGTAACCATCCAAACAATGGAGATAGTGGAGCGATAATTGCAGAAAGGACAAAAGTTGGGATTTTATTGTATCTGACTGGTCACAAGGGGAGTGAAATAATGCAAACCACAAAACCATCAAATCTGATTGTGGAAAATTCATTAGATGCATTTCAAGCACAATGCAACGTTTCCAGGAGTGAAACAGTTGATCATTACTTGTTCTTTATTTGGAACAGGAACAGACAGAATAATCTGATCCATTCTCTATGGACCTAACATTGCAGAAAATTACAGCTTTGCGGGTTTCAAAGAATTACTCATCAAAGATTGAATGATTTGTGAAACCAGGAATGCAGGCTGAGGAGGAATGGTTCTGACCCGAAACATCGTCTGTCCATTCCCACCACAGATGCAGCTTGACGCTTTGTGTTCCTCCAGCACTTTATGTGTTTTGCTTGAGAAAGCAACTTGAGAAAACAATGTGCTGCTGAGAATGAAGGGGGACCCAACGGGGGCGGGGAGGGGGGGTGGGGGGGAGTTTGATGCCACGTGCGACGGCAGGCCTGGTTCACCACTGCGAGGAAATATAGACTGTTCAGTGAACTTTTTGTAACTTTGTCACCGTCAAAAAGGTGGCAAATCTTTGTGTACTGCCAAGGTGAGGTCTGCTGTATGATTATACTGGATAGTGTGCAAAAACACTGTACCCGGGTACATGTGACAATAAAGTATCATTGATTCATTGGATCATTGAACAATTAATGCTTTGCAGAGTTAATGTTTCTGAAGTGCATTTACAGACATGGCAAGCTGTGAAATTACCCAACAGAAGCAACTACTTGTGGTGAAGCAGCAAAGAAAAGACAGAGCAGGGAAAGAGTTTAGATATTGCAAGGAATAAGGATTGCATAGTGGTGGCTGAGAAGGAGATATCTTGTGTGAATTGATTATGGGCAGCAAATGACCTGTGTCTAATTGTTAAAATGTGCTGAATGCATCAAACTAATAACATGTGCAATTTTGTAAGTATTCGGATAATATGCTGCAACCCTTCTTGCCTTGTTAGTTAATAATACAATGCGTCTGCAGACTGCTGATGGCATGCTGTTAGCACAATAACATTGTATAAACTTAACAAGATATGAACAAAGAGGGAGTTAGATGTGGCCCTTGTGGCTAAAGGGATCAGGGGGTATGGAGAGAAGGCAGGTACGGGATACTGAGTTGGATGATCAGCCATGATCATATTGAATGGCGGTGCAGGCTCGAAGGGCCGAATGGCCTACTCCTGCACCTATTTTCTATGTATCTATCTATGTATCTATGTGTGCCCTCAGATTGTTTAACAGAGCTACTGTATTTAAGTGGGGAATTTAATGGAGGCATTCAATATGTGATTATGATGGTGCAAATAGGGAGAAATAACATCCTCTGGCAAGTGGGATAACATTAACGCACCAGAAGTTCAAATGCCGTTGGCATAAGTGGTTGCTATTTACAGGTGTGCACAGTGGCACATGCCACACAGGTCTAGAGACCCAGGTGCCATCCTGACCTCGGGTACAGTTTGCGTATACATTTCCCTTGTGACCATTGGATTTCCTCTGAGTTTTCTAAATTGTTCCCAAAAATGTGCGGGGTGGTAGATAAAATGGCCAATGTAAATTGCCCCTCGTGCAGATGAGTGATAGAATCTGAGCGAGATGATGAGAATATGAGGAGAAATAAATTAGATTAGTGTAGGTGGTCAGTGTTCTCAATCACAGGGAGAATGTGGAAGCTTTGGAGGCAGTGAAGAAGAGGTTTACCAGAATCTGCCTGGGTTGGGCGTGTTAGCTATAAGGAGAGGTTGGATACACTTGGATTGATTTCTCTGGACATCAGTAGTTGATGGAAGACCTGATAGAAGTATATAAAATGATGAGAGGCATTGATAGGGGAGACAGCCAAACCTTTTTCCACAGGGTGGAAGTGTAAAATGGGTAGAGCTTTAAGGTGAAAGAGGCAAAGTTTAAAGGAGATGTGTGTGGCAAGTTTTTTTACATGGAGAATGGTAGATGCCTGGAACGTATTTCTAGGAATGTGGTGGAGGCAGATACATTTGGGTCATTTAGTTGGCATTTAGAAACGTTCATGGATATGGATGAAGTGGAGGGATATGGTGACGTACCAGTGCATGAGATTAGTTTAAATGTTCTGCATGGACATTGTGGGCCGAAGTGTTCCTGTACTGTACTGCACTATGTTCTATGTGGACTTAGTGGGTTTAAGGACTTGTTTCCATGTTCTACTTCCTTTTCTTAACCTGTTATCCTTAAAGAGAGGTAAGTTGGAAGAGTTGAAGGTTTAAAAAATCAGCTCTATGCTGATTCATTATTCTGCTTTGGCATTTAGATGAAAGTCATTACCTTGTAATAATAGTTCTATCCGATTAATTCATGGTTGTTTTGTCAGACAATTTATTTACAAGTTACAAGAAACAATTTTTTTGCATGAATTGATTATGGGCAGCAAATGACCTGTGTCTAATTGTTAAAATGTGCTGAATGCATCAAACTAATAACATGTGCAATTTTGTAAGTATTCGGATAATATGCTGCAACCCTTCTTGCCTTGTTAGTTAATAATACAATGCGTCTGCAGACTGCTGATGGCATGCTGTTAGCACAATAACATTGTATAAACTTAACAAGATATGAACAAAGCTATTAAACCATTGGAAAGAAAAGCAGCACACCTACTCATCCCAGTACATGATAGCAACAGGATCCATATTATATTAATTATATGGCAACTATATTAATTATATTCATTATACAGCAACTATATTAATAGACACTAACCTACACTAGAGACAATTTTAACATTTATACCAAGCAAATAACCTACAAACGTGTACGTCTTTGGAGCGTGGGAAGAAACCGAAGATCTCGGAGTAAACCCATGCAGGTTACGGGGAGAACGTACAAACTCCGTACAGACAGCACCCGTAGTCAGGATCAAACCTGGGTCTCTGGTGCTGTGAGGCAGCAACTCTACCGCTACGCCACCATGCCCCCCTTCACAGTCTTCGCAGTTGAATATTATTTGTTGTTCATAGAATGCTCTGACTGAAGCTGAGTTTTTGCAAAGAACTAATGTTGAAGAATCTTAAGGCTTAGTTTCTATTGGTTCCACATCCCATCGGATACCGTTTGACAGGAATGTTGCTCTTGTAGACCCAAAGGGAACTGAAATGTGTCCGGAATAATCCGGCGCAATATTATTACAAAAGTGATCAATTTAAGTTATTTACGGCAAAAGCTTGGTGGTTAGGCTTGGGGCTTTGCACAATATACATCCTTCTCACAGAGGGCGATGAATCTCTGCAATACTCTACCCCAGAGGGTTGAGGAAGCTGCTTGAAGCAAAGCATTTAAAGAGGAAGCAAGGGTTTTGAAATGTTGGCAAATTGTTGGTCTGACAAAGAAGATAAAATGAGGCTGGGGACAGATCAGTCATGGTCATATTGAATAACAGGGCAGGCCGGACGGGATGAGTGCCCTATTCCTGCTACTATTGTCATGAGTGTGTTAGTGCATGTGACTTGGATCAGAATCCACAGCCTACCCACACCTCAACTTGTGTGAATGTGGATAGTCTGAACCATCCCAGATTCCAGTGGCATGGTCTGAGGAAGTTCTTCCAGCAGCAAAGTATCCTCTGAAAGTAATAGCCAGCACATCACCAATGTCCCAGCTATTCCAGCTGTCAAAGCTGTGGGATCCTTTAAGAACTTCTTAAAATTTTAAATTGAGACTAATGATTTACAATATAAATAATCAAAACAATATAAACACAAACACTCTCAGTTAAACTGAAATATTAAAGAAAAGGAACTAAATGTTTCCCCTGACACTCTTGCAAGGCCCCTGACAAGGTCCTGCATAGTAGGCTAGTCTGGAAAGATAGATCACATTGAATCAGAGGTGCGTAGCCAATTGGATTCAAAATTGGCTTGAAGGAAGGAGTCTAACGGTAGTTATGGAGGGTTGTTTTGCTGATTGGAGGCCTGTGACCAGCGGAGTGCCGCGGGATTTAGTGCTGGACTTTATGTATATAACTATTTGGATGAAAATGCAGTTAATATTGTTTGTAAATCTGCAGGTGACACCAAAATTGGTGGTATAGTGACAGTGAGGAAATATATCTAAGCTTACAATAAGATCTAAATCAGTTAGGAAGATGGGCCAAAGGAATGACAAATAGAATTTAACTCTGACAAGTGTAAAACGTTGCACTTTTTGGTATGTCATACCAGAGCAGGACATATACATTAAATCTTGGAATATGGGCGAATGATATCTTGGAATATGGGCGAATGGTTCCCTGAACATAGCGAGTCAGGTGGACAACATGGTAAATATGGTGTTTGGCATGCTACCTACAATGGGAAGGGTTAAAGACATATGGACCAAATGCAGGAACATGTGACGGGCCTGTTCCTGTGCTGCATAGCTCCATGAATACATTTCTCTATGACCTTGCCTTCCAACTGCAGCCTTACAATTCTTGTTGAGATCAATGGACACTCGGATCCTGCAACAGGTCTAACCTGGTGAACTTCCTCAGTGTGACAATGTGGGGTGAGCGGGTGTAGGGAAGGGTAGTGGGATATAACTCTGTCTTTTTTTTTTTCACTTCTTCGTTAGTTCAGGGGGTTTTCTTCTCTCTTTTTCGTATCTTTCTTCTTCCTTTCCCTTCTTTTCTTTTTACTTTTTTCCGACTCACTTTTTAGTTTATAAAATGTTAAAACTGAAACCGTGCGAAAAATGTATAATTGTTATGTCGATTACTTTCTCCTTGTACAATTTCTTCTAATAAAATAAATATTTTAAAAAAAAGACAATTTGGACCTGCTTCTACTCAGACCATGGCACCAGAACCTGAAATGGTTCAGGTCCTCCACCTTTGCATCAGGTAACTTCAGGCTTGGTGAAACATTGCGTGGTGACCCGCAAGTGCATCGGGCATGCTCAGTTTCATGATAATATTGTACCAGATTATTGAGGACAGCTGCTTCAATCCATCATTGTATGCAGCTTTAACCCAGCAAAGGATCCGAGAGGCAATTATGTGGAACTTCTCAAGAAGACTGTTGTTTTTGCCAGAATAGTGTATGTACAGAGATCAGTGTCCTGCATAATGTTTGGGACAAAGACCCATAATTTATTTATTTGCCTCTGTACTCCACAATTTGAGATTTGTAATAGAAAAAATCTATTACAAATAGATTGTGCACATTGTGCACACAATCAAAGTGCACATTGTCAGATTTTAATAAAGGCCATTTTTATACATTTTGGTTTCACCATGTAGAAATTACAACAGTGTTTATACATAGTCCCCCCATTTCAGGGCACCATAATGTTTGGGACACAGCAATGTTATGTGAATGAAAGTAGTCATGTTTAGTATTTTGTTGCATATCCTTTGCATGCAATGACTGCTTGAAGTCTGCGATTCATGAACATCACCAGTTGCTGGGTGTCTTCTCTGGTGATGCCCTGCCAGGCCTGTATTGCAGCCATCTTTAGCTTATGCTTGTTTTGGGGACTAGTCCCCTTCAGTTTTCTTTTCAGCATATAAAAGGCATGCTCAATTGGGTTCAGATTGGGTGATTGACTTGACCACTCAAGAATTTACCATTTTTTAGCTTTGAAAAACTCCTTTGTTGCTTTAGCAGTATGGATGGGATCATTGTTTTGCTGTAGAATAATCCGCCGGCCAATGAGTTTTGAGGCATTTGTTTGAACTTGAGCAGATAGGATGTGTGAAGATAAGTGAGCCAGTACCTTCAGCAGCTATACATGCCCAGGCCATAACACCCCCACCACCGTGTTTCACAGATGAGGTGGTATGCTTTGGATCTTGGGCAGTTCCTTCTCTCCTCCATACTTTGCTCTTGCCATCACTCTGATATAAGTTGATCTTCATATCATCTGTCCACAAGACCTTTTTCCAGAACTGTGGTTGCTCATATAAGTACTTCTTGGCAAACTGTAACCTGGCCATCCTATTTTTGCGGCTAACCAGTGGTTTGCATCTTGCAGTGTAGCTTCTGTATTTCTGTTCATGAAGTCTTCTGCAAACAGTAGTCATTGACAAATCCACACCTCACTCCTGAAGAGTGTTTCTGATCTGTTGGACAGGTGTTTGGGGATTTTTCTTTATTATAGAGAAAATTCTTCTGTCATCAGCTGTGGAGGTCTTCCTTGGCCTGCCAGTCCCTTTGCGATTAGTGAGCTCACCAGTCCTCTCTTTCTTCTTAATGATGTTCCAAACAATTGATTTTGGTAAGCCTATGGTTTGGCTGATGTCTCTAACAGTTTTATTCTTGTTTCTCAGTCTCGTATTGGCTTCTTTGACTTTCATTGGCACAACTTAGGTCCTCGTGTTGATAAACAACAATAAAAGTTTCCAAAGGTGATGGAAAGACTGGAGGAAAGATTAGGTGCTGAGAGCTCTCTTAGACCTGCATTAAGGAACCAATTAAACACACCTGAGCAATTACAAACACCTGTGAAGCCATGTGTCCCAAACATTATGGTGCCCTGGAATAGGGGGACTATGTATAAACACAGCTGTAATTTCTACATGGTGAAACCAAAATATATAAAAATGGCCTTTAATAAAATCTGACAATGTGCACTTTAACCACATGTGACTTTTTCTATTACAAATCTCAAATAGTGGAGTAAGGCAAATAAATAAATGATGGGTCTTTGTCCCAAACATTATGGAGGGCACTGTACAGAGATCTGTTTGGAACATAACTTTATATTGATTTTGTTGTTGTTATATATTACCTATGTGTATTGTTCTTAAGGCCTGTTATGTTGCTGCAAGTAAGAATTTTATTGTTTCATTATTGGTACACATGACTCTTGAGTTGACTCTTGAGGCACGGTCATTTGTCAGTGAGATAACGTCATAGATTTGTTGACTTTGCATTTGAAAAATACAAAATATTGCAGGTTAAATGTTGCCCTACAACATGGTATTTGTCAACTGGTTGATCAGGGGCATGGCTTAATTGACTGTTGGTCTTTTGCGGGAGGGCGTGTATCTGGAGGGGTTTGTTCGACCTCACTGTGAATAAATCCTCCATGTGCATCAAAAAGTTCTTGCTGTGGAGTGAGTTTAGCTTTGTGTATGCAGTCAGCAGCAAGTTAATAACTGACTATTAACTGCATTTTTCTGAGGACTCGGGGCCAAACGCTTTTCCAGAGTTGTTTAACTCCAATCTGACCGGGACGATGTTTACATAAAGGAGAAGAAGATAGAACATGGAACAATACAGCACAGGAACGGGGCTTTTGGGCCACGGAGTTTGCACAGAACATGATGCCAACTGATCTCATCTAGTTTGCACACTACATGATGTTCAACTGATCTCATCTACCTGTACATGATCCATATCCCTCTATTCCCTGCACTTATATGTGTCCACCTAAATGTCTCTTAAATGCCACTATTGTATATACCCCCACCACCACCTCTGGCAATGCATTCCAGGCCCCCACCACCACTTGTGTAAAAAAACTTGCCCTGCACATTTCCATTTAACTTTCCCCCTCTCACCTTATTGCTATGCCCTCTAGTGTTGGGCATTTCCAAAAGGTCATGACTGTCTACCCTATCTATGCCTCTCATAATTGTATATACTTTTATCAATTCTCCCCCTCAACTTCTGATGTTCCAGAGAAAACAATCCAAGTTTATTCAACCTCTCACTGTAGCTGAAACCCTCTAATCCAGGTAGCATTCCGATAAACCTCCTCTGCACTCCACATTTTACTTATAATGGAGTGCCCAGAATTGCATGCAATACTACAAATGCGGCCTAACCAAAGTCCTATAGAGCTGCATCATTTAAGAGGTGAGCCATAGTAAATTCATCTGAGGCATCAGTTCGCTATTTAAATATAGGATCTAATCTTCAAAACAGGACACTCAGCGCTGTCCTGCAGAGTTACTCCAGCATTTTATGTCTATCTTCGGTTCATAACAGGACAGTTGGTAATCCGGGCCACTGATAAGTATTCTCTCTATACTCATAATCATGTGAGAATATCTGACTGTGGATTGTATCCAGTTATCAGATAACTAGATACCTGGGAGTTTCGTGGGGAAATAGTCAAAGGAGGGAATCAAAGTGCAAATCTTTATTTTTTTAAAATATTTTTTTTAACTTTAATTCTCATCAAGATAGAGGTCAGAAGACATGAGGTATATTGAACTAGACCATTTCCAAATAAGACAGATAGCCAAAGTTATCTCAAGACAGCATCTGAGGACAAAGGAACAAATGTTGATATTACAGGTTGTAGATCCTTGCCACTGCCATGTTAAAAGGTATTTGACCTAAAACGTTAACTCTACAAATACTGCTTAACCTTCTGAGTATTTCTGCCATTTTCTGTTTTAATGTCATACTTCCAACATTTGCAGCTTTTTATTTTTTATTATCTTAAGATAGGTGCAGTTTGCTTCAGAATGTTGGGAAAAATTGACTATTTTGACCAATAGTCTGAATAATCTAATCTATAATATAGTACAGTAATTAGTCCACCACCGGAGGTGGGAATGCACGTTTAATTAATTCTGTTAGCACAAGGAATCATACAGAATACTCAAAGTACAGAGAGATTGCTACGATATTTCTGTTTGCACATTTAACAATTGAGCAATAAAGCCGTCAGATAATTTGTATTTGAGTTTCTCTCAGTGAAGTGTCGATCAATCCAGCTTCCAAAGACAGTAGTAATATAGACAGGGAGATTGAAATATCCAGTCGATTTAATATAGCTCTTCATTGTTCTAGTTCCAGGTCACATTATCATAGACCTTGATATTGGGCATTAAAGACAGGCTCCTGATTATAACAGACAAAAGATCCAATTATCCGAGGAACCAGTCAAATGAACCCGAGAGACTAACTAGGGCAGACCGGAGATTTGAAACAGATGCTATTAAAACCCTTCAATTATCTTATAGTTTTGTAGTCATTCATAAGCCAGCTATTTGACTTGATGGTTAAAAAGGCAGTGCACAAGGGATATGTTCACTTTTTTTTTAGGGAACTGAAAGTGGCTGATGGACTATGTCACATTGTCCCAAGTTAATGACATATTAATGGTTCTTCACATGATTTTCACAATCATGTTTAATGATGTATAATATGTTGGTGAACAAAAACGATTGTTCCATTTGCTTTTATGATACCAGGGTCGGGCTGCATCTCTGGAGAACATGGATAGGTGACGTTTCGGTTGGGACCCTTCTTCAGACTCTAAGCAGGCAAGGTAGAACTCCCGCTGTTAATTGGTACCAGGTTTTATGGCTGAGATGTATGGATGGGCTGGCACAGTAACGAATACAGGTCTCAGCATTTTACAGGACCAGAAGTGACACTTGCATAGGAAACACATCAATATAACTTCACTTAAATCTGATTTTGACTGAATTTATGAAAAGTAGGAGAAAAGGAGAAAGTAGTCTCAAACCAAGAACTAAAGTTAATGCTTATTTTGCTCTTTATGAAGCGGTGGTTATAATCTTGCAATCATCTGTTACAATGCGATAGCACTGGTCATTCCGAAAATGATGTTCACAAATTAATTTTTTGCGATTTGCTGAAATTGTTTTATGGCATTCAATATTTGAAGTTGTTTAGGCAAATGTTTTTGGAAATATTTGCATGCTGGAACGAATGAATGAATTGTAAACAAAAAAAATCGATAGGAAATGCAGCATAATAATTTTGAATACATTGTGTTGAATTTTTAGGTTCCCAACCAGTTGCTTATTAACCATCCCGAGCGGGAGTTCAAACTACTGTAGATCTGACTTGAAAGTGCACCACATACAAAATGACAGGAAATAAATTTATTCTGAGACAAAAATTCACATAATGTTGTTGCTAATAATATCATGGAAGCGTGGAACTGCAACAATCTTAGATAATAATTGCCATTATCAAAACAATTGTTCCACTTGCTGACAGTCCACTCATCCGATAACCATTTTCACTGGTTGGATACCAATTATTTTTTGACGTACCTACGTTTTATTGGTGGTTCAAGGTTCTGAAGATATATCAACATGCTACAGTTAGTCTGCAGTCCCTTCCGCTATCTACAGCTGTCTCTTTGTTTGAAGTAGTTAAGATGGAAAATGACATGATTGAAGTGCAGTGGTCCGGACACTGAAACTTTTGAATGTCTTACTGGAAAGAATTTTAAAAGCATTACATAGGAACAAACATCCAAAAAATAACATCAGACCATAGCTTTCAATCACTCCTCATACGGTTAACCCATTCATCCCTGGGATCATTCTCGTAAACCTCCACTGCACCCTCTCCAACACCAGCACGTCCTTCCTCAGATATGGAGTCAAAACTGCTCAGAACATCACGTCCAGGCCGAACGCTGGGGACACATCCCTAGTAATCTCATCGTCTTGCACTTGCTCAGAACCATTTGTGCCTGGGTGATACAAGTGCTCCTCCAGACGCATCATCAACAATTGTCAGCAACTCTGCTTCCATCACTCTCTCACGCAGTGTAATCCAGATACTCACCATTCTCTGGGTGAGAACCATCCCACTCAGACCCCTTGTAAATCTGTTATCCTAAAGCTATATCCTGTTGTTTTATCTACCATTGATATGGAGAATAGTTTCCTGCACTCACCCTATTTGTGTCCAACACTATTTTATGTTCTGCTGTCATGTCCCCATCCTAATAATCCCCGCTCAAAGAAAAATTGACCCAGCTCACTCCTGAGTTTTCTCAGGCTGGAAATTCTCCATGGGAGAATGGAGTGCAGAATTCCTTAAACAGAGCAGGATAGGATGTATAGCAGGGGTAGAAATAGTACACAAGGTTGATACAGTTTTCCACTCTGATTTGAGAAGAGTAAGTGGACAGAGCAGGGAAAGGGCTTGATAGAACTGGAACAGTGAATGTTTCTTTCATCCACAAAAATACACAAACAGATTCCCTTAGAAAGAAGTGAATCAAAGGAGCATTACTCAATGTGAGGAGACGAAGACTGTGACTTTGGACAGGAATGGGTTGAAGCTCGTGGCCCACAGGCCATCTTTAAGAGAGCTGAAGGGTGAAAAACACTTGCTGTTCCTAGAAGAAGGAGGTCGATCAGGCCAGAAAACTGGATTTCGCTCAAAGGTTAGAGAGTGCTGGGAAATTAGTGATTGGCTAGAGAATAAAAAAGATGCAAAGTCTTGGTAGGTTGCTTCAAGTCCAATCTGAAACAATGTGTTTATCTTGGCAGTCCTACATTTATACCATGGTGAGGAGGCAGATGGGGCTGTGTCAGATTGGAGGACAATGATCTTTGTCCTTGGATCTTCAGGGGACAAGTGGATAACAATGGCCTGAGATACTGTGGCTTGGTTGGATGGTGAAAGTCCATGGCAGCGAGGAAGAGGTGTTGGATGATTAGTGTTTGATATTTGGCACATGTTATTAGCACCACTCTATTCAGCAGACCACATGGTCCTGTACTGTAAGGGAAAATATCATCTTCTTCAACATTAATGGATTTAATCATGATATGTATTTTTTCTTCCACTGTTGTTTGCAAGCTAAGTCCCCAATCAGGATAGCATGGGTTCCAAGTTAACAACGTTATTTCTAACTTCTCCCTATTGCATACATCATTGATGTTAATTCTGCAGTAATTCCCCAACAACTGCAATTTCAAGCTCTCCCATGTAGATTTCTTCTGTACATTCAGTCATATCCCTGATTCATATCCCCGCTGCTCCCCACCAATCCCTTTCACACTAAATGTAGTGAAAGGAGGCTTTGAGAAAGGCACATGGATATGCAGATATTGGATGGATATGGATCACAGAGGAGATTAGGCAGGCAGAGGAAATTACTTTAACTTAGCATAATTTTTTTTAAAAAGGAACTACACCATTAATTTTAAAAAGCAAAGTACCAGAAATGAGGAAATGAAGGCATTTAAGGCAGGAAGTTCTCATCGGATCAGCAAGCATCTGTATAGTCTTCAGACCTGAATTGTGAACTGACTAAATGTATCTGTTGACAGATAGAACTGAAGATATTGGAATCTTGAGCAAAACTCCAAGTGCTGTAGGAGCTCAATGGAGGAAATGGACAGACAGCATCGGTGGAGGAAATGGATAGATGACATTTCTAATCATGACCATTCTTCCACAGATGTTGCCTGACCTGCTGAGTTGCTCCAGAACTTTGTGTTTAACTTATCTATTGCACCTTATGAGAAGTTATTGCCTGCTGGAATTAACATTAATGTGCACAGAAAGCCCTTGAATAACAGTGGCCTGAGACACTGCTTGGTTAGATGGTGGGAGTTAGATGGGTATTGTTCTGCTGGGCAAACAACATGTATTCCTTGATATACCTCGAGTTAATGCTTACCTGCAATGTATCTCAGCTGCTATCACTGTCACTGTGTAGCAGGTTCCATTTTGCATGCATTCTTGTTGCCTGGCAGTTTGTAACAATGGCTTAAGTAAGCAAAAAAATAATGAATGTAGAATTTTTTGTTATATTAACAGGAGGGTATTTAATGCATTTATATCAAATTATTCAGTCCAGTATTACAAGAGTTCCATTAACTAACTAATTTTAAATAGTTAATGATTCTGCCAGAAGAATGCAGTCACCAACTCACATAATCGTCATCTTATAATATGATATTTTCTAACAATCTCTTGTCCAAGATAATTGGTGCTTCATCCTATCAGGGCTTTAAACACGGCAGTTAAGCAAATTTTTTATCGACATTCATCAAATAAGTATTATTGTTGCAAATACTCAGCTAATGAGAATAATTGGGAGGATTCTTCCTGGTCTTTGGGTTTTATACACAGAGTTTTGTTTCCTTCTAGTGTAGATTTATTTTCTCTTCAATTACCAGAAGAGGTATATTCTCATTTTACCTTCACGATGCTTTTGGCTATAGTTTATGAACAGTGCCATCAGAAATAGATATATTCATGTCTTTGGGGCCCTGGTGTGTCAAGTGGGATGACGAGCAAAGTGAATTTTGTGCACCACACTCGACAATTATTTTGTCAGTTTCCCAGCAAAATAGAGTGAGCAAAGGCTTACTTGATGATGCTCAAATAAAGGCATGAATAACTATCTACTTTCTGTTCCTACAAAAGCCAGACCCTAACACAAAAGATGCCAAACCACTTCATGAAATGAACACCATATCGACGTGTTGGGCGGTTTGGGCAAGTTGGACCGAAGAGTTTCCACATTGTATCTGAAATCTGAAATCTGAAAGAAAGATAAATGCCCGAGCTTCATTGGGGGGAGAAGTAGAGTTAACATTTCACGTCAAAGACTCGTTGTCAGAATTGGGAAAGAACGAAAGCATGGCAGTTAGCAAATTTTAGCTTTATGTTGCAAAAAGGACAGGTTGGATCAGACAAAGGGAATATCTCTGACACGGTGAGACTAAGGTTGCCATGGGACATCCTTTGTCTCATCCATCTCCCCCCCTTCCTGTACAACTTAAAACTTTCTCTTCCAGTTCGGTCAAAGCATCTCCCGCCTGAAAAATTATTCCAGTGTCTCTTTCCACAGATGCTGACTGACTTGTTGATGTGCTCTTTTTCAGCATTTTCAGTTTTTTTCACTGCTCAGAATCACAGCAGAACCAAATCGGTTGTTAAAATTTCAAATCGTGGGTCTGCCATTGACTCGAACTTAAATTTAATTGTATCAGTTGACATCTTCACGGAGTTAATTCATTTTGCCCTATGTTGAGTGTGGTGCCAGGTCCCAGATTATCACAATAAGACTTTTATGTTAAAGCGTACAAATATAAAGTATTTTTGTGTGTGTGCGAGTGCGTGTGTTTTCTGTCAAATTGGATGGGCTGTTTTGAAAAGCCTTGCATTTAGATGCCATTATCATAACCTCAGGATTTCTCAAATCACTTACTGCCGATTAACAGCATTTTGAAATGCAGTCAAAAAGCTGTAATGTTGTAAAAATTGGAAATGTTGGTCATGTTGGAACATTGCACAAAGCAATTCTGTACTGTGATAATATCAACAATTTATTTTTTGGAAAGATTAACTAGAACAGATATATTCATGTCTTGTCCAAAAAAATGGAAGCCTAATATTCCATTTTATTTATGAAGGCACAAGGCAATATAATTTTGTAGGGAACAAAAAAAAATCAGAGCACAATTTGGGACTTTACAAGCTCTCCACAGAACATACAACTTTTTTCTGGGTCTTTCGTGCATGGTTGATGGGTATTAGTGTCCAAAATGGTAATCTTCTTGGATACCCACCGACGGTAAAGTAAAAGTGAACTTTATTGTCAATACAAATAATGCAACAAGTAGTTACACAGAGGATTGAAATTGCGTTTCCCCATACTCCAATGTGCAAGTAATATTTATAACACAGACAGACAATATACCAATAAAGATAGACAATGGACATATACATTATATAAAATATTCACAGTGTGCCAGAGTATAGTAAAATTTTGAGCTATGTTATTAAGGTGCAATAATAAAAGGTCCAATATAGAAAAGTGCAAATAGCATACTGCAGACATTGAGTTAAAGTTAATTTGACAGTCAGTTGGTCTTTGTTTGTGTAATGTTCATGGAACTTTCTTGAGTGTGTTGAGTAGTCTGATGGCCTGAGGGAAAAAGCTGTTTTTGAATCTGGTGGTTTTGCTCCGCATGCTGCGGTAGCGCTTGCCGGATGGTAGGAGGGTGAACAGTTTGTGTGCTGGGTGGGTGGTGTCTTTGATGATATTGGTTGCTCTCTTGCGACAGCGAGATGGGTATAAGTCCTGGATTGCTGGTTGGGGTGATCTAGTGATCTTCTCCGCTGTCCTCACCACTCTCTGTAGGGCCTTCTGGTCAGCAGCAGAGCAACTGCCATACCAGACTGAGAGACTGCTGGTAAGAATGCTCTCAATGGCACCCCTGTAAAAAGTGGTGAGGGCAGAAGGTGGGAGGTCGGCTCTCCTCATCCGTCGAAGGAAGTGGAGGCGTTGCTGTGCTTTCTTGACTAGGGAGATGGTGTTGGTGGACCATGTCTGATCATCTGTGATGTGCACTCCCAGGAACTTGGTGCTTTTCACAGACTCCACTGCACTGCCATTTATGGTGAGTGGGGTGTTTGCTGTCTGTTTCTTCCTGAAGTCCACAGTTATTTATTTTGTTTTATTGACATTGAGTTGAAGGTTATTGATGTCACACCAGTTGATGAGTTGTTGTACCTCCTCTCTGTAGGCTGAGTCGTCATCGTGGCTGATGAGGCCCACCACTGTTGTGTCATCTGCGAACTTGACGATGTGGTTCGAATTGTGTTTGGCACAACAGTCATGTGTCATCAGCGTGAACAACAGAGGGCTCAGCACACATCACTGTGGGACCCCGGTGTTCATGATGGTGGTCTCTGATGAGTTTTTGCCAATTCTTACTGTCTGTGGTCTGTTAAAAGTATGTTATGATGTAACAAGATATTCATAACATACTTTTAGTTTAGTTTAGAGATACAGCGCGGAAACAGGCCCTTCAGCCCACCGAGTCTGCGCCGACCACCGATCCCCGTAGACTAGCACTATCCGACACACTAAGGACAATTTACCGAAGCCAATTAACCTACAAACCTGTACGTCTTTGGAATGTGGGAGGAAACTGGAGCTCCTGGAGAAAACCCACGCGGTCACGGGGAGAACGTACAAACTACGTACAGACTGCACCCATAGTCAGGATCAAACCCGGGTTTCTGGCATTGTCTGGCAGCAACTCTACCGCTGCGCCACCATGGCGCCCCGTTGTGTATATAAAACCTGCACAATTGTAGCTGAATGAAGAACTGTTCAAGAGATTTTGATCGATCGAGACGTACTGGTTTATTATTGTTGCATGTACTGAGATACAGTGAAAAAACTTTATCGAGCTAAACCATACTATATGAGGATAATCAAGCCATGCTGAAGCACAACAGGTAGTGTTAAGAGAACCACATCAGAGAGTAAAATATAGTGTTACAGTTACAGAGAAACTTGTACAGATACAAAAAAAAGTACATTGACTCTATTATGGTAGGTTGGGAGATTGAGACTACACTCTTGGCTTATGAGAGGACCATTCAATAGTCAGATAACATTGGGGAAGAAGCTGTTCCTGAATCTCATGATGTGTGCCTTCAAGCATTAGTATCTTCTGACTGATGTGAGAGGGGACGAAGAGGGAATGTGCAGAGTATAAATTTTATGTTGATAATGTCGGCTGCTTTCCTGAGTAGCGTGAAGTGTAGATGGAATTGATGAGGGTGAGACTGAGTTTGTGTGATGGACAGGGTCACAGACTATCAGGTGTAGGAAGGAACTGCAGATGCTGGTTTTCACCGAAGATAGACACAAAATGCAGGAGTAACTCAGTGGAACAGGAAATATCTCTGGAGTGAACGAATGGGAGATGTTTCGAGTCGAGACTCTTCTTCAGACTAAGAGTTGGGGGAGGGAGACATGGAGATACAGAAGGGTAATGTGTGAAAACACAGATCAAAGGGGACAATGACCAAGGAAATGTAGAATGGTACATTGTTAGCTGAGGGGACGGTGACAATGAGGCATACAATCAGTAATATGAGCCTGGTCCAGCTTTAAAATTTCATTCTTTTGCTGATCTTGGCCTCATCTTCAATCACCTGTTTCTTATAACCGTTGCCTGACCAATAGTCCAAAACTCTAAGGTACACAAAAATGCTGGAGAAACTCAGCGGGTGCAGCAGCATCTATGGAGCGAAGGAAATAGACAATGTTTTGGGCCGAAACCCTTCTTCAGACTCCAAAACTCTAGCTGTCTTACCCTTGATTATATACCATGGGTCAACCTCCACAACTTTTTAAGGTGGGTAATTCACAGGTTCACAGCCCTCTGAGAGTTGACACCTTACTCTGAAATTAATCTTCCCAGTTTGAAATTCTGCCATGAGAAAAGAAATCAACCTCTCTGCATCTACCACGTTACACAGCTCTGAATCTTAAATATTTCAATAAATGTTATTGCGTTATTATTGTCACGTACCGAGGTACAGTGAAAAACTTTGTTTGTGTCCTATCCAGGCAAATTCTACCAGCAACATGGTGCAAGATAGAAAAATAAACAGTGCAGGATGTAGTGCTACAGCTATGGAGAAACATAGAAACATAGAAACATAGAAAGTAGGTGCGAGAGTAGACCACCAGGCCCATCGAGCCCGCACCGCCATTCGCTCATGGCTGAACACTAAACAGACACCCTTACCCACAAACAGTAGACACAAGACACAGAACACAAGACACTACCCTCCCCTTTATATCGCTATCACCCCTCTCCACCCCAAGAACCGCGTGATCTCCTGGGGGAGGCAAAAAAACGGATAAAAACCCAGGTCCAATTCGGGAAAAAAATCCGGGAAATTCCTCTCCGACCCCAATCCAGGCGATCGACACTTGTCCAGGAGATCACTCAGGTCTTACTATACTAACCATACCTAGGTCCATATCCCTGCCCTCTCCCCGTAGCCCCTTATCCCCTTGGCAGCTAAAAAAACATCTATTTTAGATTTAAATATATTTAATGTTTCTGCTTCCACTGCTCCCTGGGGCAGTGAATTCCATAAATTAACCACCCTCTGGGTGAAGAAGTTCTTCCTCATCTCAGTTTTAAAAGAGCCCCCCCTTATTCTACAACTATGTCCCCTAGTTCTAGTTTCCCCGATCATTGGGAACATCCTCGGTGCATCCACCCGATCAAGGCCCCTCACGATCTTATATGTTTCAATGAGATCGCCTCTCATTCTTCTAAACTCCAAAGAGTAGAGTTCCAGCCTACTTAACCTTTCCTCATATGTCAGATAAAAGTGAAAGTGCTGATAAAAAAGTGAATGTGTCAAAACAAGGTACTGTAGATTGGGTGATCAGATATACATCCGCGCAGAGCTGGTCCTCACCCTCAACAACTTCTCCTTTGACTCCTCCCACTTCTTCTAAGTCCAAAGCATAGCTATGGGCACCCACATGGACCCCAGATTTGCCTGCCTCTTTGTAGGGTACGTTGAACAATCCCTGTTCCAGCTTTACGCTGGCCCTATCCCCAAACTCTATCTCCGTTACATTGATGACTGCATCGGTGCTACCTCCTGCACCCGTGCAGAACTCATGGAATTCAACAACTTCACCACCAATTTTCATCCTGCACTCAAATTTACTTGGACTATCTCCAACATCTCACTGAAGAAGGGTTTTGGCCCGAAACGTTGCCTATTTCCTTCGCTCCATAGATGTTGCCGCACCCGCTGAGTTTCTCCAGCACTTTTGTCTACCTTCGATTTTCCAGCATCTGCAGTTCCTTCTTGAACATCTCCCTCCCCTTTCTTGCTCACAGTCCCCATCACAGGAAATAGACTATTGACTGACATCAATTACAAACCCACTGACTCCCTAAACTTTCTCAACTACACTTCTTCCCACCCTGCTTCCTGCAAAGACTCTATCCCCTACTCCCAATTCCTCCGTCTATGCCGCATCCATCCCAGGACATCCGAGATGTCCTCATCCTTTAGGGAACGGGGGTTCCCCTTCCACATCATAGATGAGGCCCTCACTCGTGTCTCCTTGGTACCCTGCAGACTGCCCTTGCACCCCCTCCCCCTTGTCGCACCAAAGATAGACTCCCCCTAGTCAATAGACAATAAACAATAGGTGCAGGAGTAGGCCATTCGGCCCTTCGAGCCAGCACCGCCATTCAATGTGATCATGGCTGATCATCCCCAATCAGTACCCCATTCCTGCCTTCTCCCCATATCCCCTGACTCTGCTATTTTTAAGAGCCCTATTTAGCTCTCTCTTGAAAGCATCCAGAGAACCTGCCTCCACCGGCCTCTGAGGCAGAGAATTCCACAGACACACCACTCTCTGCGAGAAAAAGTGTTTCCTCATCTCCATTCTAAATGGCTTACTCCTTATTTTTAATCTGTAGCTCCTGGTTCTGGTCTCAACCAACATCGGGAACATGTTTCCTACCTCTAGCGTGTCCAAGCTCCCGCCATTCCAGGAATTAACCTACGCTGCACTCCCTCAATAGCAAGAATGTCCTTCCTCAAATTAGGGGACCAAAACTGCCCACAATATTCCAGGTGTGGTCTCACTAGGACTCTGTACAATTGAAGAAGGACCTCTTTGCTCCTATATTCGATTCCTCTTGTTATAAAGGCCAACATGCCATTCACTTTCTTAACTGCCTGCTGTACCTGCATGTTTACTTTCATAGACTGATGTACAAGGACCCCTAGATCCCGTTGTACTTCCCCTTTTCCCAACTTGACGCCATTTAGATAGTAATCTGCCTTCCTGTTTTTGCTACCAAAGTGGATAACCTCACATTTATCCGCATTAAACTTCATCTGCCATGCATCTGCCCACTCCACCAACATGTCCAAGTCACCCTGCATTCTCATAGCATCCTCCTCACAGTTCACACTGCCACCCAGCTTTGTGTCATCTGCAAATTTTCAAATTTGCTAATGTTACTTTGAATCCCTTCATCCAAATTATTGATGTATATTGTAAATAGCTGCGGTCCCAGCACCGAGCCTTGCTGTACCCCACTAGTCACTGCCTGCCATTCTGAAAGGGAACCGTTAATCCCTACTCTTTGTTTCCTGTCTGCCAACCACTTCTCTATCCATGTCAGTACTCTACCCTTACCTTCCAGTCCTTACCTTCCACCACATCAAGCATTGCATACAACATATATTCCTCCGAAATTTCCGCCACCTCCAACGGGATCCTACCACTAGCCACATTTTCCCATCTCCACCCATTTCCGCCTTCTGCAGAGACCATTCCCTCCGCAACTCCCTAGTTAACATCCCTTCCCACCCAAATCACCGCCTCCCCAGGTACCTTCCCCTGCAACCACTGAAGATGCAACACCTGTTGCTATACTTCCTCCCTTGACTCTGTCCAGGGACCCTTTCAGTCCTTTCAGGTTAGACAGAGGTTCACTTGCACCTCCAGCCTCATAATTTGTTCAAGGTGTGGACTCTTATACATCGGCGAGACCAAACACAGACTGGGCGATCATTTCACGGAACACCTTCAGCCGCCTGAACCTACCTAATCTCCCGGTTGCTGGACAATTTAATTCTCTTTCCCATTCCTACACAGACCTTTCTGTCCTAGGTCTCCTCCATTGTCAGAGTGAGGCCAAACACAAATTGGAGGAAAGCATCTCATATTTTGCTTGGGCAGCTTACATCCCAGTGGTATGAATATTGATTTCTCTCACTTCAGGTAAACCCAGCATTTCCTCTTTCTCTATTCCTCTCCCACCCAAGTCGCACTGGCTTCTCATTTTCACCCTACAAACAGCTAACAATGGCCTGTTTCCTTTATCATCATTACTTTTTTGCATATCTTTCATTCATTGTTATTTATCTCTCCACATCACTGTCTATATTTCTTGTTTCCCGTATTCCTAACCAGTTCAAAGAAGGGTCTTGACCCGAAGCGTCACCCATTCCTTCTCTCCAGAGATGCTGTCTGTCCTGCTGAGTTACTCCAGACTTTTGTGTCTATCTTTGGTTCAAACCAGCATCTGTAGTTCCTTCTTACACATACATCCTCAGTATGTGAGAGGTCCAATCTGGAGTTCAAGAACAGTGGAGAAAAATTGTTCTTGAATATGGTGGACCTGCTTGTAAACCTTTGTATCTTCTGCTTGAGGGGAGAGGGGAGAAGAGATAATGATCACGGTGTGAGTGGTCCTTGATCATGCTGGCTGCTTTTCCAATGCAGAGTGATGTGTGGATGGAGTCGATGGAGGATGGTTGGGAGGGGAGGCGGTGGGGGTTGGTGGTGGTCTGATGGACTGGGCAGTGATCACAACTCTGGAAATTTCTTGCAGTCTTGGACAGAGCTGTTGTCAAAGCAGCGATGCATCCCCGACAAGTTGCTTTCCACGGTGCATCTGTAGAAGTTGGTAAGAATCGTTCGATACATGCCAAACTTTCTCAGCCTTCTGAGGGAGTAGAGGTGTTGGTGTGCTTAAGTAGACACAACATGCTGGAGTAACTCAACGGGTGAGGCAGCATCTCTGGAGAGAAGGAATGGGCGACGTTTTGAGTCGAGACCCTTCTTCAGACTGATGTCAGGGGAGGGGGAGGGACTAAGATAGAATTAGGCAGAGATAGTACGACTAGTGGGAGAACTGGGAAGGGGGAAGTGATGGAGAGATAAAGCAAGGGCTATCTGAAGTTAGAGGTCAATTTTCATACCGCAGGGGTGTAAACTACCCAAGCGAAATATGAGGTGCTGTTCCTCCAATTTGCGCTGGGCCTCACTCTGACACTGGAGGAGGCCCAGGACAGAAAGGTCAGATTGGGAATGGGAAGGGGAGTTGAAGTGCTGAGCCACCGGTAGATCAAGTAGGTTAAGACAGACTGAGTGGAGGTGTTCAGCGAAACGATCGGCGAGCCTGCGCTTGGTCTCGCCGATGCAGAGAAGTTGACACCTGGAGCAGCGGATACAGTAGATGAGATTGTTTTCTGTTGGTGTGCTTACTTGGTTGTAGGTCAATGTGGATGGTCCAGGGCAAATTGTTGGTGATACTTACACTAAGGAACCTGAAGCTCTCGATCATCTCCACTTGATGCAGACTGTGGTGTGTATAACCTCCATGTTTCCTGAACTCAATAACTAGCTCCCAGGGTGCTAAGGTCCTGTAAGAGGTGGCTCCACTTATCTCTGCAATGGCTTCCTCAGGAGCCTTTGGTCATTTTCCTTTTTAATACCCACAATCTCAGTGTTCAACTCAAATAAAAGGAGAAATAAATGCAGAAATTATTTCTGCTAATGCTTAATATTTTTTCAAAGATATGCAACCCGGTAGTCCATATCTGCCTGGGAGCCGTCGAGTATATGGGGGACCCAGCATGGGGGTGGGGGCAACAGGATGGTGATGTATGTGGGGGGGGGAGGGTAGCTGCCCTGTGCGTTGGCGGGCGGTATAGAGGAATGTGCGGTAAACTTTAGTAACATTTTGTCAGTGTCAGACACTTGTGTACTGCCGAGGTGAGGTCTGCTGTACGATTTTACCGGGTTGTATGCAAAACAAAGCATATCATTGCACCTAGGCACATGTGACAATAAAGTATTATTGAATTGCAGGAAAAATGTTCCCGTTGTTGGGGGAGTCCTGAACCAGGGGTCACAGTTTAAGAATAAGGGGTAGGCCATTCAGGAGATGAGGAAAAACTTTTTCACCCAGAGAATTCTCTGCCACAGTAGGTAGTGGAATTCTCTGCCACAGTAGGTAGTAGAGGCCAATTCACTGGATGTTTTCAAGAGAGAGTTAGACATAGCTCTTAGGGCTAATGGAATCAAGGGATATGGGGAGAATGCAAGAACGGGGTACTGATTTTGAACGATCAGCTCAAAGGGCTGAATGGCCTACTCCTGCACCTATTTTCTATGTTTCTAATCCATGTATTTAATAAAGAAAATAATTCAACTAATGTAAGTTTAATATTTCCATGGCTAACATTTGGTGAACTCAGAAATAGCTCGGTATAAATAGTGGTGACTGTCCCTGTGTGAAGTTGACTAATGACTCTGTCACTGCCGTATCCTGGTACTTGTCATCAAACTAAGCTCATTACATTGCATCTGCACCACTGCTTTGGATCCTGTTAAGGTCATACATAAACTCTTTGTTAGGACAAGGATAAGAATCCATTGCAATAGTAGGATGTAATTTAGCCTTACAAGAAGCGTATTGTATAGCAGGAGTGCCTAACCAGGTATAATTTGGATATCAGTATACAGGTGATAGCAGTCATAACCTTTTTATCTTTATGCTGAAATTAAAATAATTTAGCACATTTTATATGATATTAAAAATTTAAAAAAACTGGCTTTATCAGGGCAGCATAGTGGCACAACTAATAGAGTTACTGCCTCACAGTTTGATCTGAGTTCAATCCTGACCTTGGGTTTGTAGGATAAATTGCCTATAATATTGCCCCTGATGTGTAGGGGTGGATGCAAAGAAGGGATAACATAGAAGTAGTGTGAACAATGGTCTGCATGGACTAGATGGGTCAAAGGGGCTGCTGCCATGCAGTAGCTCTAAATTAAACTAAACTACATTTGTGCTCAAGGGCTGGGAATTTGATCTCAAGATGGAGAACTGGGCTATCAGGGAGAAGTGTTTTTTTTTTACACTCAATTGTAATCTGGTGCAGCCAAGTAGTATTGCACAGCAGGATAATGCCTTGCAAGTCCTACCCCAGAGTGAACAACCACCTAGTTACATGCATTTATTTCTCCATGCATCCAGTTTTTTGATGCAGAGTTAGCTTTGGTGTAGGTTCCTGCCTGCTGGGAACCTCACACAGGCCACTGCGGTTACTTTACATGTAAACCTGTCGATACCATCATCAACGCAAAGTTCATTTCCTTGAGATTGGAAGATAAGGGAAAGAAAATGAGGGTCAAAATTGTTTTACTTATTTGAATTCATTGTATTCCATTTTAAAAGTGCAGGTGATGCAAGTACATTACTTATTCTTCATTTCCATTTTATTGCAGATTGACAACAATTTCATTTCTTAAGAGCGATTTGCTTTTTGAACTGTAAGCATGCCTTGTCGCCAATAGATTTATGATTATCTGCTGGTTAAAAAAAAATTCAGTGTAGATGCAGTAAAGAAAGAACATTCATTAGTCAGACAACATCTCCTAACCTTCACTACTGCTCTAAATCACGCATCTGATTTAGATGGTTGATAGCCTCACATTTGGATGTGATCTTAAATTCTGCTGATTAATATAAACCTAATAAAATTTGTCATCAACGCAGAAGTGATTTGGCTGCACTTTCACAAAAGCATTAACCCCACCACATAAGCAAGTAAATTATTTAAGATAATCTTCCAATTTCATTTCTGTTTTCATCATCTTTGGAAGGAGATTCAAATAATTTACTTCTCCAATTCAGGGCAAGGCTCACACTGCAAGCATTCATTGTAGATCAAACAACAATGATCTGATTAAAAGCAAAATTCAGTTTTACATTCGTTTGCACACTCGGTCAAATGCTCAAGTGATAGTGTGGAGGTTGAGATCTGTCTGAAGAAGGATCCTGACCAGAAACATCACCTATCCATGCTCTCCAGAGTTGCTGCCCGACCCACTGAGTTACTCTAGCACGTTGTGTGGAAGGAGGGATTGTTTCTGAGGGTCATTGTTTGTAATTGAAGTTTGACCTCTGCTAATAGAGTGCTTAGACTTAAGCGATGGAAGCTATCTTATTTTCTTAACAGTAATGATATATTTATACTTACACCAGCAGGAAGGATTTCTGACGTATCGTTATTGTGCCACGTTTATTTGCAGGCATCAATCTCCATATTGTATTACAGACAGACATAGAATGCTGGAGTATCTCAGCAGGTCAGGCAGCATCTCTGGAGAATAATAGGTGACATTTCAGGTTGAGAACCTGCTTCAGACTCCTAACCACATTGTATTAATGGTTTTTAGGAAATAGCATGTGAGCTACAGAAAATTGCTTCAGCAAGTGAAGGTGTAATGCTCCAGTCTTCTTCTCTCTTCTATTTTACATTATTCTCCTGGGCCAGGCCAGATCAGCATTATTGCCTTTACAGCTGCAGGATTATTAAAAGCTGCAATAATATTTTAATAAATAGAAAGCAAACAAACTCCCTGATATGCAAATGAAATACTCATTATTTCCTTCCCTGACTAAACACTCTGCCGTCTCAGGTGGAGGTCCCTGCTGATCTCTCATTTATACTTTGTATGTGCTCTGTGCAATGCACTGCAGAAGACCCTAGCATTATAACGTGCAGTGGCACGCTTGTAGATTTCCCTCAGATTCTGCCACTGGAATTATGCTGCAATTTCAAAATATTACATATGTAGGAAAGAACTGCAGATGCTGGTTGAAATCGAAGGTAGACACAAAATGCTGGAGTAACTCAGCGGGACAGGCAGTATCTCTGGAGAGAAGGAATGGGTGACGTTTCAGATCGAGACCAAGGATCACGACCTGAAACGTCACCCATTTCTTCTCTCCTGTGATGCTGCCTGTCCTGCTGAGTTACTCCAGCATTTTGTGTCTACCTTCAAAATATTACATTTAATTTTGTGTGCCACACCTTCTAACAGAGGTAATTGTCCATGCATTGTATTACTGAAAATATGTTCATGATTTTTTTCGAAATTCTATTTATTTTTTACAATTATTATTTTTTACAATTATTTTTGAACATTTTAGAAATGTTATGATAATGTTTAGAAATTTTAGAAATTGTCGGAAGGTCATAACAAACAATGAAAGGTTGTATTAAAACACAGATATAATTAAAAGTGTGAGCTTCATGTCTACGGACAGGATTTACCTTTTAGTCACGAAGGATGCTTTTCAGAAATTGGGATTGCAGGTACTTTGTTCAGGTCCTCGCATTGCTGCCAATTTCACCAGAACATATCTAAGATTTTCAACACCAGAATTACGATGTTATTGTTTCTGCCACTGGCTCTTCTTAACTGGCATTGAATGAAGGGCACAAAAATAAATTAATGTAAAGAGTATAACTTGGTGCCTAATCTGTTTCATTGTACTAAATCAAGCGACGTCTTGCCTTATTCTTTAAGAATTGGTAGGGTTATGGGAATTAAAGTGCTTCAAATTAATTTTCCTTGCATAGCTCAATGCAATGCATGAATATATTCGGGGAAATGACTTGTCTGGCAGGAAATATTTGACACTAAGGAAGGTACAGGAAATGAATTAGTAGATTTCAACGCTTTTGGGAACATTTCAATTAATTTGCCTTTGGGATGCAGTGAGATTTGAGAGGGCTTATTGTACCTTGTCAAATTCCATTATTTCTATTAATTCATTAAAAAAAAATGAATGTAGTTTCCCAAAGTGCCACAAAGGGGCTCTGCAAGCCAGATTTAATCTTAATTTTGCTCAGTGCAGCGGGGGTAGAGGCTAACCTTTGCTACCTGGTCATTTGATTTAATTAAACCAACTGCATATGAAAAGAGGCTTCAATGTTAAGAATTTGATCTAAGCAGAAGTTTCATATCCAGCCTATACATTAGCTTCCTTGGCAGATGTTCCTGCAGAACAAGGTACGTTCGTGAAAAGGTTGAATGCAGCCCTCCGCAAAGACGTTATTTCTATTTTTTTCTTGTTTTTCACCATTGAAGTTCCCTGTTCATTAACAGCTAAACTTATAATAACTTGTTCCAAATAATGGGCAAGGAAGTAAGGTCATTGCATTTATATTGCACCTTCTGTTGTATGGATCGACTGGGCTTATATTCGCTGGAATTTAGGATGGGAGGGGATCTTATAGAAAGTTATAAAATTCTTAAAGGATTGTACAGGCTAGATGCAGGAAAAATGTTCCTGATGTTGCGGGAGTTCAGAACCAGGATTCACAGTTTAAGAATAAGGGGTAGGCCATTTAGGACTGAGATGAGGAAAAACCTTTTCAACCAGAGAGTTGTGAATCTGTGCAATTCTCTGCCACAGATGGAGGCCAATTCACTGGATGTATTCAAGATAGAGTTAGATTTAGCTCTTAGGGCTAACAGAATCAAGGGATATGGGGAGAAGCAGAAACCTGGTACTGATTATGGATGATCAGCCATGATCATATTGAATGGCGGTTCTGGCTCGAAGGGCCGAATGGCCTACTCCTGCACCTAATTCTATGTTTCTATGTTTCCATGATCTTGTAGTATACAGTGATGCAACGGTAGAGTTGCTGCCTTACAGCGCTAGAGATTGGGTTTGATTCTGACTATGGGTGCTGTCTGTTTGGAGTTTGTACTTTCTCCCTTTCTTGCGTGGGTTTTCTATGGGTGCTGTGGTTTTCTCCCACATGCCAAAGACATACAGGTTTTTTAGGTTAATTGGCTCCTGTAAAATTGTAAATTGTCCCTAGTGTGTAGGATACTGCTAGTGTATGGGGTGATTGCTAGTCGGCGAGGACTCGGTGGGCCGAAGGGCCTGTTTCCTTGCTGAATCTCTAAAGTTTAAAGTAAAGCTATTTTACAGTATATACATTTGTTTGCTTTGTGAAGTGTGCTCACTGATGTAATGTTGGAAAACCAGCAGCCAATTTCTTCGCAATGAGGTTTTCCAAACAGCAGTGTTGTAATGACAGGATAATCTGAGTTTTAAGTGATGTTGGTGGAGGAATGAACCACTGCTGCGCAACCTATTGGGAAAAAGGATAAGATCTATAATGCTAACAGCTGCCATGGACCCCGGACAAGAAAGCATGTTTCATTTTTACATTGTGTGTAACAAGATACCGATAGATACTGTGCAGGAAGGAAATGCATATGCTGGTTTACACCGAAGTTTGACACAAAATGCTGGGGTAACTCAGCGGGACAGGCAGCATGTTTGGATAGAAGGAATGGGTAAGCTTCACAGAGTCTGTGTTTGGCCTTGCCGATATATATCTTCCCTGCCTCTCAGGCTGAAGAAGGATCTCGACCTGAAACGTCTACCGAAACGCCCCTCTGCCTCCTCTCCACTTCAATAATTGTTCCACTCTCGACCCCCCCTCCCCCCCCCTCACTCCTCTGGTCTCCGCCCCCCCCCCCCCTCATTGGTTTTCACTGCTCCACTAATGACAAATCTCTTGTTTCTTTCCACCTTGTCAATGAGCTCATCGTTTTCAATTTTTGTCCTAAACCCCTTGAATCCATTTGGTGAGGAGGAGAATGATTTCTTGCAGGAATGTCCAATTAAAATTCAGCAGTCACTCTTACCTGGAGCCACATAACTGGAGATAGACACAAAATGCTGGAGTAACTCATCAGGACAGGGACCATCTCTGGAGAGAAGAAATGGGTGACGTTTTGGGTCGAGTCATCAAGGGTGAAGGTGTAACCCTTCAAGGGTCTCGATCTAAAACGTCACCCATTCCTTCTCTCCATAGATGCTGCCTGTCCTGCTGAGTTACTCCAGCGTTTTGTGTCTATCTTCGGTATAAACCAGCATCTGCCGTTCCTTCCACCACAAAAATGGATACAGCCTCTTGATCGGTTAAAGAATGGGTTTTGTTTGTACGGTCCAATCAAAATTGTAAAGTTAATTGCATGAGGAATAACACATTGTAGAGCTTAGATAGACACAAAAAGCTAGAGTAACTCTGCGGGACAGGCAGCGGGAGAGAAGGAATGGGTGACGTTTCGGGTCGAGACCCTTCTTCAGACTGATGTCAGGGGAGTGGGAGGTACATAGACAAGGAAGTGTAGGACAATAAGTGAAAACAGGACAAAGGGAATGGTGATCAAGGAAAATGTAGAATAGATCATTGTTAGTTGGGAGAAGGTAACAACAAAGCAAACAGAGATAATATGTAGTAGGAGACAGCAAGACTGGCCAGGGAACTGGGAAGGGGGAGGGGATGGAGAGAGAGGGAAAGCAAAGTTAGAAGTCAGCTAAATGGACGCAGCTTTTAGCAATGATGCTGCGGTTTGGCCTTTCCTGGCCTGTCAGCTGGTGATGGCGATCAGAGCAAGCATACCATATGCCTTCTTTACCATCCTATCTACATGTTCTACCACCTTTCGGGAGCTATTAATGGACTTCAAGATCCATCTGCAGGTCAATGCTGTCGAGGGTCGTGCCAATAACACTATATTCTCTCCTTACATTCAACCTCCCAAAGTGCAACACCTCACACATGCTCAGGTTAAAGTCTATCTGCCATTTTTCCGCCCATTTCTGCAGCCGATCTACAATCCGCTCTATATTCTGACAGCCTTCTTCACTGACTACAACCCCTCCAATATTGGTGCCGTCGGCTATATTACTCACCAATCCATCTATATTTATGTCTAGGTCATATATATGTCTATATATATATAAAATCGCAAACAGCAGAGGTTCCAGAACAGTTCCCTGCGGAACCTTAAGTCACAAATCTCCATCCAGAATATCTACCTTCTACCATAACCCCTCTGTCTTCTATGAATAAGCCAGTTCTGAATCTATACGACCAAGTCTTCGTAAATCCCATACATTTTAATCATCTGGATTAGTCTACTATGAGGGACCTTATCAAAAGCCTTAATAAAATCCATGTATGCAACTTCCACTGCCCGACTTTCTCCTTTGTCATCTCCTGAAAAAACTAAATCAAGTTAGTGAGACACGATCTGCTGCATACAAAGCCATGCTGGCTATCCATAATTAGCCTATTCTCTTCCAAACAGGAGTAAATCCTATCTCCAATAGTTCGCTCCAATAGTTTCCCTCCCACTGATCTTCCCAGGGAAGTGAGAGAGACAATGAGAGCTCAGTTTAACCCATCACCTGGCGGCCTAGCTCTCACTCAGAAGTACTGGGTTTGTGAGTCAAGATCTAGAGTAGGACTGTAAACCTTGAACATAACTCAGCCCAGAATGCTAACACTAAACCATGCTTGATCTCAGAATGTTACAAAGAAATAAGAGAATCAAATAAGAACTTTAGGAAATAGGAGCAGGAATAGGCAGCTTGGCCCTGCCATTCAGTATGGTCATGGCTGATCTATGCTGGCCTCAACTCCTCTGCTGTGCCTGTTCCCCAGAGATCTAAACGTCTTAATCTTCCCTTTAAAATGCCCCCAAATGATCCAGACTCCACAACCCTCTGGGGCAGGGAATTCCAAAGATTCACCACTATCTGTGAGTTCTCTCAATGCTGGTTTAAACGATAGCCCCCTTATCAATGTATCAATGTTCTCTCATTGGAGACTCTCCCCCCAATGGAATATCTTGTCTTCTAACCTGCCACACGCTTCGAACGATCCTGTATGTTTCCATACGATCACTCCTCATGCTTTCTGTGGCGCCCTGTCCTTTGGTTTGATTTTTTTTTGATTTTGATTCAATTTATTGTCATTGCACTTTTCAGTGCAACGAAATGGTTTAGCCTGCAGTCATAACATAGAATAAATAACAAAAACACACACTCAACACAGTTTAACATCCACCACAGTGAGTCCACCAGGCACCTCCTCACTGTGATGGAAGGCAAAAAGTCCCAAAGTCCATGTCTCTTCCCTCCTTGCTCTCCCTCTGCGCTGAGGCGATCCAGGCCTCCGATGTTGTGACCCCGCCGGGTGATGGTAAGTAAGTCCCGCGGCTGAATCCGAACGGGCCGGTTCAAACTCCGCGGCCCAGGGCGGTCGAAGCTGCCGAAGCTGCCGCCCTCCAGTCCAGCGGACGCAGCTGTTGTTGCGGGAGCTCCGGAAAAACAGGTCACCAACCTGTGACCTGCGAGCTCCCGACGATGTCGTCCACTGGCCCTCGCCGAGCCTCCGAGGCTCCGAAGTCGGGTCGGAAGTCGGGTCGCAACGCCACCACAGCCCCGAAGTCGGCCAGCCCCGCGCTGGCAAGTCCCGGCTGGCTCTGCCTCCCGAGCCCCGAGGTCGGTCCCAGATGGAGGCCGCCAGCTCCGCGATAGGCCTCAGCGCAGACGGATACGGAGACGGAGACGGGGGATACGGCAAGAAAGGTCGCATCCCCCCCAAAGGAAGAGCCAAAAAACATGCTTCTCCCACCCCCCCCACACATACACAACTAAAATAAACCAAAACAAACCGCAACAACGGGACAAAAGAAAACAAAAAAAGAAAAGACAAACGGACTGCAGGCGAGCCACAGCTGCAAGGCAGCGCCGCCACTTCCGGTACTGTCATTGTGGAGATTGCATGATCTCTCTGTGAGCATGAAAGTTTCCTTCAGGTGCTCCGATTTCCTCCCACATTCAACCAGTGTGTTGGTTGGCAGGTTAATTTTGCCATTCTAAATCACTTCTAATATTGTGCCAGTGAGTTGTAGATTCTGTGTCGGGGAGGGGGGGGGGGGAGGTGCTATGAGAAAGAGGACAATGTTTAAAAATGGATTTATTGGAATAATGTAATCGAGTTGCTGTGGTTGACATGGATGTGGTGAGCTGCAGAGCCTGTTTCCATGGGTTATCTCCCTATGATTATGATATAGAAACATAGAAAATAGGTGCAGGAGTAGGCCATTTGGCCCTTCGAGCCAGCACCACCATTCAATATGATCATGGCTGATCATCTAGAATCAGTAGCCTGTTCCTGCTTTCTCCCCATATCCCTTGATTCCGTTAGCCCTAAGAGCTATATCTCACTCTCTCTTGAAAACATCCAGTGAATTGGCCTCCACTGCCTTCTGTGGCAGAGAATTCCACAGATTCACAACTCTCTGGGTGAAAATGTTTTTCTTCATCTCGGTCCTAAATGGCCTACCCCCTATTCTTAAACTGTGACCCCTGGTTCTGTAATCCCCCCAACATCGGGAACATTTTTCCTGCATCTAGCCTGTCCAATCCTTTAAGAATTTTATATGTTTCTATAAGATCCCCTCTCATCCTTCTAAATTCCAGTGAATATAAGCCTAGTCGATCCATTCTTTCATCATATGTCAGTCCCGCCATCATATGTCAGAGCCCCCAACTTGGTGAACCTACACTGCACTCCCTCAATATATCATGGATGCATGTGGAAGTGTGTTTATTTTATGCCTGTATTCTGTGTGAGTGAGATTTCTATTAATGTTAGCAATAGACTGTAGTGCAAAATGATAGGCGCACCATGCAGCATCAGTTTGATACCATGGGTGGTCCAGTGCAGGAGGCTCATGCAGATATACAGCAGCAGTTACGTACCCACATGAATCCCAAGCTGCCACACAACCTCTGATTGTCAGAAATGCCAGCTGCTGATGTCTCTGTTATCTGCCAGTTCTTGGTCTCTCCCGTTGTGCCGCGCTGACTTGCTCTGTTATACCTTCACTGGCACCTGAAGCCCTTCACCATTTTCACTGTTCCCACGAGTCATCTTTGTTGGATTTGCACATACTTCAAACAAAATGAATGTTGGATTGGTTTAAACTAACAGTGTTAAATTAGATGGTGCTAAAATTAGAAAGAGTGTTGTAGTGTTTCAGGTCAAAGATCTTGTATAAAACTCAAGATATCTTTTTGCTCCAAAATCTCAACATAGCTAATTGTTAAATCGTCCTGGTGCACACTTCTGGGAAGTGTCTTGGGATCGTTTGTGGGATACGGTGAAGTATTTAAAACTTCAGCCCAATTTAATAGTGACGTGTAGCATTTCAGCTGCAGCTTTGCTGCTGTGTAGGTGGTTCCATTCAATTGCTATATGGAGGCAATGCATCCTGGCAATTTAACGCACGCGCTGGTATGTATTTAGCATGGATTTGCTTGAAGGAACTATAAAATGAAATGCTTGCACAGAACAAAACGTCATATGTTGCCAGTATGTTGTACACAATTATTCCGTCACAAGGACATACTCCAAAATGGGGCGGCATGGTAGCGCAGCGGTAGAGTTGCTGCCCTACAGTGCCGGTGACCTGGATTCGATCCTGACTACAGGTACTGTCAGTGTGAAATTTGTATATTTTCCGCATGACCGCTTGGGTTTTCTCTGGGTGCTCCGGTTTCCCCCCACATTCCAAAGACGTACAGGTTTGTAGATTAATTGGCTTTGGTAAAGATTGTAATTATCCCTAGTGTGAAGGATGATGCTAGTGTAACGGGGATCGCTGGTTGACGAGGACTCGGTGGGTCGAAAGGCCTGTTTCCGCTCTAAATTAGGATCTGACCTTTTGCACCCAAGAACCCATTCTGTGAGGCGGTAGGCAGTGAGCAGACTTCAGTCAGCTATCCGTTGAGCTCCTGACCCCTGACCCACCCTGGCCTTTACCAACATAGGGCCTTCAAAGGCCTTTGAACTATTCTCAAGTGTTTCTTTGAAAGGCCTAGACAGAGTGGATGTGGAGAGGATGTTTCCAATAGTTGGAGAGTCTAGAACCAGAGGGCACAACCTCAGAATTAAAGGAGATGAGGAGGAATTTTTTTAGGCAGATGTTGGTGAATTGCCATGGATGGCGGTCGTAGCCAGGTTATTGGGTATTTTTAAAGTAGAGATTGACAGCTTCTTGATTAGTAAGGGCGTCAAAGGTTACGGGGAGAAGGCAGGTGAATGGGGCTGAGAGGAAAAAATGCATCAGCTATGATCGAATCGTGCAGTAGACTTGCAAGTTCACAAGTTATAGGAGTAGAATTAGGCATTCAGCCCATCGAGTCTACTCCGCCATTCATTCATGGCTGATCTCTGCCTCCTAATCCCATTTTCCTGCCTTCTCCCCATTACCCTTGATACCTGTTCCAATCAAGAATTTGTCTATCTTTGACTTAAGAAGGTACTCTGACTCAATGGACTGAATGGCCTAATTCTGCTCCTATGCCTTATGATCTTATGATAATCAAAGAATTTAAAAGGTGTTGAATGGATTATCGAGTATACAAATGACAACGTAAAAATGATTGCAACAGTTAAAATAAGGAAAATTACTTTAAATTGCGGGTCCTCCCCAGGTTATGGCGAGTCCCATTGCTGTGAACTGTGTGTAACCTGCAAAGTGTACATGTTGGAAATGCTGCTGTGTTCTGAATTCCCACGCGGTAGAAGATGCCTGCAGCAGCCAGCAAATCCATCCCGCCGGGCTCCCAAATGCTCGCTCGCATGTACAGGCCATACACAAGTCGTGCATCTGTATTCCGAGGAGGTCCTGAACTAACAAATAATTGAACATATTAAAATAAGTTGAAGCACCAACAATATCTCTGCACTTACCTTTTATTTCCATATGGGTTACTGACCCCTTTTAAATCATCTGCCCCCATGAGGTAAAGGAGAGGAGCTGAACACGGAAGCGCTTTACTGCTAAAATCAATGGTAACCCAGTAGTGAAGCAGACGAATAGAAAGATCCCTGACTTTCAAAATCTTATGGACTTGGGTCATGTCTCAAGATGTAAACACCTTAGCAGCAGACAGTGTCTGACGCAACTGGTGAGTGATGGTAAACGGTGATTCAAATCACTGTGGTTACATTTAAAGATTGCATATCATAAGTAGTCTCCAACTGAGAGAGTAACTCACAGTTTTTCACAACCAGCTAAGCTAATTCTGGAAAATGTTTTAATAAACAGATTTTACACATCTTTTGTGGCTTTAAACCTGTAAATTTAGGTAATGCCGTTGCCGTCTATTTAAATAGCATCATTGCACACAGTCACTTCATCCATTTAGAATGATGCAATAAACTGGGTTGTTAATAGTCAAAGCAAAACTGGCAAAGTCTATAGCAATATTGGGAAAATCAAGACACATTCTGGACCACAAATCATTACGTACTCTGTATAATAAACTCATATTGCCATATCTGAGTTACTGTGTGGAGATATGGGGTAACACCTACAAAACCAACCTACAGCCTTTATGCACATTACAAAAAAGAGCAATAAGAATTATCAATAACGTTGGATATCTTGAACATACCAATTTATTATTCTTAAAGACACATACACTGAAGTTCACCGATCTGGTTAAATTTAAGACTGCACAAATCATGTACAAAGCAAGAAATAATTTACTTCCAAGAAATATACAAAAACTGTTTATGGAAAGACAGGGTGGGTATAATTTGAGAGGGGAACATAATTTAAAAAAACTCAATGTCAGAACAACTCTTAAAAGTATGTGCATAGCAATCTGTGGGGTGATTTGTGGAATGGTCTGGAACAGGAGATAAAACTTAGCACAAACATAATTCAGTTTAAAAAGATATACAAAAACTTTTTTTAAAGGATATTGGGATGAGGATAGGTGATTGTGAGTGGGATATTTGTTATATTGATTGTATTGGGAAGGGTTATTATAGGGTGATGGGTTGTATATATGACTAAGAGATACTGTATAGTATATGAGGGTTTTTTTCTTTTCTTTTTTCTTTTTTTCTCTCTTTTTTTGTATGGCTTTGTAAATATTTGATTAGTGTATAAATGTAAATAATTTGGTGTACATATAGCTGCTGGTGTACATATGGTGTACATATAGCTGCTAAATTTGTATAAGATAATTATAAGCAGTTGAATAAGGGGTGGGAATTAATAAGCTTTGGCTTCTTCCTGCTCCTTTTCAGACACATACGATTTCATTTATTTATAGATATTGTTTATGGCACTATAAATATTCTTGTTTTGTTTTTTGTATGCTGTTTCACACTTGCTTTTTATTCTTTTATTCTGTTCGAAATAAAGAATTAAATAAATAAATAAATAGTTGTGAGATCAGGTGCGGTGAAGATGATGGTGTGGGGAAACAGTCTTGCTCATCAACTTCCTCCTCTACCCAAGATGGAACATTGCATTTTTGCAGAAGTACAAAAAACACAGTTGATCACAATGGCCGAGTTTGTTTCATTGAACCCAGGGAAGTCATGTAGTCTGGAACTGGAGAAACTAGGCATCTAGAGACCTGGGCTCTTAACATGGTAATCTGTGTCCCACTTTGGTAGTTTGAGAATTTATATTCAGCTTTTTCCAAAGAGGACATCCGTGAAGGTCAGGAGGATACTATCACCATGCTGTAAAAACCTAAGATTTTCATTAAAGTCTTTGAAAGGGTTTATTCCAGCATGGGTTAGAGACATATAGTTGTACAGCAAAGAAAGAGAACCTTCAGCCTACCCGCGCCTACTAACCTTTTATCCCATGTACTCTCACCCCATTTTTTCTGTATTAGGCATGTTTATGCCTTGCCTTTTTTTAAGTATATGTTTCAATAACTCTTGATTGTATCTGATTCCACCACTTCCTCTGGTAAAGATTTACAGGCATTAACTACTCGCTGTTAAAACATTTTTTTCCCTCAAATACCCTTTCAAACTCCTTCCTATGGGAAACAAATCTGCCATACAGGCTGTATGGTCGTGAGAGGTCTCCTATGGTCGTGAGAGGTCACCCGCGACATGTCGCCAGGGGTCGTCTGTATGGTCATGAGAGGTCTCCTATGGTCGTGAGAGGTCTCCAAAGAGTGGTAGCATCTTTCTGGTCGCCGCTGAATTTTCAACATGTTGAAAATTTCGGCGACCTATCACGGGTGCCAGCAGTCGCCTGTAAAGGTAGCGTAAGTGGGACAGGCCCTTAACTCAGCGAGTCTGGAAAAGGTGATAACAAGCAGATTCAAACAGTGAAACTAAGCAGGACAGTAGTAAAACTAGTAGGATGACTAGGGTGGGGGAGGGGCAGAGAGAGAGTAGATATAAGAGTTACTTGAAATTAGAGAAATCAATATTCATACTGCTGGCTTATAAGCTGCCCAAGCAAAATATGAGGGGCAGTTTCTCCAATTTGCATTTGGCCTCACTCTGACAGTGGAGGAGGCCCAGGCCGGTATGGGAATGGGAAGGTGAGTTAACGTTTTGGCAACCGGGAGATCAGGTAGGCTAAGGCAGACTTCAGCGAAACGATCGCCCAGTCTGCGCTTGGTCTTGCCAATATATAGGAATCCACATCTAGAACAGCAGATATAGTAGGTGCCTTATTGCTTTGTGTCTATCATTGGTATAAACCAGGATCTGCAGTTCTTTGTTTCTACATGTACCCAAGTATATTTTATTTGTTAGATGCCCTGATATCAGACGGTGTAGGATAAAGCCAACAGGAACAAATATTAGTTCATTAGTAAGTGCACACAATGCAGTAATAAGGACAATGTGTAGCGAGCTGAAAACAGCCACATATCATTGCACAAGGATTGTAAATGAAAGCTTGTCACCAGTAGCAACAGCAAAACAGGCTCAGGTTATCCCGCCCAGTGCCAGTTTAGTTCAGTTATTTTTGGACAGAAGAATTTCTAGTACATCATAAAGATAAGATTTAGTTAGAATACTAAGAACTGGAGGCAACCATAGTTACAAATGCATATTGTGTGCTTTTGGTTTTATAACAGATAAAATAAAGCCTGCACATACAGATTTTAGCTGACTGTAGTACCATTTCCATTATTTTGTTTCCCTGTTGCCGTTTTAACCATTGCTTTGCCTTACCAGTTTGAAGTGAAGAAACATAAATTTGGTGATAAAACATTAGATATTTGAAAACTTTGAAAAAGTTCCAGACTCCCCATGAGATTATTTGTGCGATTAATTAACATTGTATTTATTGTTAATAAACTTGATGTTCTCACATTTGTTTCTATTGATTCACAGGTCTCCTGACAAATGCATCAAGAAAGAATCCTATAGGAGCAGCTTAGAACTGCGTGATCTATTTACCCTGGCCAAGTTCTACTGCTGCAGACTCTCATCTGTTGTATGTTATTTCCACCACTCTCTTTGGCTGTGCATCAAAGAGCATAATCCCATCTATAACTTTTGAGCAAAGGTTTCACTCACTCTGAATCTGAACTACTGGGACAACACTGTTGGTGGCCGAGCCAAGCTTGGATAGCAGCAATATTGACCATGATCGGAACAATTTGCCCCTACATTTCAACCGGTGTTGGACTACCCGTTGCCCTGTTGATACTTCAGCCCAGAAAAGCCTGTTTCATTGAAGACTGAACTCTTTCTTTCAGCCCTGAACAGGTGGTGAATCTTTGCTTCAGGTGGGACAATGATCGAATTACAGAAGGCTCCTCAACAAAGACACTGTGCTTTTATGTGTGTAACTCTTGACATCTCTACATCTATTTCCTCATCGTTGTTCACAAAACAGTAGACCAAAGAACACAAGGAGAATGCTGACGTGGACACTATCTCATTTGTCAATGAGCTTCACTGGTTTCAATTGTAGTGGTTTCTGAAGGATTTCTTCAGTTTTTTCATAGAGCTGAAATAAATAATTACTGGCTAGGGTAAAGTCTTTACTTGGGAAAAAAATAAAGGGAGTCCTGATGTAAGATGTCTAAGGATCTAATGGAGCGTGGCGATAAAAATAGTTTATTTCCTGTCACTAAAGAGACACATACGAACATTGGCGCTGGGAGGATATCTTGCTCTCCCATTTAGTTTGGCTGACTTATTTCTCATTCTTAAGTCATGTTGTATTTCAACCAGAAAGAAAGAACAAAATGTGAACCGTTTGCAGCTCTTATTTCCTTTCCCAGCACAAACGTAGCTACTGTCAAACAGCATTCGCAATGAGCATGTCTGGCTACCTGCAGCCTGTGTCACATTTCAATCAACCATCTACCGCAAGAAAAAAAAAGATCAAATTAGAGGAGAAAGTAACATTTCTTGACAACAGGATCATTAAATGTATTTTGAGAAACCTAAAGTTATATATTTAACAGTTTTTATATGTTGTATCTTTGTAGAAAATCTTATTTAACAAATAACGTGGTCGTACTATGCCAGCCTTGAAAGCAGTCAAGAGTTGTGTTTTAACTTCTGGTATCTGTCAAAGAGATGATTGGTGTATTTTATTTCCTTTGGACCATTCTCGATCTGAAAACTGACCACAAAGAACTCTGTAGAAACAAAATGCTGTTTATACATCAATACATTCAACCATTGCACTGTAGGAAGACAGTTCATTTCTTTTATGTACTGGTATAATAGAGTGGAAAACATTTTAAACTTTGATATCAATACTGGTTTTCATTTCTCCCCTTTTAGTTCTTTTCTCGTGGTTGACTCTTGCTAAATTGGATCTGTGAGCTATTCAAAAGTAACACAAAGCCAGGCTCTCACTGGAGTTTTCTTGCAAGACAGTGGGCAGGACTAGTCATTATCCTACACCCACAGATCCACTGAAGGAGTACATTTTCCTGAACTTTACACAAGTTGCGACCTTTCTGAGCTAGTAATTTACTACAACAGAGCTTCCAAAGACTAAGTCACATGTGAGGTTTGGTGAAAACAGTATTTTCTTGTTACAGCCACTTTGTGCTCCATAATTTGAAATCCATTTTATTTGCCCCCAAAAGGACCACTTCTCAATGTCCCTTTGAAAAGCACACAAGCACACTCTCAACTTGCTGGTACATTTACACTGAAAGCAGACATGTTTGAATGCTTATTGTATCAAACTCTATGAAGCTGATATTCTTTGAACTTTATGTTAGTGTAGGCTGAAGGAGAAATAAGACACAAAGACCAAAGCTTAAATTTGAAATTGGATGTTCCCCCTGCCGCGCACGATGGTAAAAGTTGGCAATGAGCAACACAGTATTCACATACCATTCAGGAACATTTACTTGTGATTTCAGTCCGTGTAGGCTTGGTTTAAGATAATGAGTAAAGTGCAATCTTCCCTGCTGGAATATTATCCCCAAGAAATATTTCTGAACAGGTAAGAGTAAATGTAAGCCTACTGTAAAGGTAAAATTGTGCTAAAATTGCTATGACACAAAATCTGAAAATCCATCCTGTTTCTAAGGTGGTACCAAAATAAGGTTCAAAAGAAATATTATTTGAAGTAAATGCAGTTTGAAATTGAATGATTTTTCATGGAATTATAAACCTTATTCTAATCAACGAGGACATATTGCCTTATTCCGCAGTAAGTATGTCATGTTTTCTAGACTAACTGAGAACCTATTTCTTCCTTGTTAATTAAATGAAATCATTCTTTCACTCTGTCATGCTTCACAGAGTCTGTGAATGCTGCACATGTTATCTCTTATTTGCCCTAATGGGAAGTAGTGAGAATTTGGTTGTGGAAAAGTATGCTTGAAAATCAAGACATCAAACCCAGCGGAGAGATCATGGCCTACATGGGGATCCAGCAGTGACCATTTTTAGTTTATTTTAGTTTATTTTAGTTTAGTTTATAGATAGGTGGTCACAAAATAAGGTTCAAAAGAAATATTTTTTGAAGTAAATGCAGTTTGAAATTGAATGATTTTTCATGGAATTATAAACCTTATTCTAATCAACGAGGACATATGGATTTTATAGAAACCGGCCCTTTGACCTAACGTGTCCACGCCTTCCAGTGATCCCTGTACACTGGCACTATCCGACACACTAGGGACATTTTATAATTTTGTTTTACCAAAGCCAATTAACCTACAACCATGTACGTCTTTGGAGTGTGGGAGGAAACCGGACCACCCCATGAGAAAACCCACGCGGTCACGGGGAGAACGTACAAACTCCATACAGACAGCATCGGTAGTCAGGATTGAACCTGTGTTTCTGGTGCTGTAAGGCAGCAAGTCTACTGCTGCGCCACCGTTCCGCCCCTCCCCTTGCCATCCTTAGATTTGGATTACCCTTCAACTTGTACATCAAGGCCTTGGAAAGATGTTCCTGCAAAATTCTACGAATGCACTTGAATGAATCGATGAAGGAACCTTATCCCAAGCCAGCATGCCCATGTTGAGGTTATAATCATATGTAGACAGTTCCTTTGAGCAAGCTAGATCATTCTCCTGCCTGGCACCACACTCCAAAACTGATATTCCACTCTGAGCTATATCAAGGGAAGAGGTTACCAGGTGAACAGAGGAAAAGATTCAAGGATGTTCTCAAAGCTTCCTTGGGAAAAATAAGCGATATCCCTTGGGAATCCCTGGGCCATGACCATTCAAGGAGCATTTGGGATGGCACTGAGGACCTGGAGTCCATGCTTTGGGAACACAGTGAAGTCCAGCGTAAACAGCAGATGGAACACAGCCTCTCCCAAACCCACCTGTCGCACCTGGTAACTGTAGTATGGACAATCCTACAGCTCCCACAGTGGCCTCAGACCTCACATAACTGGAATGGAAATTAATAGGAAGGAACCGCAGATGCTGGTTTACACCGAATATAGATGCGTCTCGATACGTCTCCCATTCCTTCGTTCCAGAGATTCTGCCTGTCCCGCTGAATTACTCCAGCATTTTGTGTCTGTATTTGGAATGGAAATAAGTCGTCTTATACCAAGGGACCACCTAAGTAGATGTAGTTTCTCACCTTTGCACCCACTTCAAACATTTGAAGTGAAACAGAAACAATGCCAGAGTCTGCGGCCTCTGCTCTGCCCTCAGTGATAGCTGTGATATACCTCTTCACTTTTAAACCATCAAGTGCAGATCCATACACTTCAGAAGTATTCCTTTTCTGATACAATTCACAAAGATTAATAATACGCAATGTTCAAATAAATTGCAATTTTTAGCTTTGTACTATTGTAAAATCCAGCCTTAATGCTCACTTTGAAAGATTGTATTTTGGACATTTCATTTACTTCCTATTTCCAGTAAATAGCACTGAGCTCATGTGTGTTATCAAAAAAGGGAGGCGGACTTGGATAAAGATTGGAACTAGCAGAAGATATGCTTTTCTGCAAATCATGCCCCTTTAAAATGCACAACATATGGATAAAATCTAACTTGCATGAATTGCAGACTATGACCATTAATAAAATCACGATGTGTAGGAAGGAACTGCAGATGCTGGTTTAAACCGAAGATAGACGCAAACTGCTGGAGTAACTCAGCAGGACAGGCAGCATCTCTGGAGAGAAGGAATGGGTGACGTTTCAGGTCGAGACCCTTCTTCAGACTGAAAGTCACAGGAAACGGAAACGAGAGATATAGAAGATGATGCTGAGAGATAAAGAACAATGAATGAAAGATATGCAAAAAGTTAACGATGATAATGGAAACAGGCCATTGTTAGTTGTTGGTTGTTGAAAATATAAGCTGGTGCAATAAAATCAAGATGTCCATTTTCCAAGCAATCTAAAAGTCCCTCAAGTGACATATATACAACCAAGCTTGCTGTTGAATTAAAGACTAACCTCAGTTTCCAATATATTATTAGATTCTTCATTTATTTTTTGTAGTCAATGATTTTCTTTTTACAAGTTCTGGTTTGTGAGTAGGGTAAATCTTACAGAAATTACATTGTTATTGTGCAGACTGTCAGTGGTACAGAAGCCATTCAATTCACTCCGTATAATATCAAGTAATGGCTAAGAGCAATGGATTCAATAACAGTCCCTGATTATATCCCAGCTGTAATGTGTAAGACAAATTCTACATCTTGTCATGCTACGATCCAAACTGTCCCTATACAGTTGGAATATTAGCATTCATGAGACAGAATGCGGCAAATTGAAATAAAAACAGAAAATGCATTTGCCATTTCAACTTTAAAACTTTTCAGTTTGTATTTCTGATTCCCAGAATCTACTGTAAATTACATTTACAACTTGGAAAATTGGCTGGGAATGTCCTGTCCACTAAAAGCAGAGCAAATTAAGTGTGGTGATATGCTGATCCATCAGCCCACTCAATCGTCAGCAATGCCAGGGAAGATAACACTGCTGGAGTTATCAAGTGGCACTTACTCGCCAACAGCCTGCTCCCAGCATGGCTTTTGTCAAGAACACTCAGCTCCAGATCTCATTAGTCTTCAAATTCTTAAGTAAAAGAATCAAAATCCAACAGGAAGGTATAAGTGTTAAAGAACGAACTGCAGATGCTGGAAAATCGAAGGTACACAAAAATGCTGGAGAAACTCAGCGGGTGCAGCAGCATCTATGGAGCGAAGGAAATAGGCAACGTTTTGGGCCGAAACCCTTCTTCAGACTGAGGCATAAGTGTCATAAGAAGGTATAAGTGACTGCTTTTCACACCATGGTACCATTTGATCAAGTGGGGTATTAGGGAACCTTGGTTCAACTGCAGTCGAAGGGTATCAAGAGAAAAGCATTCCATAAGCCAGTGATATCTCACACAATACAAAGGAAGGTGTTTATGGCTATGGGAGGTTGATTATCTCACCCCAGGACATCACTATGGGAATTCCTCAGCACTGTAAAGCTCAGCTAACACCAAGACTTGCACCGTCAGATCAGAGAACTGCTGACTGCATTATGCTCAGTTCAATTCACAACCACTAACAAAATAAAGCAGACCATGTCCGTGCAGCAAGACCAGGATGACATTTGAACATGGGTCCGTGAGGTAGCAAGTAAGACTTCCACGAAATGAGCAATGAAGTGGTGATCTTTAACAACAGAGTTGATCGTTTAAGAGTATCACCATTACGGTGTGCCTCATCTCAATGTCCTTAGAATGACTGTTGACTCCAGGCTCCACCTGCTACATAAACACTGCATCGGAATTGGATAACTTTGAAACATTCCACAGGAATTGGATAACTTCACTGGCACTATTTATAATATCTGAGATCCATTGCAACTAAAAGTATTTAGGTGAAATGGATCAGTCGAGCATGGAGACACTAAGAAAATGTAAAACTGCAATGCTCCTCTTCACCAGCTGGTCATAGATCACAAACAGCACCTCATGTAGGCCAGTTGTGAGGAATTGTGAATTGAACTGATGAAGGATGCCTTCATTCTCCACCAATCCATTATGCTATGTATTTTTGAATACAATTGATTGCATATCAGAGGCTGACTATTGAACCATCAGTAGCTTTGAACTGTGTATAGTCACAGGAAGATAGAATCATACAGCATGGAAACAAATCTTCTGGCCCAACTTGTCCATGCTGACCACGATGCTGCATCTACACTTGTCCCACCTGCCTGTGTTTGGCCCATATCCCTCTAAAATATTCCTATCCATGAACCTGTCCACATGTATTTTAAATGTTGTTATAGTACTTATTCAATTACTTCCACTGGCAACTCGCTCCATGTACCCACCACCCTCTGTGTGAAAAGTTTCCCCTTGGGTTCCTATTAAATCTTTCCTCTTGTACCTTAAACCTATGTTAATCAAACCTCTTGATTAAGGTTCGTTAATCAAGAACCTATGTTCTTGATTCCCCAACTCTGGGTAAAAAAATCTCTGTGCATTTAACCTATCTATTTCCCTCGTGATCTTATAAATCTCTATAAGATATCCCCTCATCCTCCGGCATTCCAAGAAATAAAGTTCTAGCCTGCCCAACCTCTCCCTATCATTCCAGGCCTTCATGTCCTGGCAACATTCTCGTAAGTCTTCTCTGCACTCTTACCAATTTAACAATATCCTTCCTATAATAGGGCGACCAAAACTGAACACAATATTCCAAATGCGGCCTCGCCTACATCTTGTAAAATTGTAACATAACATTCTAACTTCTACAGTCAATACTCTGATTGATGAAGGCCAATATGCTGAAAGCTTTCTTGACCACCCTATCTACCTGTGACACCACTTTCAGGGAACTATGTATCTGCACTCCTTGATCCCTCTACTCTACAACACTCCCCAGGGTGCTGCCATTCACTGTGAAGGTCCTGCTCTGGTTTGACATCCCAAACTGCAATACCTTGCACTTATCTGCATTAAACTCCATTAATCATTCCTCACCCCAGTTGCCCAACCAATCAAGATCCTGTTGTAATTTTTGATAAACATCTTTGCTGTCTTTGCAAACATCTTTGCACCCACTTTAGTATCATCATTCCCGGCCCTCATGTCCTGGCAACATCCTCATAAATCCTCTCCTTGTAGAATGTCATCCAAATTGTTAATATAAACCACAAACAGCAATGGGCCCAGCACCAATTCCTGAGGCACACCATAGGAAAAGAACTCCAGTCTGAGAAACAACTTTCCACCATCACCCTCTGCTTCCTTCCATGAACCCAATTCTCTATCCAGTTAGCTAGCTCTCCCTGGATCCCCTGTGATCTAACTTTCCAGAGCAGACTACCTACCACACAGAACCTTATCAAATGCCTTGCTGAGGTCCATATAGACAATGACTATGGCTTTGCCCTCATCAACCTTTTTGGTACTTCTTCAAAAAACTCAATCAGCTTCGTAAGACATGATCCCCCACACACAAAACCATGCTGATTATCCCTGAAGAGCCCCTTCCCATCCAAATGCATGCATATATTATCCCATAGAATACTCTTCAGTAACTTGCCTACAGATATTAGGCTCACTGATCTATAATTTCCAGGCTTTTCCTTGCAGCTCTTCTTAAATGGAGGCACAACATTAGCAACTCTTCAGTCTACCGCACCTCGCCCGAGTTTAATGATGATTCATAAATCTCAGCCAGGGTGGCTGCAATTTCCTCTCTTGCTTCCCACAGTGTCCTAGAGTAAATCTTATCAGGCCCAAGTGATTTATCAACCTTCATAAGCCTTAGTATGTTCAGCATTTCCTCAAGTGTAATACGCTTACGGTTCACCATAATTCACCGGTTCCCATTCTCAGACCTTACTTTCCTCCTGTCAGAGGTCATCACAGGCTCCACTTTGCAACAAAACAAAAAACAAAGCCATTGGAAAGTTTCTGCCTGTGTTGTGATGGCATTGAACATTGGAGGCTGTAGCTAAAGTTTGAAGATAGGGGTTAAGTGTGGGTCTAGTGTAAATCTGAGAAAAGCATCAGTCGATGGAATATGAGGCTCAGTTTCTTCTCCACAGCCCGATACTACCTCAGCAATGACCCATTGCAAAAATGGTCCCCAATGAGATCCGGGAACACATCCCCTTCCGGCTGGCTCCTACCACCCGAATGAAAAATGAAAAAAAAGTTCTGAAAAATAGTCAGCAGGTCCAGAGAGCAGAAAAACAACATGTGATGTTTCAGGTCAATGACCTTTGATCAGAACGGGATAGAGTTGTAAGTTAAACAAATCTTGATAGATGTAAGGCAGAAGAGATTAAATGATAAATATAAAATTGCAATACAAATAACAATACTAATATCTTTAGCGGATAAGTAAGTGAAATAGAAGTGGATTTGAAATAGAGGTAATTACACAGTAATATGAGAGAAGAAACAGTTTCTCAAATGACATTAAACTTCATTGTAACTAGGATGGAGATTGAGGCGAGAATGGGATTGGGTGAGAGAATGAAAATAATATCAACCGTGAGTCCTTCTTTCAAGCTGAACAGAGTCATTCTGCACCTGCGGTTCCTTTCTCCATATTTCCAGTTTCAAGGAATTCAGTTCAGAAACCATTACTGCATAGATTAGAAAGAAATGATACCTCAGAAATGCTGCTACGTGAAATGGTTTTTATCTGCTTAATACATGTTTTTATTCTTCTGCTTTGTTTTGAACATATTATTTCTCTGGCTTTTTTAAGATGAATGACTCACTGAGAAATTTCTTAAATATAATAAACCAAATTTTTCTACCCATCTTTTCACCACATTAGTTTCCCATCTCTCCACATGTGGCTGTGACTGATGGTGAGAAATAGCATCACAGGCCATCAATTGTCTTTTAATGCAGGGAAACTTCATTTGTGCGTATCAGTAGGTAATTTAACAATGTCACATTCGAACCTCAGCTTCTCCACATCTTGTCTATATTCCCCAATATAGCAAGACTCGTCCAGTGCGAAACAATGCCCATCCCTTTTCACTGATCTGATCGAGGTGTATTGAGTGAAATCTTTCAGTACTCGTTTCCACTTTCTCAAAATTATACCTGATGGTGCAATTGACACAGAAGCCTGCACTGACCTCAGTACAAAAATGCTTATCACTATCAAACAGTGTTATAAGAATAATTTAAAACTGTTTTGGTAAGAATATCCAATATCATAGTCTTTTGCTTTCAAGTCACCTGTGTTTTCCCTCCTTAACCTTCTCCTTCTCAAATACCTTTAAAAGTTCTTAAGGTCTGTATTTATGTTATTCATCGGTTTACTACCACAATCTTATCTTCCGATTTTTAAAAGTCATTTGTTAGTCCTTTGTTGCTGCAATTATTATTGAATTAAGGATTCTGGAAGTTATGAAAAACAATGCAACAGGAGAGGCCTTGGCAACAATTGGGAGCCAACACCATGGTCATTGTTTCCACTCAGGGGTTGAGGTTGTCAACGGTGACGCTGAGGGAGAGCAGCCCTTCCCAACCACACAAAACTGCAGTAACCAGAGGCTGGGCACTCTGTTGATTTTCCCCTGTGCCACCATCTCCAAGACACATCGGGATCGTGATTGAATACTCTCCAGTTGTCTGGCTGGATGGCTGCACTTTCAAATAACATTCAGAATGTTTAACGTTAATCAGGACAAAGCAGCTATTTAATTTGCACCCTTGGGAGGAGAGTCACAAACAAGGAGACATAGTTGCAAAGACATAGTTACCTCATATTTCGCTTGGGCAGCTTACAGCCCAGCGGTATGAACATTGACTTCTCTAACTTCAAGTAACTCTTGCTTTCCCTCTCTCTCCAACCCTCCCCCTTCCCAGTTACTGTCTCTGACTACATTTTATCTCTGTTTGCTTTGTTGTTAGCTTCTCCCAGCTAACAATGATCTATTCTACATTGACCTTGAACTTCATTCCCTTTGTCCTATTTTCACACCTTACAATTCCTTATCTATGTATTTCCCTCTCCTCTGACATCAGTCTGAAGAAGGGTACACAAAAATGCTGGAGAAACTCAGCGGGTGCAGCAGCATCTAAGGAGCGAAGGAAATAGGCAACGTTTCGGGCCGAAACCCTTCTTCAGACTGATAAGTGGTGGGGAGAAGAAAGGAAAAAAGGCGGAGGAGGAGCCCGAGGGCTGGGGGAGGGGAGGAGACAACCAGAGGGCTGATGAAGGGGAGGGGACAGCAAGGGCTAGCAGATTTGGGAGAATTCAATGTTCAAGCCCCCAGGATGTAGACTGCCCAAGCGTAATATGAGGTGCATTTCCTCCAATTTACGGTGTTGCTCGCTGTGGCCATGGAGGAGACCCAGGACAGAGAGGTCAGATATGGAATGGGAGGGGGAGTTGAAGTGCTGAGCCACCGGGAGGTCAGGTTGGTTATTGCGGACCGACCGGAGGTGTTCGGTGAAACGACCGCCAAGCCTCCGCTTGGTCTCACCGATGTAGATCAGCTGGCATCTAGAGCAGCGGATGCAATAGATGAGGTTGGAGGAGATGCAGGTGAACCTCTGTCGCACCTGGAACGACTGCTTAGGTCCTTGAATGGAGTCGAGGGGGGAGGTGAAGGGACAAGTCGTGCATCTCTTGCGGTTGCAAGGGAAAGTACCCGGGGAGGGGGTGGTACGGGAGGGAAGGGAAGAATTGACAAGGGAGTTATGGAGGGAGCGGTCTTTGCGGAAGGCAGACATGGGGGGAGATGGGAAGATGTGGCGAGTGGTGGGGTCACGTTGGAGGTGGCGAAACTGACGGAGGATCACTTGTTGTATGTGATGGCTGGTGGGGTGAAAGGTGAGGACTAGGGGGACTCTGCCCTTGTTGTGAGTGGGGGGATGGGGAGAGAGAGCAGTGTTGCGGGGTATGGCAGAGACCCTGGTGCGAGCCTCATCTATGGTGGAGGAGGGGAACCCCCGTTCCCTGAAGAATGAGGACATTTCGGATGCCCTGGTGTGGAACGCCTCATCCTGGGAGCAGATGCGGCATAGACGGAGGAATTGGGAGTGGGGGATGGAGTCCTTACAGGAAGCAGGGTGGGAAGAAGTGTAGTCCAGATAGCCATGGGAGTCGGTAGGTTTAGTGGATGTCGGTAAGAAGTCTATCACCTGCGATGGAGATAGTGAGGTCAAGGAATGGTAGGGAAGTGTCGGAAATGGTCCAAGTGTATTTGAGTGCCGGATGGAAGTTGGTGGTGAAGCGGATGAAGTCAGTCAGTAGTGTGTGGGTGCAGGATGTGGCACCAAAACAGTCATCGATGTAGCAAGGGTCTGAAGAAGGGTCTTGACCCAAAACATCACCCATTCCTTCTCTCCAGAGATGCTGCCTGTCCCACTGAGTTACTCCAACATTTTGTCTATCTTTGGTTTAAACCAGCATCTGCAGTTCCTTCCTACAATTTACCTGATAAGAGGTCTGCCATTTAAAACTGAGGTTTGCAGAAATGTCTTCTTTCAGAGAGTAGTGAATCTCAAATACTAAAATATAATGAATATTTGAAAAATGGAGGAATTGAGGCCTATAGAGAATTGGTACAGAAGACAAGCTGAGATTTGGGGTAGTTAAACACAGAAAAAGGCCCTTCAGCCATCACACTCATGCCTACCTTTCTGCCCATCGACACTAACTCTAATTGCTCGCTTTAGGACCATAAGCTTTTCTCCTTGAGGTAAATGCCTAATTGTCTCTTAAAGGTCGTGCCATAGAGTCATACAGGGCCTTCAGCCCAACTTGTCCATGTCGGCCAAGATGTCTCATCTACACTGGTCCCATCTTCCTGTGTTTGGTCCATATTTCTCCAAGCCTTTCCTATCCCCGGACCTGTCTAAATGTATTTTATATATTATAGTATGTTCCTCAACTACTTCCTCTGTTCCTTATGCCAGTACCCTCTGTTTGATAAACTTGCCTCTCAGCGTCCCATTAATTTTTTTCCCCTCTGACCTTAAACCTGTGTTCTTTAGTACTTGATTCTCCTACTCTGAGTAAAAGACTGTGATTTCACACTATTTATTCCCTTCGTGATTTTATACACCTCTATTGTGAATTGCATTTGATTCCACCATCTCCTCCGGCTGTGAGTTAAAGATTTCAAACACACTTTGTGTAAAATATTATCCCCTCAAATACCCTTTAAAAACATCATCCTCTCACCTTAAACATATGTCCTCTTGTTTTTGATACCCCTACCTTGGACAAGTAAATTCGGACTACCTTATACATGCCTCACAATTTTATATACCTCTGTCCAGTCACTCCTTAGCCTTCTTTGCTCTAGAACAAACAAACCCAGCCTATCCAGTCTCTCCCTATAACTAAAGTCCTCTAGTCTAAGCATTGTTCTGGTGAATCTCCAGTGCAATCACATCCTTCCTATAGTGTGGTGAGCAGAATTGTGCACAATACTCCAAGTAAAATCTAACCAGTGTGTTGTAAAGTTGCAATGTAATGTTCCGATCACCATTGTATGGTATGATGTATGATGGGAAGCATGCCAAATGCCTTCTTCATCTTCTTCTCAATCTATGCTGCCATTTTCAGGAATCTATAGTTAAACTATAGTTAAATCTATGGTTAGGTACGAAAGTCACTGGAGAGGAGCTGAGGAATAAAATATAGATGTATTTTGGAAAAATAGGTTGGTTAGGGATAGTCAGCATGGTTTTTGCATTGGAAATTGGTTGATTGAAAGATATAGCATGGGAACAGGCCTTTCAGTGCATAGGGTCCATGCCTACCATTGATCATCATTTACATTAGTTTTATTTTATCCCACTTTTGCATCCTCTCCTGAAAAACTAGGCACAATTTAGAGAAGCCAATTAATCAACAAATCCCCCCATTTCTTTGTGATATGGGAGGAAACCAGAGCATCTGGAGGAAACCCATGCGTTCAAAGGGAGAATATGCAAACTCCACACTGACAGCATCTGAGGTCAGGATCAAACTTGTGGATCTGATGCTGTGATGCATGTCTCACAAATTTGATGAACTTTTTGAAGAAGTAACCAAGAAGGTTGATAAAGTCAAGTGCGTGGACATAGTCTTTATGGACTTCAGCAAGACCTTTGACAGGGATCTCTTGAAGTTTAGCTCGCATAGCATCCAGGGAAAACTCACTAACTGAATACAGAATTTTGCTTCATTGTAGGAAGCAGAGGGTGATGACAGAAGGTTGTTTACCAGACTGGAGGCCTGTGAGTAGTGGTGTGCCTCAGGGATTGGTGCTAGGCCAATTCCTGTTTGTCATCTGTATCAATGATTTGGATGAGAATGTACAAGGTGTGATTGGCAAGTTTGCAGATGACACTAAAATAGTTGGCATCGTAGATAGTGAAGATGGTCACCAGGAATTGCAGTGGAATCTTGATTAGCTTGGTAAGTGCGCCCAGAAATGGCTCATGGAGTTTAATTCAGATGTGTGTGATTTTGGTAGTTAAACTAGGGCAGGACCTTCATAGTGTATGATAGGAGCCCTGGGGAGTGTTGTGGAGCACAGGGATCTAGGAACACAGGCACATACTTCCCTGAATGTGACATTGCAGGTAGAGAGGGTGGCAAAGATGGCAAAGATCAGTCAGGGAATTGTGAGTGTGGCAAAGATCAGTCAGGAAATTGTGTATAGAATTCGGGACATTATGTTACGGTTGTTCAAGACATTGGCAAGGCTTCATTTGGAATATTCTGTTCAGTTTTGGTCACCCTGCTATCGGAAATGTTCCATTAAGCTGGATAGGATGCAGAGAAGATTTACAACAATGTACCGAAGACTCAAGAGTCTGAGCTACAGGGAGAGGTTACTCATGCTAGGACTTTATTCCTTGGAGTGCAAGAGGCTAAGGGGTAATTTTATAGAGGTGAATAACATCATGAGGGGAATAAATAGGGGGAATGCACAGTCTTTTTCTCAGGGTTGAGAAATCAAGAACTAAAGCGACTTTGAGACCTGAAAAGCGCTATATAAATAAAATCTATTATTATTATTATTATTATTAAAGCCCATAGGTTTAAGGTGAGAGAGGACAAATACAATAGTAACCCATGGGGCAACATTTTCACACCATGGGTGGTGAGCAGAGGGAACAGAAGTAGTTGAAATAGGTGTATTAACATTTGAAAGTCATTTGTACAAGAACCTGGGGTTCAAAGGGTTATGAGGCAACTGTGGGCAAATTGGACTAGCTTAGATGGAGAATCTTGATCTGCATGGATGTCTTGGACCGAAGGGCCTGTTTCCATGCTGTATGGCTCTAGGGCTCTGTAACTCTATAGACTTGAAACACATCATTATTTGTTCGCACCGTATCATTTCCTATATATTTTCTACCCCTATTTGAAACGTATCACTCTGCACCTAATGGGATGTCCTATCACATTCCTAATGTGCCTTGTAGAAGATAGTAAACACAGGGGGAAATCAATGCAGGCTGCCCAACCAATAGTTCCCACAGTATAAAGGCTAGTCTCTCTCAGGATGATGAAGGACATAAGGTCATGTTATAGGAGTAGAATTAGCCCATTTGGCCCATCAAGTCTACTCCGCCATTCAATCATGGCTGATCTATCTCTCCCCCTAGCCCCAGTCTCCTGCCTTCTCCCCATAACCTGTACTAATCAAGAATCTATCTATCTCTGCCATAAAAATATCCACTGTGGCAAAAAATATCCTTCTGTGGTAAAAAATTCCATAGATTCACCACCCTCTGACTAAAGAAATGTCTCCTCCTTCCTAAAAGAACGTCCTTTAATTCTAAGACTATGACCTCCAGTCCTGGACTCTCCCACTAGTGGAAACATTTTCTCCCCATCTACTCTATCCAGGCCTTTCACTATTCTGTAAGTTTCAATGAGGTCCTCCCCCTCCCCCCTCATACTTCTGAACTCCAGCGAGTACAGGCCCAGTGCCAACAAACGCTCATCATAGCTTAACCTACTCATTCCTTACAAAAGCTTTAGCACACCAAGTTGTAGAAGATTTCGGATGAACAATAAGAATTTTAAAATGTTATGGAATACAGGCTTATTTTCAACAGAGCAAAGAAAAGTTTAAAACAGTTGTAAGAAGTATAAAGGAATTGTTTGGGAGAATAACGGCTGAGGGACAGTTGTGGCTCTGCAAAATAAGTTATCTAATAAGGACATAGGGCTATTTGAAAGTCCATGATCTGAATGATATTGTGCAGAGCTCTTAAAAGACATGAAGAAGATATGTGTCAGAATGAACTGCAGATGCTGGTTTAAATCGAAGGTAGACACAAAATGCTGGAGTAACTCAGCGGGACAGGCAGCATCTCTGGAGAGAAGGAATGGGTGACGTTTCAGGTCGAGACCCTTCTTCAGGCTAATGTCAGGGGAGTTGGCGAGATAGAGATAGAATATAGTCTGAAACAGTAAGACTGGTTGGAGAACTGGGAAGGGGGAGGGGATGGAGAGAGAGGGAAAGCAAGGGCTATTTGAAGTTAGATGTCAATATTCATACCGTTTGGGTGCAAGCTACCCAAGCAAAATATGAGATGCTGTTCCTCCAATTTGTGCTGGGCCTCACTTTGACAATGGAGGAGGCCCAGGACAGAAAGGTCAGATTGGGAATGGGAGGGGGAGTTAAAGTGCTGAGCAACCGGGAGCTCAAGTAGGTTAAGGCAGACTGAGAGGAGGTGTCCAGCAAAACGATCGCCGAGCCGCTTGGTCTCGCCGATATACAGAAGTTGACACCTGGAGCTGCGGATACAGTAGATGTTAGAAGAGGTGCAAGTTAACCTCTGCCTCACCTGAAAAGACTGTTGGGGTTCTTGGATGGAGTCGAAGGGGGAAGTAAACGGACAGGTATTGCATCTCCTGCGGTTGCAGAGGAAAGTACCTGGGGTGGGGGAGGTTTGGGTGGGAAGGGATGAGTTGACCAGGGAGTTGCGGAGGGAACAGTCTCTGCAGAAAATAGATAGGGGTGGAGATGGGAAGACGTGGCCAGTAGTGGGATCCCGTTGGAGGTGGCAAAAGTGTTGGAGGATTATATACTGTATGCGACAGCTGATGGGGTGAAAAGTGAGGACAAGGGGGATTCTGCCCTTGTTGCGAATGGGGGGAGGGAGAGCAAGCGTGGAGCTGCGGGATAACGAGGTGACCCTAGAGAGCCTCATCTATAATGGAAGAGAGGAACCCCCGTTTTCTAAAGAATGACGACATCTCCGATGATCTAGTACGGAAAACCTAATCCTGGGCGCAGATGTAGGGGATAGAGTCTTTACAGGAAGCAGGGTGGGAAGAAGTGTAGTCCAGATAGCTATGGTAGTCAGTAGGTTTGTAGTAGATGTCAGTCAATAGTCTGAATTCTGTGATGGAGACGGTGAGATCCAGAGACGGTAGGGAGATGTCGGAGATGGTCCAAGTGAATTTGAGTGCAGGATGGAAGAATATGCCTGAAGAAGATATGTCATTGGTGGACGAACTACTTCGAAAGATCTGCATGTGTGTCATTTGGCCAAATGGGTGGAATAATGTAGAGGTGATGACACTGCACCAGCAGCCAGAGTCCATAAGATCATAAAGGATAGGAGCAGAATTAGGCCATTTGGCCCATCAAGTCTACTCCACCATTCAATCATTGCGATGGAGTTCTGGACTGTTAAATCCACAAAGGGAATTTTTATTCAAGCAACCAAATAAATATGGACTTCTAGTAACAAAAAAGCCAATCCCAGAACAAGATAACATGACGTTAACAGATTTTTGTAAAAACCCATCTGTTTTTCGTATGTTCGTCATCGTACGGAATCTGCCATCCTTACGTGGTCTGGCCAATATGTAAATCTAGACCATCAATGTGGTTGATTCTTAACTGCCTTCTCAGCATAACAAATGCTGCCATTGCCAATGGCATTTACATCCTGTATGAATGGATGAAAACATAAAAATGATAATAAGACACAAGGATTAATGTTATTGTGCAACATTAGGCAGCTGACACTATTGTTAAGGGATTTGATATTTCACAACTTGAAAAAATCTTTCTTCATTGCTCTAAGGAAATAAAAACACTAGTCATTAGTTAGAGTGTTTTAGAATGCCTTTTCTTTTGATTAAAGTTGAAGATGGGTAAACATTTGGCAGGCCTGATAAAAACTGATTATTATTTTGCAGTTGCTGGCTGATCATCATCATTAACATTGTTCTTCAATGCAAGATTTTAATTTACGAGTTGTTCTTCGGATAATTCCTATCTTTCTTGTCATGGTTTAACTAGATGACAATCTTTTCCAATTTTTATTTTAAACTGGTTACCAATTTGCCACGCTGATCAAAGCCAATCCTTTCAATGTACAGTCATACCATCACCACAGCCTCCTTGATGGTATAATACCATGCAATGATACTTCCCCCTTTCACACTTTATCAACAGTTCCTTTATTGGCTGTAAACAGTAATACATTTGAAAATCCTTGTGATCAGCCATCATTGTGGATATAGAAATGAATGATTGTGATAACATTTGAACTAAGCCACAGAATAATAAATCTATTAAAGATTGTTTTGGCCATTGCAACGGTTGAAGAAGGAGCCTCAGATAAGACCTTTATCCTTTTTTCTATACAATTTTGTCTCGGTGGAGAAATTTATTGAAATAATGATAACTAATAACGTTGCATTTGGAACGATGCATTCAATTCAATAAGGAACCGCAAGGGAACCAAGGGTACTGTTCAACCTGTGCTTAATTTGTTAAACTACCATAGATTGTTAACCACTATATTGATGTTTACATGTTCCATTATATTATTAGAGTGTTTTTCTTTCCTGCCAATTCCCTTAATAAAATTATTAGAATTTTGTTCTTTAAGCAAAAATCTATTTTGAGTAATGATGAATTTACCACAATAGGATTCTAACTGTAATTAAAATGATTCTTCATTATTTGATTTTTAAAGGAATATTGGCAATGAGAATTACTATTGAAAAAGTAATTGGAGAATTTAATGTAAACTACTCAGTGGTTTCTCTGACAGATCGTTATACATGACTCCACTGAAATCTACTGAAAATATTGTTTCTCTGAACCTGAAGTTATGATTTCATGAACGAACCTCATATCTTATATAATTGTTGATCAATACTGAGACAATGAATTCTCAAGGCAATGCCAAAAATAATATGATTTAACGAAGAATAAGGCACCATCTATATTACATATCGTACTTAGGTCTGAGGCAGTAATCCATTGTTTGGAGTACAAATTATATTCATAAACCACTTGAACTATGCACTTTTTACCAGGTTGCATTCATTTACATGTGCATGATTCCATAATTACACACTCTGGATAAATCATTATTCTAAATAGGAAACAAAACATAATTGTTTCCAATAAGAATCATGAGATGATTCACACGGACACATGGACAAGTGCTGATAAACAGATTGTATTCCAAGTGATGACATCTGCTTTGTTATGCTTGAATATAGCCTTCCAAACTTGACTACCACCCTCCTCCATTCTAGAGCAACTTGAGAGCAGTCCCCATTGGACTGGAAGAGGAGTAAATAGGACCAACAAATCTATTCCTTCCAATTAAGCAAAACTCTGGTCATGCACATGGTTTGACAGAGCTAAGGACCATAATACAAAATATGACTGAAGCTACAGGGTTGTCGTAGTGGATGACTTTAACTTCCCCAACATTGACTGGCACTTCATTGTGCAAGATGGTTAAACAGGACAGCATTTGTTAGGTTTACCCGAGAGGGTTTATTGTGGGTACAATAATAACTTTTAAAAGATATTTGGGGTACATGAAAAGGAAAGGTTTAGAGGAATACGGGCCATATGCGGACAAACGGGACAAGCTTAGAAACAACATTTTGTCAGCATGGATGACTGATGGGCCTGTTTCCATGCTGTATGATTCTATATCTCTATGACTAGTCTAACTAAAAGAGGGACCATACTGGGTATTGCATTGGGAAACATGCCTGGCCTGGTGACTGACATTTCATTGGGAGAGCATTTTGGATCACAACTCTTTAATTTTTAAGATAGTTCTGCATAAGGATAAGTCTGGACCTTGGGGAAAAGTACTAATTTGGGTGAGGGCAAATTACAATGTTATTAGACAGGAGCTAGAGAGAGTAAATTAGGAGCAGCTGTGATTGGATAAGTCCACATCTGACATGTGGGAATCATTAGAAGACCAGCTGATCAGCGTTCAGGACCAGCATATTCCAGTAAGCAGGAGGGAAATGAATGGCAAAGTAAGGGAATCTCGAATTATGAAAGAAGTTGTAAATTTGGCCAAAAGAAAAAAGGAAGTGTATGTAAGGTTAGAAAGATGAAGTCAGACCTTTGATGAATATAAAGAAAGCTGCAATTATATTATGCAGTGAAATAGGAGGGTCAAAATAGGGGGACAACAATTAAGATCAAGAGAGTGACAAGGGAGAGGGTTGGAGGAAATTTATGCTTGGAATCAGAGGATGCTGGTGAGGTACTAAAATAGTATTTTGGAGCAATATCTACCACAAGGTGAAGATGCAGTGGAGGGCGGTTCTCTGGATGCGTTCAAGAGAGAGTTAGATAGAGCTCTTAAAGAAAGCAGAGTCAAGGAATATGGGGAGAAGGCAGGAACGGAGTACTGATTGTGGATGATCAGCCATGATCACATTGAATGGCGGTGATGGCTCGAAGGGCCGAATGGCCTTCTCCTGCACCTATTGTTTACTGCCTATTGTCTATTGTCTGTTGCATGGAAACCACAATTACTTGGATAGTTTATATTCAGAACAAGCTTACCCATAGGTGATAGAGGATGTTATTCTGGCTAGAGATCTGTGACCAGTGATATCCACAGGGATCTGTGCGGGGATCTCTATTCATTGTGATAAATATATATAAATGACTTTGGTGAAAATATAGATGGGTTTGTTAGTTAGTTTACATTTGACACAGACATTGGTGGAATTGCAGAGTGATGAAGGCTGTGAAAGGATGCAGCAGAATGTAAATTAGTTATAAATATGGGTAGAGAAATGGCAAGTGTGAGGCAAGTGTGCTTGCCAATAATGGCAAGCACAATGGGAGGTTAAATATATGGGGACATTTTACAGTTAATGGCAGGAATCTTAACAAATGCACAGAGGGATCTTGGAGTCCAAGCCTGTAGCTTCCTCAAAGTAGCAACACAAGCAGATAGTGTGGCAAATAAGTTGTATAGTAAGGTTGCCTCAATGGGTCAAGGCATTGAGTTTAAGAGTCAGGAAGTCATGTTGCAGCTTTACATGGCCACATTTTGAATATTGTGTGCAGTTCTGGTTTGTCCCATTAGAGGAAGGATGTGGAGACTTTGAAGAGGCTTACCAGGATGCTGCCTGCACTAGAGGGCATTAGCTGTGGGGAAAGATTGCTTAAACTTAGAATCATATCTCTGGGGCATTAGAGGCTGAGGGTAGACCTGACAGAAGTTCATTAAATAAAGAGAGGCATTAATACGATAGAAATTCAGAATCCTTTTCTCAGGGTGTAAAAGTCAAAGACTGGAGTGCATAGTGAATGCAGTTTAAATGAGTAAACAGTGGCTAAAAATCCATTAATAAATAAACTTCAGTGAACTATCAACTGCAGTCCATCAGCATTTTACATTATGACAGGCACATTGACAGAATATTTGAAACCTAATGTTATGATTAGTCTTTAGACTTTAGAGATACAGCACGGAAACAGGCCCTTTGGCCCACCGATTCCACGCCGACCAGTGATCCCTGTATACTCATACTATCCTCCACACTAGGGACAATTTACAACTTTCCTGAAGCCAATTAACCTACAAACTCAAGTCGTCAAGTCAAGAGAGTTTATTGTCATGTGTCCCAGATAGGACAATGAAATTCTTGCTTGTACTTCTTTGGAGCGTGGGAGCAAACCGGAGCACCCGGTGAAAACCCACGCGGTCACAGGGTACAAACTCTGTACAGATAGTAGCGATGTTACAAAACCTACCTTCAGCAGTGCTGCAGTTCTGCCACTGGCCGTGTGCGCGACTTTGACGCCTTTGAGGGAGGGGGCGGGATTAAAATCCACTTTTGTACCGCTTATCGGAGAGGGATTTCCTCGGGCTGCAAGTCGATGAAGAAAAATCGATCGGACTTCCGTTACCGTTTTTTAAATTTTTTTTTAATCGCTGTACAATTTAATTGTTTGATTAAAATAAAAAAACAACTTCTAACGCCCTCAACACCTACAAAGTAACGGATCGCAAGAACGGGACAAAACAAAGGGTTAGTCGTTTATTTTACATATAATCTTGCCTCTTGGGGTGGCTTTAATCTAATTTTACGTTGCGAAAATGTGATTTGGGCTACATACGAACCGGCAGTATCTTTCCTGCCGATATGGGGTTCAAATTCACTGCAAATGCAACGTTCCAATCCAGAAACACGCACATGCAAGATGATTAAAATTCTCTCTTTTTTTGGACAATCATGTCATAAGAACATCTAAATCGTCTATATTTTGTGTAATTATATAATCAATATTTTTATACTAAATATACACAACGGCGTTAGCCACATTTATTGTGCAAAAAATAATAATTTTGATTATATTGAAAGTAGATGTTTCTAGATTAATTTATGGGAATTAAACATTAAATTCCTTCCATCTGGCATATGTTCAAGACAGTGAGATTTAAAAAGTATGTTATATTGTGAATTCTTGTGTGAATGGGATTAGTTTGTTATTTGGGTACTTAGGCTATTTAAAACAATTATCCTTTTCTTAAGAAATGGAATCTGCAGGACATTCTTAATGGGAAAGTAGTGGGCAGAAAGGCATGTCATGTGTGGTTTGAAGAGCAAAAACTTGTAGTTTCCAATGCCAAAATTGAAAAGTTGAGGAAAACAAGGTGTACAGAGTTGTTTATTGGTTATAATCTGAGGAGTATGATGATGCTATTGATTATGATATGCCAATGTAGCAGGTAGCAACTGATCTTCTCCATAAAGACTTGGCCTATTGCTAGAAATTGTAATTTATTTACCTATCTGATACGGACTTACAGCATATAATACAATAATATTAATGTTCTGATCTTGAGAATATCACATTTTTGAATTTTCAAGGCAGTCTGGGTGTTTATTACTATTTCCGTCACAACGGTCAATTTTGTAATTAGCTACAATTAGGTAACTAACTAATTATAGGCTTTAATTTCAGGTCATCCAAGTAAGATGCTTTGTATTTGTTTCAGAATGCGTCAATCAATAATCACTGAAAATTTCATTCAGTTCTCTTAATTTTTAAGAAAGTTATGGGCTTTTGACTGTCCTCGATCACAGCTTTTGTGTTAAGTCAATGGAAAAGCAATAGGGAACAAGATGCTAATTTCCGAGTATGAAAATGGCCATAACCTTTTTAAAACTGAAGATATGAAAGTGAATTAGGTGTCAAATTAAACTTATTTTTATGCTTTATCTAATGGGATAAATTGCAGACTTGATTTTTTTAATCCCAAAATTTTGTAACGGATAGTACTCGTAGTCAGGATTGAACCCAGGTCTCCGGCGTTGTAAGGCAGCAACTCTACCGTTGTGCCACCGTGCTGCCCCAAAACTCTAAAATCCCAAACTGTTAGTCTTAAAATTGTAACCACTATTCCCACTCCCCCCAATTAAAACATTTAAGTCTCAGCCAACTCAATCTCTCTGGAGTTTCTGAGAATATTGTAATTTAGCCAGAAGCATGCAGTCCAATTCTTGATAACACCATCATGCTGTAATCAGACAAAGTTTACAATCTAAATCTAATTAACAGGTGTACAGGATTGGGGAAGAAATCAATATGTAATACGGTTTTCACAGCTGCTTTTCACAGCATCACTAACACCTGAGAAAAAACTCAATACCACAGAACCTTTACATTTGCCATTTGTTATTTTCCCCAGTGATTGAGACAAGGTCAATTGTGACAGAATACGCTACGAGACTTCAACGCAAATTCAGTAATTAATAGCTGGTTATTGAACAGTGCAATCTGAGTTTTCAGTCAGGATGCCAGGATAATCCCTTTGAGTATCACATAGTAGAACACGGCAGTGACGTTCAGTATTCACAAAACCAAAGGCCATATCTCCAGAAACAAACCAGCTTTTATTTTAGCAGCAGATACATGATTTATTTTATCATCATTGTTCTTTCAATCTTTAGGTCATTCAAAATAATACTGGGCATTGTCTTAGGACTACTTCACTGGTGTTATCACTTTCAGTTATCTCAACCAGCGCAATACATTGTAACCTTGAAATTTCTACTTTCTCAATTAAAGAAAAATCCTGCCTTCCTCAATGCTATTGAGCTTCCTGTCAATCATTATCTCAGAATTGTCATTTGAAGCTTGACAGAAGTAACCATTGTTAACTTCTGTCACTTAAATGGTACAGTGTAGGAAGGAACTGCAGATGCTGGTTTAAACTGAAGATAGACACAGAAAGCTGGAGTAACTCAGTGGGTCAGACAGCAGCTCTGGAGAAAAGGAATAGTTGATGTTTCAGGTCGAGACCCTTCCTCAGACTCAACCATCAGGAAGGCTCTTGACCCGAAACGTCACCTATGTCTCTTCTCCAGAGATGCTTTCTGACCCGCTGACTTACTCCAACTTTTGTGTTTAACTTAAATGGTACGACACTATTAACCTGTAATCAAGATGCTTAGTACAGATGCAGATCATAGGACTAGGCACTGAGGCTATTGTGGCTGAATGTTAGGCGCTCCCCCTCCTGGTCAATGTTATGTATTAACCTTTCTCTGTTTCCTTCCCGAGTGCAGGCCTTGTGGATGAGTCGGGACAACAAGGGGTTAAAAGGCTCCTGTACCCGATTGGCCAAGCTGCGTCAGGTGACGGGTGACTCATCTGAAGTATAAATAGCAGAGTTCCCAGAATTCTCTCACTCTCTCCGACGACCCTGCCTCGTGAGCTGATTGCTGTTGTGAGCTGTGGAAGGCCTGGCCACATGGCATAGAACTTCGTGTAATTTCAACATTACGTAGTACCAACTATTGAATTGGGCTGTCCTTAGAAGTTATCGGTATTTTGTTTCAGGGATAGTTTTCTTTTAGACTTTTAGAGTCTCAGGTTCGACGTGGCGTGGCTGGCCTGAGCACTTTTAGTTGTTTGTTAATCCATTTGCATCCTTGTCTGGGTTGTTTAAATCAGGTTGGAGTTTTGGGTGAATTATAGTTAATTATATTTTGGACACTTCTGTTTCCATCACCTTCAAATAGTGAATTCCTGATAATAATAAGACTTTACATAAAGACATTTATTTTCCTCAAATCCTCTATTTACCTTTTGACCAATAGGTTAAGTCTGTGTCCTCTACCCTTTGAATGATCCTCCAGTGAGAATAGGTTTAACATTGGTCATGATTTTGTACACTACTATCAAATCTCCCAAAAGTTTCTTCTGTATTTCCTTTAAAATCGTCCTATTTAAGCTTCATTGTCTCATTCAACTGTATTTCATTAATGTGCTGCTCAATATTAGTTAAAATATTGGCAACAAACGTATTTCACTGTACGTCGGTACACATGACAATAAACAAAACTAAACTAAACACCCAGATTGTATTTGAATTGCAAGGCTGATATGACATTTCCCTTCAGGCACAATTATAAATTAAAAGTTATTGACACTTTTTTCTTGCAGAACCAGATAAGCCTTCTTGAAGAAAGCGAGAGGAGTCAAGATAACAGTTGTTGAGTGTGAAGACGAGTTCCGCTTGGCATAGGAGAGTGTTAGGAAAGAATTGCAGATGCTGGTTTAAATCGAAGATAGACACAAAATGCTGGGGTAACCCAGAGGGACAGGCAGCACCTCTGGAGAGAAGGAATGGATGATGTTTCAGGTTGAGACCCTTCTTACTCAAGCATTTTGTGTCTATCTTGTGGGAGAGTGTTAGTTAAGAAAGGGTCTCTGTTCAAGGTAGAACAGAGGGTCTTGATACCTTCCTGGTGTGTAATAGAGGTAAAAAGGTATTGCATATCCATTGTAAAGATGAAAAGTTGAAGGGCGATTGAGGTGTCGTGGACGTAACTGGACAAGGGGGGAATAATATGGAATCAAGGTATTTGGAGAAGAGTTCTGTGGGGCAGGAACAGACAGAACATTGGATCTACCAGGGCACACACTGAACATTTCTTATGCTTGATCCATGGGAGGCTAGATGCTAAAAATCAAGTGATGGAACAAGTGTTGGCAGAGATTATAGGCGGTGGGATAATGGCCATATTGAAAAGAGAAATTGGAAAGTTTCTGTCAAAGTTATTTCTAATGCACTGTTACCAATCCAAGTCTACAAGGGAAGAAGTCACAATGGACAATGTTTGACAAGTATAAACACAAGGCAAATCGACTTTAATAGACTACCTACCACTTGGTGAGAAATTTTACCTAGTATTGATAAACAATTTGAACCAACGTCTCGAGGACTGCACCTGAAAGGGACTGAATTGTGGAATGATGAAAATGATGATTAAAGGAGTAATTTAGTACGATAAGTAATGATGTGTTTGAATTGAAACGTGTGCCAAATCAAGAGGATGGTAAAGGTACATCCAGTGAAACAAAAATATGAAACATTCCAGAGCAGGATGTTTCCTTGCTATGAACAGTACTGTTTGTTTTTACAAGACCCTATATTCAGTGTAGAAAGTGATGGGATCCAGTATGAATGTTATTTATTAACTGTGGTGCAAGGAATAATGACAATACTTGGGTAGCTCCTGATCTAAATGGACAGTCTTTTGACGGTCCCTCTGATCTGACAGAACTCTACTTGACCAAGGACCATGTGGCATTAGTTAGGATGACGAAGAGTTGAATTGTATCATCGAAGCAACTCTAAGTTGGCATTGTCCAGTAAAACACGCCACTGATTAGCAGTAATATCCCCTCCTTCTCTGACCCTAAAGTTATAGGGACAAGTCAATGAGCAATGTCTCCATTAAGCTCAGCTCATCCCTGTCAGTTAGACTTTGATGACATTTCTATTCGGCCAGCACTGCAGATGAGAATTGTTAATAGCGCAAACCCATCCAGAAATATGACTCTGATTCTTCATTGTTGCTGGGCCTAAATGCTGGAACTCCATGCCTAGGCATTCTGGGCGTGTCTACACAGAGGGCTGGTGCAGTTAAAGAAACTGGCTTATGGGTAATTAGGGGATTGAGTCATACATAATGGAAGCAGGCCCTTCAGCCCAACTCTTCCATGCTGACCACAATGTCCCATCTAAGCTAGTCCCATTTGCCAGAGATCCATTTCCCTCTAAACCTTTCCTATCCATGTACGTCCAAGTTTATTTTAAATGTTGTTATTGTACGTGCCTTAACTACCTCCTCTGCCAGCTCGTTCCATATACCCACTACTCTCTGTGTGAAAAAGTTGCCTCACATGCTCCTATTGAATTGTTCCCCTCTTACCTTGAACCGATATTCTCTAGTTCTTGATTCCCCTACTCTGGGTAAAAAAATCTCTGAGCATTTAACTTATCTATTTCCCTCATGATCTTATACACCTCTATAAGTTGACCTCTCATCCTCCAGCGCTCCAAGGAATAAAGGCCTACCCAACCTCTCCCTATAGCTCAGGTCCTCAAGTCCTGGCAACATCCTCATATTTTCGGGTCTAAAGAAGTGTTTCAGCCCGAAACGTTACCTATTTCCTTCGCTCCATAGATGCTGCTGCACCCGCTGAGTTTCTCCAGCATTTTTGTGTACCTCCTCATATTTTCTCTGCATTCTTTCCAGCTTAACAACATCTTTCCTATAGCAGGGTGATCAAAAGTGAAATCAATACTCCAACTGTGGCCTCACTTACATCTTGTAGAATTATAACATAATTCCTAACTTTGATAATACCCTGACTGATGAGGGCCAATGTGCCAAAATCCTCGTGGACCACCCTTTCTACCTGTAACTATGGAACTATGTACCTGTACTCCTTGATTCCTCTGCTTTACAAGATAACTCAGAGGCATGCCACTCACCATAAAAGTCATGCCCTGGAAGTGCAATAAATGCAGGCCTAGCCACAATTGCACACATAAATCAATGAAGGATATATATAATTTGAACAAACAGGTGAAACAGTTGTTTATCTCCCAATTTTAGCAGATTGAAGGGTGGGGTATTTAACACTCAATGGCTGAGAGAAAAACAGACATTTGAATTAGTGAATTCTATTTCAGATGAAGTGCAGACATAAAAATGAAGGAGAAAAAAAAGACCAAATTAAGAGAATGAGATAAAACAGACAAGAACAAAATGTTCAAATAAATACTTTTACATTTGTTTTTGAATCTGCAAACATAATTAAAACCCAGTGGAATGAGACGCCACAGTTGAGATTGTTAATTTTCAATAGCAGGAAATTAACTGGTAGTAATTAATGATAAAACATTGCGAGGAGAACACTTATACATTCGGAATGACTTGATTGAGCATCATGTGGTGACTTCAATTCTTTTTCACATTGCGAACACAGGAATTTCTCATCATTCAATGAATTTGACTGAAGATCCAGACAATGAAATCTGTAAAGCTATGTTGTAAATTGAACAATGGAAGTGGATCTTCAAAAGCATCTTTTCAATTTCTGATTTCATCCACATCCTGAGGTTCTGAATTTAGCCTACACCCTGAATTTCCTGCAGTGTTTGTGCAGAATTTAAAGCATGTTCCATTAACCTCACCTTGATGTGTCGGCAAGTCGGGCTGATATTTATGATATTGGATGATGAAAGTTTATTTTGCACATACTAGATTTTTCTGTTTTAACACAGACATTAGCCATTTTAAAATATGACAGAAAAATCTCCTAACAATATGACTTGTAATGATATCAGAGAACGAGTCCTTGGTAATGATTCTTTTTAATGATTGAAATTTAAAGGTGAAAATCGATAAGCCTTTTAGTTTTGCAACCATGCCTTTCACTTGGGATTCAGATGACAAGAGTACTCAGTCCTCCTGCACACCGATGTGAGGATGCACAGTTCAACCCAACAACAAATCCTGCCTTTCTATAGAATGTTCAGTGCAAGGTTGCTGAGTTATAGAGCAGACAGCCTCTTTTTCTGATCTTGATTTGCACTAAACAAACACCATTTGAGCTATTATGTTTCTGAACTAGAAGACCTCATCGACCTTGTAGTGTCCTACTGGAATCTTGCACAATGCGGGAAAGGGCTTGTGTAAGTTGCGATCTACAGTGCAGAGTGTTTTTGCCAAATGCAATGTAGAGTGCCTTGAAGGGAAAAAAAACAAAATTAAATATTATCAGCTGTTAATAACATTAAAGATAGTACCATTAAAGGCTATAGGCAGCATGAACTGGAAAGTTTGTTTCTCTTGGATGATTGGAGAAGGTGAGGGAATCAAACCCCTGATGCCAAGTGGTTATCAGCTTTCACCAGACCAGCACTGCACCCCATATCTATTTCTGCTTCTGCACAACCCAAATGCAACAGAACATCCAAAGGATATATTTGAATGTGCATTGTGACGTTCAGGAGCAGCCTTCACATTCCAAATTATCCATTTATGCCCCAGCTCCAAAACGGCTCCAACATCAACATCAAACTCCATTATGTGATGAGATTTTCAAAAGAAATCCACTTCCCTTGGTTTACGAAAATGAATCATATACCAATCAACATACCACTCCATATTTTGACTACACCTCATTCTCACATCCCGAATACATGCAGGTTTGTCGGTTAATTGGCTTCTAAAAAAGTTGCCCCTAATATGCAGGGAGTGAATGAGAAAGTGGGATAACATAGAACTAGTGTGAATGGGTAGCCAGCATGGACTTGGTGGGCTGAAGAGCCTGTTTCCATGTTGTATCTCTAAAAAAAAACGTGAATACAAAATGGAATGAGCTGGAGGTGTTTGTTGTCCATTGGTCAGAGTATCAGAATATGTTGTTGTTTTGACACAATGATTTCTGTGATTGAATTGCTGTGATTGGGGCTATTTCTGAAGCTATTGGAGAATGAGACAAAAGTGGAAGCTTCCACCTGACTGTGTAATTGATTTTTCCTGATTTCAAGGAACAGAGAGAAGAGAGTGATGACCCTTGTATTGTATGCAAGCTGCATTCGACTAAATTGAGCATGAAAATAAGTAGTTCGATGGCAGACAGGTGAACAAGTTCTTTGTCTAGTCCTCCATATAATATGCAGTGGTGAAGCCAAACAACTGAAAGTTTCGAAGTGACACAGATCGTAATCTATTTTCGGATTTTTAAAATCTTATAAAACTGGTGTAAATCTCATTACTTCTAATATGTTGTATGGGGCCTTCATTTGCCAGTTTTGGCCTAGGAACTTGTTCATGAGGAAAATATGAACATTTGAAGGGAAGAAGCTGCCTAAGTTATTTCAGAAACATTTTTGCCAGCCGATGAGCTGAATACATGATCAGAAATCATCACAATTGTGGATGAGTCACCATATACCTGAAGGCTTACACGAATAAACAGAATGTTTATGCATTATGATGGAAAGGTCTGTACAAAATATGTGAAATGGATGTTGTAAATAAATGTTTCTAATGGCACTTGCCTTCCTGGGTACATTTTGCTTCAATGCAGATGAAACATGGCCTGAAGTTATTCCATCTGCATCCAAACTGGCTGAGTACTCGTAGAAAGAGGTTTTGAAACATTTGAAAACATTTGGCATATTTTTTGTATTTACCTTGATTACCTTGGCATTGAGGCTGGTTTGAAATTGAGAAGTGTCATGAACTGACCCTTAGTGCCATAACTCGCCATTGTTTCCCAACATTGCTACAAGTCTATTGTGCCAATGTCTTGAACATACCAATTTGACCCACTGAGAAGATAATTTCTGAATTATCATGAATATCAAGAAGTTAAATCTCTCCTCTGGGTTTGGTTAAGATCTCAAAATTGCATCCTTTTTTAATGAATAAAAACCTGGAAACACTTAAAATGATACTCCTCCTGTCCCCAACCATAACCTTAACCATCACCCCTTCAGTCCAATGCCAGTTCACCCTATATATACCCAACACAAGAATACAATTACACAAGAAAATAGTGGCAGGATTATACGACTCGGCATCTCAAACCTGCTGTGTCATTCAGTGGGAACAGGGCTGATCTTCCCTAGATCTCAACTCCTCTTCTATGTCAGGTCCCCAAAATCCTCAGTTCCTTGATCTTTCAGAGGTTTGTCTCTTTCAAACTTGAACCTAAGCTATTATTTACTATTTATCAAAACAAGCATTGCACTAACAGTATTAGCATTGTGTATCCAGTGGTCAGGTTGATATCGAGTAAATATTCATTGTCTGGTTAATCATCCATTTAGAACAAGACGTAGGTGGGCATACAAACAGTGTTTAACAGGGCAGCATGGTGGCACAGTGGTAGAGTTGCTGCTTTACAGCACTTACAGCACCAGAGACCCAGGTTCGATCCTGGCTACAGGTGCTTGCCTGTGCGGAGTTTGTACGTTCTCCCCATGATCTGCATGGGTTTTCTCCAAGAACTTTGGTTTCCTTCCACACTCCAAAGAAGTTCAGGTTTGTAGGTTAATTGGCTTGGTATAAATTTAAAAATTGTCCCTAGCATAGGATAGCGGGGATCGCTGGTCAGTGTGGACTCGGTGGGCCGAAGGGCCTGTTTCCACGCTGTATCTCTAAACTAAACTAAACTATTTTCCTTCTTTTGTGAATTTCAAACCTTGAAGTTTAAAACTTCCAGTCTTGAATTATGAATAGCAATTCCCTCAGCACTTATCTCTCAAATGTGCTGTCCTTATTTTGAAAAAGGCAGAGTACAATTCACCAACTCAAGGAAGCTACAGGCTGTAGTTATCCTATATTTTAAGGTTCAAAGCCATAAAACATGTCATCTTGAAACAACCCAATTTATCACATAGTCATACTTAAGAAAATAGAAAAAGAAAAGTCCAACATTACCCACATTAATATTTCAGCTTTGATATTATATATTTTATCTATTTATTATTCCTATTACATCAAATACTCACTCAGGTATATGTCATTTTCATTACCAGATACTCCACATTTAATGAATTTTTTGCAAAATATGTGACAAAGATAATTAAACTGAATAAGGGTCTCAACCCGAAACGTCACCCATTCCTTCTCTCCAGAGATGCTGCCTGTCCTGCTGAGTTACTGCAGCTTTTTGTGTCCATCTTCGGTTTAAACCAGCATCTGCAGTTCCTTCTGACACAGGATATCAAAGATCCTTGTTTTATTTACTGAATACACAAATACAAAATTTGGGCTATAATGACCCCAAAACAGAAACAAATATTAGCACACATATATTTCATCACAAATTTGAATGAAGGTTTAGTAATAATGTATCAAACAATTCTGATGCATTGTAGTGGAATGATTGAGCAATGAAAAGCAGAATGAACAAATAGTTTATATTGGGACATGGATCAATGGCTTACCTTCATATTGCAAACTAACAATACATCAACATGTACTGCTCAAAACATACTCCAGTGTTTCTCTGAATATTTATTCTATAGATTAATCGCACAGCATTTTAAAAAAATCATCTTTTTAATCCATATCTGCTATAGTTCTCGCAAAGGATCTGTAATCAGAGAAAGGATATGATCCTTTTAAGAACATAATCTTTAATGTTAATTGCACCTGAATTGGGAAGGGTCTGTCCTTCATTTACAGTATATAAAACAGGTTCAAATGAAGATTATTATTAAGGTTTAAGAAATCCATTATATGGTCCAGTTCACTACTATGTGCATCAAAGAGGTCTTTGTCACAAGGATTCTTCAAGGATTACTGTTGTAAAAATAAATTGCAAGACCTTGTAAAAATGTCTTTATGGTCACTGACATGATCTTAAAGCTGCTTTGTATCAGTTTAAAAATCACATAGGCTGAATATCGGACTTATTTAATCATACAAGTTAAAAAGCCAGCAGATCAGTCTAATCCCTTCTGCAAACAAATGCGGAACAACAGTCAGCATCAACAGAACAGCTTATACCAGGAAATTAATGTATAGCTCACCTTATCAATAGTTCATACAGCAGACTGGCAAAAAAGTAAATGTGCATTGTTCAAAACACGCTCCACTGAATTTCCAAGTGTTTGCATCATGAATTAATCATAAATGCATATTAGATTTGATTGTAAAGAAAATCTCAGCACTATTGATGCAAATACAGGTTTATCATAAGAAAAACACTCATTTGGTGCAAGTTGTTATTGATCGGCATTGTCTCATTTTCTATTGCTAAATTTCTCAAGCTGATGCATGAATTATATGTAAGCAAGTATGAATGTGGTCACTACTTTCTTCAGCCATTCTTCATCACTACAACTGCAATATAATGTTTTTTCCCTACTATACCTATTGATGTATCCCACTTAGGGAAGTACACTCAATGTTATAATATGAAGTGTAGCCTTGGTAACTCTCTCCAATTGCCTGGCTTCATTGGTGAATGGCACTATTAATAGAGAGGGAGGAGAAAAAATCCAGAGCAACTCAACTCCGGACGCCTTCCAGAGTTGCCGCTACAGCAGATACCATCCGGAGGTGCCATTGAGAAGCCAAGGCCGGAGCCTCGTGGGCCAGCGGTGGAGCCTTGTGTGTCGGAGGTGGAGCCTTGCAGGTCGAAGGACCTCATAGCCATCGGTGCCTGGATATGCAGAGCCCGCAGCTGGGGCCTGGGTCAGTGTCACAGAGATGCCCGGAGAGGACCCGGCAGCGTGGGTGGAGAGGTCGGTTCAGCAGTCGATGATGGCGCTGACTAACGGACGAGGACGGACACGTGGAAGCGAGGACGCCGCTGCCGAGGGAAGGAACAAAGGAGGACCCGGAGGGGGGGACCGCCATGAGGGAGGGGAAGAACAATGGAGGACCCGGTGTGGGGGGACCGTTGTGAGGGGGAGGGAAGAACAAAGGGGCACCTGGCGTGGGGGGGGGGGGGGGGGAATTTGTAACTTTGTAAATGCCCTTTATGGGCAACTATTTGCATACCTTCAGTATGCAAGCAAAGAATTTCACTGTGACTTATCAATAAAGTATTCAATTTAATTCAATTCAATTCAATCCAAATTCTGAATGTTGAAACTTACATATTAAGGCATACTTTTTCAATAAGTTTTTGATGTTTTGCATGGTGGTTAAGGGGCAGTTATCTCAGGGTAAATTTACCCACAGCCTCTTCAAGCTGAGAGGTACCACAGCACTCTGATTATGTCTGGAAAACTATGGATACTCAGCTGATAATTCCTCTCCTCTCTGCTCCTCCTTAATTAGCTTCTTCAATATCCTTGACACAGGTCTTGGTCTTCTGTTTTAGTTTTTAGTTTAGAGATACAGTGGAGAAACAAGCCATTTGGCCCATCAAGTCCTCACCGACCAGCGATCCCTGCACATTAACACTATCCAACACACTAGGGACAATTTTACATGTATACATTTATACCAAGCCAATCAACCTGCAAACATGTACGTCTTTGGAATGTGGGAGGAAACCAAAGATCTCAGAGAAAACCCTTGCAGGTCATGGGGAGAACATACAAACTCCGTACAGACAGCACCCGTAGTCAGGATCAAACCCGGTCTCTGGCGCTGTAAGGCAGTAATAATAATAATAATAATAATAATCATTTTATTTACTGGCGCCTTTCTAAAACCCAAGGACACCTTACAATGCATAGAATCACATAAAAAATACAAAACACATAATCGGAATAAATTAAATATAAAAACACCACAGTACACAAATCAAGGACAGAATTCAATTTCAAGAGCACCAAAAGAAAATAAGAAACACAATTTGAGGAGAGAGCAGCGGCGACCAATTCGCGCCAGCAGCCACTCTCCCCTCCGACCGCCATCTTGTACACGGACTAACAGGCACAGCACACAAAATCATCCCCCCACAATGACCACCACTGTGGGGGAAGGCACAGCTGTGCCACCATGCCGCCACGTTCATTTCTCTTTTTTAGGCTGGGTTACATTTTGTCCGACAACACTCTTCAGAACGATGTCCGGATATGTTGCCCTGTTAAAGACGCTACATAAATATATATGTAGTTGTTACTTTGGTGGTTGTTCAGATGGACAGCCAGTTTGCTGTTGGATTCCGCCGCTGCTCTATCTGGACAATGTCTGCCACATAAAGATAAATGACATCAGCCTTCAGCTGTCTGCCTCTCCTCCCGGGTCTTCATTTGTACGGAGAGCGCTGCATAAAAGCAAACAAGAGCACCATTAATCACTGGAAAGAGTGCTGCTGAGAGACACTCACTGCCGCTGTATTAAAGGGAAATGATGTCCAGTATACAACAGGTATTGCTTATGGGTGAATGACATTAACCACTCACTCCACTGGGTTACATTTCTCAACAGTGGATTTCCTGGAGAATGTCTGTTTGAAATTGCAGTTGACTTTCAATAAATAGTTTGGTTTTGGTGTAGAGATACAGAATAGAATCAGTCCCTTCGGCCCAGTGAGTCCATGCAAAGTCCTTGCTGGCCATTGATCATCTGTTCACACTGGCCCGATGTACTTCTAGTTGAATACCAACTCATCCATTTTTATTGTGGTACTGAGCAAAATAGGGAAAAGTAAACTATTATCTCCCAGTAATCTGAAATGCCACAACAGTACACTGTACACAATCCCAAACTCCCACCTGCATGCATAACCGTGATTAAAATAGTTGTTCCTAAGCTGTTGATATTGTGACATAAGCAAATTAGGCAACTAATTCCAGACTTGCAGGTTTATTTACAAACAGCAATGATTTTCTGGTTACATATATGTGCATCCACATTATGTGCAGCATCAGCACCCTATACTAAAAGGAAAATGTGCAGTTTAAACTGAATACTCTTTCGTTCCACAGTGGCGATGAGTTTTACACAACATCAGGTTGTTTTTCCAAGTCCAGGGTCATCAGGGCTCATGCAGCTTCTGGGAGTTGTTTATTTCATCCTGGGAAAATTAAAAGATCCTTTCAGCTTGCAAGATGGGCAGGCCTTTGTTTTTTCAAGTGACAGCTGCAAACATTATTTTCCATAAATATGAATTTAGGTAAAAACCTGGAAACCCAAAGTTATTTTATCACAGAATATTTATGAAATAAATTATTGTTGAAAATGTTGTGTAATTTTTATGTTTGACGCTCGGACAACAAAACACAAGAAAGTCAGGGTACAGAGATTAGCCTTACTCCATACATACTGGTCATTAACTTCTAACAGCAACCTGCTACCACATTGCGCCTGCCTCTTGTGCACTGCTCTCTCTCTACAAAAAAACATTCAGTTTAGTTTGTTTCATTTATAATTGTCACGTGTACCAAGGTACAGTGAAAAGCTTGTGTTTGCCTGCTATGCAGTCAAAGAAAAGACTATACATGAATACAATCACGCTGTCCACAGTGCACAGATAAAAAATAAAGATATAACATTTAGTATAAGATATAATATTGATGTCAGATAAAGTTCAATTAAATGTAGTTTAAATGTCTCCAATGAGGTCGATAGGAGGTCAGAACCCATTTTAATTGATGAGAGGACTGTTCAATTGCTTGATAACAGCTGGGAAGAAACTGTCCCTGAATCTGGAGGTATGCATTTTCAAAAAACTGTATCCTGCCTGATGGGTAAGAGGAGAAAAAGGACTGATCAGGGTGAGACTAGTCCTTGATTATGCTGACGGTTTGTGTCAATGGTTTGGGCTACGTCCACAACTCTCCGCAGTCTTAGAAACCTCACTGGCAACTCGACATCCTATGGAAAAAAAAAAACATAATTATCGCAATGTTACAAAATTTTGAGATTTAAAAAATCAAGTCTGCAATTTATCCCATCAGATAAAGCATAAAAAGAAGTTTAATTTGACACCTAATTCACTTTCATATCTTCAGTATTAAAAACGTTATGGCCATTTTCATACTTGGAAATTAGCCATCTTGCTTTTCCATTGACTTAACACAAAAGCTGTGATCAAGGACAGTCAAAAGCACATAACTTTCTTAAAAATTAAGAGAATTTAATGAAATTTTCAGTTATTATAGATTGAAGCATTCTGAAACAAATATGAAACAATCTTACTTGGATAACCTGAAATTAAAGCATATAATTAGTTAGTTACCCAATTGTAGCTAATTACAAAATTCAATTACTAGATCTAAATATCTATCCATTTCTTAAGAAAAAGTTAACATTTTTAAAAAGCCTAAGTGTTCAAATAACATTCACACAAGAATTCACAATATAACATGATTTTTAAATCTCATTGTCATTAATTTATAGGCCAAATGGAAGGAATTTAGTGTTTAATTCCTGTAAATGGGCATTTAAATCATCTTGCGATTGGGATTTTGTGGAACGCGCTGGTTTGGAACATTGCGGTTGCAGTGAATTAAACCCCAATATTGGCAGGAAAAATACTGCCGGTTGGTATATTTAAATAATCACATTTTCGCAACTTGAAATTTTTATTAAAGGTACCCTAAGAAGCAAGTTTATATGAAAAAATAAACGGCATACCTTGCCTTGTCCCGTGCGTGAAATCCGTCCCGTTGTTGGTATTGACGGCATTTGAAGATGATTTTAATTTTACTCCAAGAATTTAATTATCCAGCGCTAATTTTAATAAACTTAATAAAACGGCAGTCGAAGCGATTTTTCTTTAGCAGCTAATTTACCTGAAAGACATCGATTTGAATAGGCTGCCGAAATATCGCATTTTAAACCCGCCCCCCTCTCAAAGGCGCCAAAGTCGCGCACATGGGCAGTGACAGAACTGCAGCGCTGCTGAAGGTAAGTTTTGTAACATACCTAATAATTATCGGTGAAATGTGAATAAAAGCATTACGTTAAATTATAAGGAAACTGGTTCATTTAGTTAAAATTCTGTGAAACTTAGTTACTGCAATTGATTTAATCTCTATTGACAGTGCACATGATAGGCTTGCAGTCAAATATTAGTGATAATCATTTTATCTGAAAGTTCTCCTGAATTAAAAAAAAAAAAATCTGATTAAGGAATGCATTGAACAATACTATTTCCTAAAAAAAAAACACTGAAGCAAATAAGTGATTTTCTGGAAAACCACATAAATATTTCTTAAATCTATTGAAACTAATAGATTTCGCTTGTTGCTGATTTTTATTATTAGGGCGGCACGGTAGCGCAGCGGTAGAGTTGCTGCCTTACAGGGCTTGCGGCGCCGGAGACCTGGGTTCGATCATGACTACGGGTGCTGTCTGTACGGAGTTTGTACGTTCTCCCCGTGACCATGTGGGTTTTCTCTGAGATCTTCGGTTTCCACCCACACTCCAAAAGCGTACAGGCTTGGTATAAGTGTAAATTGTCCCTAGTTTGTGTAGGGTAGCCTAAATGTGCAGGGATTTCTGGTCGGCGCGAACTCCGTGGGCCGAACGGCCTGTTTCTGTGCTGTATCTCCAAACTAAACTAAACTAAACTAATCTATAATTCAAGTGGACAACACTTCCTTCTGCTAAACCATAAATTTCATAAAGGCATTCACTGGTCTATTTTTATTCCTTGCAAAAGCTTAACAATAGGGAAATTTGTTTGGCTATTTCAGTACGTGAATATAGCAAACGGAAGTTTAGTTATTTTGAAAATGAAAGAATGATCAGACTCAACAAATGGATGAACATCACCAGTTTTCATTGCCTTTAGAAAAAAAATGATGAACATTCAATTTTCTGATGGAAAATATTTCCACCTCTAAAAAATGGACCTCTTAATATCTTCAATGCACTTTGGTACTTAATTTAACAGATTTTGACAGGTTTTCAAAAAAAATTCCCTGTGGAAAAATATGCTGTATGAGGTTCTTCTAAACCAAAACAATGGAATGGGATCAACTAGTCATTGGAGGGGAAGCATTTTGTCTCTCCAGATGAGTATGTCCCAAAGCTGTTCATTAATAAGATTTTTACAGAAAGGCTAGTAAGAAATTCTACGTTGGCCTGTGCCTATCTCTGTCTACACTTAGCTAGGCAAAGGTGGTTAAGATCTGATAAGGCTAACACTTCCTTTGATTTTCATTACATCCTATTCTTGTCAGGCATTTCCATTCAGATTTTGGCTCGGTTGTATTTATTTTGCTGCCCAAACAATATACTTATGGGCGGCACGGTGCCGCAGTGGTTGAGTTGCTGCCTTACAGCAAATGCAGCGCTGGATACCCAGGTTCGATCCCGACTATGACTGGGAAAATCAGGTTGGTAGACAGGGAAAATCAGGTTGGTTCAGGACCCCAAGAAAGAGAGTTTGTAGAATGCCTCCGAGATGGATTCTTAGAGCAGCTTGTAATGGAGCCGACCAGAGAAAAGGCAATTCTGGATTTAACGTTGTCCAATGAACCAGATATGATAAGAGAACTCGAGGTAAAGGAACCGCTTGGAGGTAGTGATCATAATATGATTAGTTTTAATCTGCAATTTGAGAAGGAGAACATTAAATCGGAAGTGTCAGTGATGCAGTTGAACAAAGGGGACTATGAAGGCATGAGAGGGGAGCTGGCCAAAGTAGACTGGAAAGGGATCCTAGCAGGAATGATGGTGGAATAGCAATGGCAGGAATTTCTTGGCATAATCCGGGAGATGCAGGATCATTTCATTCCAAAAAGGAAGAAAGATTCTAAGGGGAGTAGGAGGCAACCGTGGCTGACAAGAGAAGTTAGGGATAGAATAAAACTAAAATAAAAGATGTATAATACAGCAAAGAGTAGCCAGAAGCCAGAGGATTGGGAAACCTTCATAACAGAAGGAAACAAAACGGGCAATATGGGCTGAAAAGATGAAGTAAGAGAGGAAGCTGGCCAAGAATATAAAGAAGGACAATGAAAGCTTCTTTAGATATGTTAAGGGAAAAAGAGTAGCAAAGTCAAATGTGGGTCCCTTGAAGGCAGACACGGGTGAAATTATTATGGGCAACAAGGAAATGGCAGAAGAGTTGAATAGGTACTTCGGATCTGTCTTCACTAAGGAAGACACAAACAATTTCCCAGATGTACTGGAGGACAGAGGATCTAAGGGGGTAGAGGAACTGAAAGAAATTTTCATTAGGCGAGAAATAATATTGGGTAGGCTAATGGGACTGAAGGATGATAAATCCCCTGGGCCTGATGGTCTGCATCCCAGGGTCCTCAGGGAGGTGGCTCTAGAAATAGTGGACGCATTGGTGATCATTTTCCAATGTTCAATAGATTCAGGATCAGTTCCTGTGGATTGGAGGATAGCTAATGTTATCCCACTTTTCAAGAAAGGAGCGAGAGAGAAAACGGAGAATTACAGACCAGTTAGCCTGACTTCGGTGGTGGGAAAGATGCTGGAGTCAAATATTAAAAAGGTAATAATGGGGCATTTGGATTGCAGTAAAAAGATTAGTCCAAGTCAACATGGATTTGTGAAAGGGAAATCATGCTTGACTAATCTTCTGGAATTTTTTGAGGATGTGACAAGTAAAATGGAAGAAGGGTGCCAGTGGATGTAGTGTATCTGGACTTTCAGAAAGCCTTTGATAAGGTCCCGCACGGGAGACTGGTGACTAAAATTAGAGCACATGGTATTGGGGGTAGGGTGTTGACATGGATAGAAAATTGGTTGGCAGACCAGAAGCAAAGAGTAGGAGTGAACGGGTCCTTTTCAGAATGGCAGGCAGTGGCGAGTGGAGTGCCGCAAGGCTCGGTGTTGGGGCCGCAACTGTTTACCATATATATAAATGATTTGGAAGAGGGAGCAAAACTAGCAAGTTTGCGGATAACACAAAGCTGGGTGGCAGTGTGAACTGTGAAGTGGATGTTAGCAGGTTGACCTGGACAGGTTGAGTGAGTGGGCAGATGCGTGGCAGAGGCAGTATAATATAGATAAATGTGAGGTTATCCACTGGCGGCAAAAACAAGGGGGCAGATTATTATCTCAATGGGGTTAGGTTAGGTAAGGGGGAGGTACAGCGAGACCTGGGTGTCCTTGTACAACTGTTTCCCTGAAAGTTGGCGTGCAGGTACAGCAGACAGTGAAGAAAGCTAATGGAATGTTGGCCTTCATAACAAGAGGATTTCAGTATAGGAGTAAAGAGGTTCTTCTGCAGTTGTATAGGGCTCTGGTGAGACCACATCTGGAGTATTGTGTCCAGTTTTGGTCTCCTAATTTGAGGAAGGACATCCTTGTGATTGAGGCAGTGCAGCGTAGGTTCACGAGATTGATCCCTGGGATGGCGGGACTGTCATATGAGGAAAGATTGAAAAGACTAGGCTGGAGTTTAGAAGGATGAGGGGGGGATCTTATAGAAACATATAAAATTATAAAAGGACTGGACAAGCTAGATGCAGGAAAAATGTTCCCAATGTTGGGCAAGTCCAGAACCAGAAGCCACAGTCTTAGAATAAATGGGAGGTAATTTAAGACTGAGGTGAGAAAAAAAAATGTCATCCAGAGTGTTGTGAATTTATGGAATTCCCTGCCACAGAGGGCAGTGGAGGCCAAATCACTGGATGGATTTAAGAGTTAGATAGAGCTCTAGTGGCTAGTGGAGTCAACGGATATGGGGAGAAGGCAGGCACGGGTTATTGATAGGGGACGGTCAGCCATGATCACAATGAATGGCGGTGCTGACTCGAAGGGCCGAATGGCCTCCTCCTGCACCTATTTTCTATGTTTCTATGTGTCTATGGGCGCTGTCTGTACGGAGTTTGTACGTTCTCCCCATGACCTGCGTGGGTTTTCTCCGAGATCTTCGGTTTCATCCTGCACTCTGAAGACGTACATGTCTTTAGGTTAATAGTTTGGTAAATGTAAAAAAAATTGTCACTAGTGGGAGTAAGATAGTGTTAATATGTGGGGATCGCTGGTTGGCGTGAGACGAAGGGCCTGTTTCCGCGCTGTATCTCTAAAACTAAAACTAAACTAAAAATATACTGTAGAATCTCTTTCTGGAGGAAGTGCAAGCCTAGTATAGTGAAGCCTTAACAAATAGCCCTATCAAGTTGCTGATGGTGGAAGGGCTTTGCGACATTATGAAGGAAGGCACCACTCATTTTCTCAACAGCATCATTCCCAGATCAGTTTCTCTCTCCACAGGATGCTGCCTTACCTGCTGAATATTTCCAGCACTCTTTGTTATTCCCATGGTAGAAGAGGGTGCTGACACACATTGGAAACAAGTAGGGGCTGTTATGAAATAAATTAGAGGAGAACATAAGTAAAGATGGAATGATGAATGAATCATCATGTTGAACAATGCGATGGAAAACAATTTAGTCAATAAAATATCACTTTCCAGCAGCAATTTATTGTAACATTGATCCAATCCAAAGATGCATTCGTGACAAATGTAAGTCTTACACAGGGATTGTTGTTGAGAAATAGGGAAAAAAAAGCTTTTTTAAAACATCCTTCTGATAAAACGTATAGATTTTACGCTATTATCCAGATCGCTCTATACAGTGTTACTTTGATAATCAATTTAAATAATTTATTATGTGATCTTGGTGTTGCAGCTGGATAATGGCACACCTTTCTCCTGTGGGAACTGGTCCATGCTGGTCATGCCAAATAAATAAGATGCCTCCCGCGCACTGCACTCGTGATGCTGCTCAACCTGAATGCTGGATGAGACTCTCTTGCTGAACCAACGTGACATTTCCATTTTCCACGCCATCTGTTAAAATTGTGCTCCTGAATTGAAATTGCCCTGTTCATGCCAGATATTATTGACTTATGCATGGAGCCATCCTGTTGACTCATATTCATTGACTGAAAACTGGCCTGCAACATCACACATTCATTTTACACTGGACCCCTGGTTATCGAGGGTGAGAGACATTTTAATCCCATCTGTGTGGGCTGTATTTCAAACCAGCTCCCAAAGGTGAAGGGAACATTTTCTAACTCATTAGTCCATTCTACTCTTTATAATCAACATTTTGGATTATTGTAATCAAAGGATCTTGCTTATTTAATCATGACAGTGTGTGCTGTGGTCGCAGTGTTACTTGAGAGTATTTGTTTGCAAAGTGTTGCCCATTTAAGCAAAATACAGTGACACATTTGAGTTTGTTCAGACCTGTAGGTTAAAGAAAGGAAAGTTCTGTTCAAAGGTGAAGGTTATAAAGTAGACAGACCCTGATAAGCATCTTATCAAGTCCCAGAGAGTATATCAGTGCGAAAACACAGGTCTCAAAATCCTGTTCTGGCAAGGGAAGGGGTTTTATTTGTCATCGTCATCTGGTCTTTACGGCTCATTTTACATCTTAAACATCTTAAACAAGTTGAGTAAATTGAAAGCTGTCCATTGGTCACACAATTCCCACAACTGCAGTTCTCCAATTGACAAGAGTGGTTTTGTTTGCTTCTTTAGCACATGGGTCTTCGAATGATTGAATTTGGAACATGGTTTAATCATGATCATAATATTGTTAGGCAAATTACCCATTCACGCTGCAACATCATATAGATGATGATACTATTTCTGTTAGAACAGGACTAATAATAGCCAAGTCAAGTCGTCAAGAGAGTTTATTGTCATGTGTCCCAGAGAGGACAATGAAATTCTTGCATTGCTGCAGCACAACAGGATATTGTAGTCATAAATACAGATCAGATCAGTGTGTCCATATACCATAGAATATATATATATACACATCAGTAAACAGATAAAGTGCAATAGGTTGTTATAGTTCATAGTTTGTTTGAAGTTGTGTTTAATAGTCTGATGGCTGTGGGGAAGAAGCTGTTCCTGAATCTGGATGTTGCAGATTTCAGGCTCCTGTACCTTCTACCCGATGGCAGCGGAGAGATGAGTGTGTGGCCAGGATGGTGTGGGTCTATAAATAGTAGACACAAGAAACTACAGATGCTGGTTTAGAAAAAAAGACACAGTGCTGGAATAACTCAGCATTCAGGCAGCACCTCTGGAAGACATAGGTTGATGATGATCCATGTCTTCCAGAAATGCCTCCTGATCCGCTGAATTAATCCAGCATTCTGTCTTTTTTTGGTTTATATATATATATATATATATATATATATATATGTTCAGATACAAGCAGCTGATAAACGGCTCCAGAACTGTAGTTAGTTGTAATTGTTGGTTTGTAGAAAGCCCTATCTCTGTGCAGTGAAACAATGTACCATACAATAGCAGACCATGACAAATTTTAAATCCCCTTATTGTAAATGAATTTGGAAAAGTGCATCATTGAAATAGAATGGTTATGAACTGTACTTGAAAAGTGCTGAATCTAAACCTCAGTTTGAATGCACACTGCCTAATACTGCAGCCAGAATATTTGGATGACAAAGCGGTGATATAGTTTTTGTTCCAGTGGTGTTGGCTTTGTGAACGATTCTGATTAAATGTAAGCTGCATCAAAGTGTCCCAATTGCATGAAATAGAATGTTTTGTAACCAAATGACATAAAGCAACTGGAGTAGTGGATATTCCATTGTGATTCAGTGCTGAGGTAAGGTTATGGTTAGGGTTGCGCAGGGTGGTATATGAACCAAGAAGCTGTTCTTGAACCTGCAGGTATTAGCTCTCAAGCTCAGTATCTTCATCTCAATAATAGCAATATGAAGAGAGTGTGGTGGGTCTTTCATGATATTAACTGCCTTCTAGAGGCAGCCCATTCTGTAGTTCCCTTTGGTGGGCAGTAGCCTTGATGCACCAGGCAAAGTGCACCACTTTTTACCTCATTTGTTCTTGAGCATGTGAATTACAAAGCCAGGCCATGATGCAGCCAGTCGGTATGCTATCCATTGTGCACCTGCAGAGGTTTTCTAGAGTATCTGGAATCGTGATGAATTTCCTTGAACTTCTGAAGACGTAGAGGCATTGGTGAGCATTCTTTGTGGTTGTATAAATGTGCTGGTTGTATAAATGTGTGGTTGTATAAATGTGCCAGGACAGAGATTTGGATGCTCAGTAACTTAAAGCTGTTGACTCTCTCCACTGCTTTTCTGCTGATGAAAGCAGGTACACGGCCCTTTGGCTTTCCTTTCCTGGTCAACAATCAGCTCTTTGGTTCTTGCTGAAATTGAGAGCAAGATTGTTGTCCTGGCACCAATCAACCAAATTATCTGACTCCCTCCTGTACTTTGACCTGTTGTTCATCCTTTGTTGTTGTATGCCATCCAACAATGGCATTATTGTTGGTGAATTACAAGATGCTATTGGAGCCGTGCCTGGCTATTGATGGGATTGTGTACTGCTGTGTAAAGGTGGCTTTCATGTTACGAAGCCAGAACCCATTGCAAGGAAGGCATTTCTTTGGTGTGGCAATTCTCTTTGTTGAGCAAAATGTTAACGTACTGCGCTTCGATTCACAGCAGCCTCGGCACCCCAAAATAGGATATCTCACCCAGGTCCATAATGGTGTGTTGATGGGTGGAATTAGTTTTAGAATTCTAATGAGGTTCAGCAGCTGGGAGACAGACAGCTCATTTAAAGATTAAATGAGAAAAATTACCACTTTTGCCAGTTCCTTTAGAAACTCATTTACATTCTGTCAGCTTCTATTAGGAATGAGGACAGTGAATTTTGAAGAAAATATGCATGAATACGGCACAGAGGAAACCAATCAGAGCATGGATCATCTTCCTTGCTGGGCTGGCTGGATATTTTATGGTGCATGGCTCTCTGAAAACTGCAGGCAGTAATATGTTCCCCTTGAGTGCTATAGTATCAACATGATAAAATTACATCTAACTTCTGTATCTGTGCGGGATCACTGAGGAGATAATTTTGCCAACCTTTCAGCCTTAGGTAGCACTATTAAATGCTTCCCCGTGCATTGAGCTTTTCATAACAAAAACTTGGCTTTGCTTTTTGTGATGCAAAGTTTAAGAAGGCAGAACTATTTAACCCAGTGAGGGCATTGAACTGATAGTAACATTTTTACAAAAATTATATATCCATCTGTAGCTCCCCCCTTCCAGCTAAATAAATGAGATGGAAAACTGTAGCCTACTTGCGTGAAGAGGATAGGACATCCACTGTTGCCTGCAATGTGATGCCACTGCCAGATAGATCTCTGCCTCTGCTTCACCTTCAGCATTCTGAAGGGACCCTTCCCTCTGGGAGAACCTGGTTCCATCTCCATTGAAACCCATTCCACATTTCTAGCAACCTCCTGTGTAACTGGAGGAAATACAATTATTTTACAACTGAAATTATGTGAACTACGGTAGGGTACTGATCCTAAATGTTGTCTTTCCATTCCTTCCACAGATGCTGCTTGAGTTCCTCCAGCACTTGTTTTTTTGCTCTCTCCAACACCCAGGACTTCAAAGGCACTTCCATTTTACAATTTCCTTCTGCACCTTTCATAATTTCATAACTTTTAAGGGCCTGTCCCACTGTACGAGGTAATTCAAGAGCTCTCCCGAGTTTAAATAAAAATCAAACTCGTGGTAAGTACGTAGAATGACGTAGCGGCTACGTCGGAGCTAGTGGATGTCTCGTATCAGCTCGTAATGCTAATGGCAGGTAACTCGTGAAGTTTTTTCAGCACTGTGAAAAATGTCCACGAGAGCCCCAAGTACCTCTGAACGGCTATTACCATAATTCTCCGAGTTCGAATCAGGGGAAACTCGGGAGAACTCTTGAATTACCTCGTACAGTGGGACAGGCCCTTGAAGGAGCAGAATTAGGACATTCAGCCCATCAAGTTTACTCTGCCTTTCAATCATGGCTGATCTATCTTTCCCTCCAGCCTTCTTGCCATAACCAATTTATTATGCTACATAATATGCTCACTAACTGGACTCTTCTGCATTGATGAGAGCAGGTGCAGATTGGTGTTCAAACTCTACACCACTCTAGTATAGTTCATTGCCATTCTGTTGCAATGAGCTTTGCTGAACACTTCCATTCTGTCTGCAAGATTATCACCACACTTTCTGTCCCCTGTCTATTTGATTCTCGGCCTCAGAACATTTCTGCTCTTCGCTTCTACTTTGTTCCAAATAAGTTTGAGGAAGAACACTACAAAATTTGGCTAGCCATGCTACGTACAATCACTGTTCCCAGCATTTCATTTCAATTTCAAGTATTTACACCACACTCTTCTGGTAATTTCAGTTAACTGTTCTGCAGTTGCAAGACTGCAGATCTTCTAACGTACATCCAACCTACCTTTTAGCATTGCCCTTTACCTTGCATTATCAACCCCTTCATTGTTTCATTTCACCTGTGACAGGCATTCATTTTTATTTTCTTCACCCCTACCCTTCCTCTCCACTTTAAATTTTGCTCTGTGCCTAACTCCATCCAGTTCAGATGGAAGTTCATTTACCTGAAATGTTACTCTACCTCTCTCCGCACGTGATGCCTGTCCCGCTGTACGTCCAACATTTTCTGGGCCCAGGGTCCTATGTAGGCCAAACCTGATAACATCAATAGATTTCCTACCTTGAAGGACATCAGTTAACTAAATGGATGTTTATACCAATCTAAGTTGCAGGGTAACCAATACTGAGACCAGCTTGGTTTTTAAAATGCCAGATTATTGAGTTAACTGGAGTTACATTTCCCAGTTGCTGTCAAGCACTTTCAATTTGTTCAGGCCTCTGGTTCACTAATTCAGTAACATTACTAGTATGCCAGCATTCCTTTAAATCCATCTGTAAAATATTATTTCAATGGAAGGAAGAATTTTTGAATGATTGAAACACATCATAGCTGTAATTAGAACTTATGGGAGATCTTGTGGAGATCATCCATGGAGAACTAACTGCACCATTTGCTGTTGGTACTTATAATAACATTGTATGTGTCATAAGTCAATTGAAGACACTTGACTCAATGAAATGCTTTATACCCACAGTTCTTTTATATTGGACGTGTTTAAATTGCTGCCACGGTGGGCAGATATAGTTTGGACCTCATACTTTGGATTTCACAACAGCATCCCTATGTGTGATTAACTGCAATAATATCTGAGACCCACAAGTTAGTTGCTAACTTAGTAGCAAAGGAAAATAGGCAACTTAGACCTGTATGAACAGGGGTAGAAACCTTTCATACCATTATCCAATTTCATTGAACTACCTAAAATTATCATGTATGATCTGTACAATTTGTAGATGATTTTGTGCAAAATCAGGAATGTAAATATGGGATAAAGGGAGACAAAATTAAAACAAAACAACAGAAAATCGAGGAAAGTTAAAAAAAAATTTTTTTTTTTTAAACCTCCAACTACAATTAAATCCTAAAAGAATTAAATGCGCAACTTGTTCCAGACATGTTTATTGACAGCAATTCATAGCATGTCTTTAAAAGAATGTTTGGCACCTAATTCAGCCTTAACTAAAGGCTTGTGGACGTTTAATAATTACAAGGCCTATTCCAAACCTCTGTCACACATTTAGTTGGCATCTAACATGCAAATGAAACAACTTCAGATGTTTCAGTATCTTTTAAAAGGGAGCTTTTGCAAAATTACCATTTATTGGAGAAAAAAAATTGCGACATATATTTAACTATTTACTTTGCTAAATATACATAAATAATTCCAAGGTCTAATCTAACAATACATTAAATACATTTTTCAATGCAAAAAATAAGTCTCTTACATTGCAATTTTTAAAAGAATTAATTGCACTCAAAATAAATCCTGCCTAGTTTCATGTTTCAATGTAATGATTGCACCGACCTTTAGCAACTCTTTCAATTTTCCAGGAAAATAAAATTGGTACAACTTATTGTGTATTACATCAGTAATATTCATTTGTAAAATCCATCAGGTTTATTACAATAACAATCTAATTATTGTGAATACTAATATAACAAAACCATGAAACAAGATTTCAAGGTATCACATCAAAAATGTGTTGGTATTTTGCATTTGTTTCAACTTCCCTACATTTTTGTTGCTAAATATAGTTATTTGTTCTGGAAGAAGAATTCTAAAAGAAGATTGTGAATTCATTTATTTTTATTGTAAATCACTAAGAAGAAAAGCATTTGCAACTGCTGATGTATTTGTATTTCATGTCATGTAGTTAGAACACGAGTGAGCTATATATTGAATTATATTATTATGTGGCTTCAATTTGTTGAATATTTTCCATTATGATCCTGTGCCACAGGTAAATTTGTGTCCTGTTCCTTTTTATAAAAACTAAAAAGCACTGACAGGTGCATGATTACCCGAGGTACAGGAAACATCAACCAGACAATGTGTATATTAGATCACTTATTCTTGAAGTCATGATAATGTCAATATGCTTTAAAATGATTTTTTTCATGTCATCGACATGCAATTACATAAGAGAAGGCTAAATACTTATTTAGCAAAAAATATTACTTCAATTCATGCTGTGAATTTCAATTCATCAAATATTATACTGATGGGAAATTGGAATTATAGTAAAACGTGCATTCTGATGTTTAATATTTTCGACCTTGCAGCTGACATGTTAGCTTGTTTTAGAGTCTCTCTGAGGGTCCTTCAGTGCTTCTACTCTGGGGCTGTAGAAAGCATCTTGTCCAGCAACATCACAATCTGGTTTGGGAACTGCTCTACTCAGGACAAGAAGGCTCTGCAGAGATTAGTGTGTTCGGCCGAACGCACTATGGGAACTACACTCACTCCCCTGCAGGACCTATACTCTATCAGAAGGTGCAGATCCAGAGCCAGCAACATTATGGGGGACCCCTACCACCCCAGCAATGGACTGTTCCAGCTGCTACGGTCAGGCAAACGCCTCCGCTGTCATGCTGTGAAAACAGAGAGGATAAGACGGAGTTTCTTCCCACAGGCCATCAGGACTGTAAACTCTTATCTCAGCAGGGACTAATTTACTGTACTAATTTACTGTTGTGTTGTGTCTTTTTAAAATTGCTGTTTTTTTTGTTTTTTTTAAATTTTTATTAGAAGCAAATGTACGTACATAATAATCCTGGTATATAACATAATACATTTCATGTACAGCTTTTTTTTTTTTTTTTGATAGAAAAGTAAGAAAGAAAGAAGAGAAGCTTGAGGATAGTGGTGATGTGTAGGGCGCAATAATTGATGGTTAATGATTGATTGATAAGTAGTTAATTGATAAGATGGTTAATGATTGATAAGTAATGATAAGTAATGATAAGTAGACTGCGTCCTTAGAAGTGTAGGGAAAAAAAGAAAAAAGAAAAAAAGGAGGGACTAATTTACTGTACTAATTTACTGTTGTGTTGTGTTGTGTCTTTTTTTAATTGCTGGGGTTTTTCTAATATGTAAATACTGATTCTGTTCTATTCTGTTCTGTAGTTTTTTGCACAATCCGCAGGCATTGCCACTTTCATTTCACTGCACATCTTGTATGTGTATGTGACAAATAAAGTTGACTTGACTTGATAGGATATTAGGGATCAGGATTTGCAGTTACCTTGTGATGAAACTTGATTGTAAATTTTATCTTAGCACTGAATATTTTTTTGTGTCAGTGCACAATATCTATTGCATCCCATATATTCATAACAGTCACAAGTTTATTTTATTTTCTTCAAAACCGTGGAGTTAATCTTGTGTTTTTAATACTACATCTTTATATGTTTGGTCCCATTGAGTGGTGGCAAACACCCTTATCATTTGCAAGAGTGTATAAAATACGGCAGAATTTGAAAGCAATGAATTGATTCTCAAGCTAGGAAATAAATCCAGATCTCAATTTCATAGAAAAGTTAAATGATACTTAGAATTCTAGAATCATGGAGTACAGAAGGAGGCTATTTGACCCATTATGTCTTCTGAATGTTAGATGTACCTGACTTTTGAAATATATTTTTCACCAGTGCAGGTTAACATCAAGTGAATTAACTTGGTTTCAAATCCATCTTAAAACCCGTTTCAATGCAACTTTTTTATTTGAATAAATATTTTTAAAAAGACTTACAGTGAATTTCCTCTCTTCCAGGAACATTGTGATGAAGTCAATTTAATCAGTGCATATTTCATGTGGATATTTTATTTTATCAGCATGGTTCTTGGAGGCAATTCTTGACTTCATATCAAATAAATTAACTTTCAGCCCATGTCCTCAAATTCCTCGTATGTTGCAAAACATACTTGGCTAATAAAGTACTATTATGATTATGATTATGATTATGATTATGTCCTTGTGATATCATAGATTTGTTCATGACCTATTCTAATCAAAGAGCACCTGTTTGAAATTATTATTTATGTATCTCCAAAAGCTATGAAATTTGTGAAAAATCCAAATGTACCTCTTCTGAAAAATGTTGGTCGTTATTATATCTCAAAGTCTGGCCAAACATGACACAGATAATGGAAATGGCCGTTTACCTTAGAAACATAAGGAGCAGTGTGTATGGAATCATTCATTACCTCTCCATCTCCAGCATAATCTAATTAGCAGGTTGTGCTTCAGTCCTTCCCTCCTGCTAACCTAAATGTATTCAATGATGATGATGATGATGATGATGGATTGGATTTATATAGCGCCTTTCTAATACCCAAGGCGCTTTACATCGCATTATTCATTCACTCCTCAGTCACACTCGGTGGTGGTGAGCTACTTCTGTAGCCACAGCTGCCCTGGGGCAGACTGACGGAAGCGTGGCTGCTAATCTGCGCTTACGGCCCCTCCGACCACCACCAATCACTCACACGCATTCACACACATTCACACGCAGGCAAAGGTGGGTGAAGTGTCTTGCCCAAGGACACAACGACAGTATGCACTCCAAGCGGGATTCGAACCGGCTACCTTCCGGTTGCCAGCCGAACACTTAGCCCATTGCGCCATCTGTCGTCCCTGATATGGTTCAATGGTATTTTATTATCACATGTACTGAGATACAGTGAAAATTATTTTTTGCATACAGTTCAATAATGGTATTACTACACATAAGCACAATCTTAGTTAAGCACAAGTGTATAGCAATAGTATGCCAAATCAGATGCAGATTATTCATGCACCTCATTCGATGCAGATACATGAAAAATATTTGTTCAGTGGCATCTATTGACTCTGTTGTTCCACTTATCTCTGCATATTCCAAAATTGATTTTAGAATATGATGATGAACAACTAATTCAAAAAAATGGCCAATGTCATGCATAAATTTTAACAGTGAATTGGCATGTTATGTGAGCTTGGGAAATTGTAGGTGTCATGGCTAAAATCTAGAATGATGATAGACACAAAATGCTGGATTAACTCAGCGGGACATGCAGCATCTCTGGATAGAAGGAATGGGTGAGACCCTTCTTGAGGCCTATTTCCCACCACCACCATAGTGCAGAGGTCCTGTAACTCCTCTGATCCACACCCTCACTCCCCCCTACTCCCCGCCCCATCCCCCCATTTGCCCAGCTGAGATCTAGTGACATGAATAACACTGAAACAATTCAAGTTGAATGCTATTTTGAGGGAACCTCTGTTTGGGGTAAGGATGATTAGTACAGGTGTCAGAGGTTATGGGGAGAAGGCAGGAGAATGGGGTTAGGAGGGAGAGATAGTTCAGCTATGATTGAATGGTGGAGTAGACTTGATGGACCGAATGGCCTAATTCTACTCCTATCACTTATGACCCTATGACCTCATGATGATCTAGAAGAGACAATTAGTCTCCCTCATTGACTATTGCACTGAAATGCCTTGTTGCAATACCCTGCTTATGTGATCTCAGCTTGCCAGGCCCAGACTATTGCTGTGAGGTTTGCCCATATCACTACTTCTTGGCCTCAGTGTCTACATTAGTGGTACAGTTGGTTCTGCTATAATGTGAATGTTGCATTTCTAAGAAATCTCGCATTATACAAGCACACGTTACAATAACAATTGTGTCAATGAGGAAAAAGAAGTTAAGGGTGGATGGATTTCAGATTCACAACTATAACGTTTTTTTCCTGCATTATGTTCAAAAGAAAAAGTATTTTTTTGCTAAATACTCAATTTAATTTTGTTACTGCAAGATAAAAATTCTAGAGGCTATATTTAATGGAGCATCATTGCATCAGTCAATAACAGTGATTGCTTATCAATGTCAACAGCACCTGTGGTAAAACTAGCAGCCTGTGTTCTTAAGAGGCAACGTGTCTCATTATTGCAGTGACTCTGTGCCACCATGCTGCACTTGTGTTCATATTACCATGAAAATCACCCTCATCTTTGCTAAAACAGTTTTCAATAAGCAGAACTTTGCCTGCATGTGAACTTAGAAGGATAATTAATTTGTGTCTTAAAGTAACCACTGCACAAAAAGAGATCCATGTATCAAACTAAATTAGAAGCCTGTTCTTTAAGGGAAAATACATGTTGCAAAATAACCCACCCAGGATTGAAAACTTTATGCATTGTTTTGTGTTTGAAAGGATTTGAAGGGAATTCAGTGTCTCTGTTACAGTCAAGCCAAGTGTGTGTAGAGATTTTCTGAGCATCGTCCTTTATAATGATACACCAATACCTACATCAAATAGGTTAATATCTCACACTCTTGCTGGCATCAGCCAAGCATGTTAAGTTCCTCTTTAAAAACAGTCTTTTCCAAATTTTGTAGCTTTTTTGAAGATAACATTTCAAATGTGGGAAAAATGGGACAAATGCAATCAATCTGGAGTCAATAATTTTCAGTGAAGGCCTCAGTTAATGAAAAAACCCCAACTGATTTCAACTGGAAGCAGAGCAGGCAAGTTGAAAGCAGAGTTGAATAAAAGCACATGCTTAATACTTTCACTTCAGTTCAAGCCAACAAACGCTAAAGGGGCTGTCCCACTTGGATGACCTAATTGGCGAGTTTAGAAGTGTTTAGGAGAGTTTGAAAAAATGACATGTTGAAGACCTCCTTCGACTATGTAGAAGACCAGCTTCGACTAGCTACGACTAACTTCATGAAAATAGTGGAGAGTGAAGACGACCTCCTTCCATCTCCTTCGACCTCCCTTCGAACTCCCTTCGGCTATGATGAAGACTATCTATGACTACCTTCGACTACCTTCGATTACCTTTGATTACCCTCGATTACCTACGAATAACATGACGACCTACTACGACCCACGGGCTAGCTATTCGGCAGATTGGAAGGTCCATAGTGCCAAGCCAGGACAAGGAATTCCAGAGAAACAGTTGGTGCTGAGCAGGCATGGATAGAAAGAGAGATTGTGATGATTTGTTGGTATGGGTGTAGGAAATGTTCTACAAGAAGACCAAACAAGAGGAGAGAGGCACGTCTGCTAAAGAGGGACATTCTTGATTCTTCCTGGCTTGCATGCAGAGATAGATACCAATGCAATCTGATCTTTCTTGCCTCCTTGCATTTCCCAAAGCCTGGAAAAGCTAACCAATAGCACATAAATGTGAAGCCATCATGAGATTTGAGGCATTAGGCCTCATTAAAACACTAAAGGAATGGACCACTTTTGGGTGGCAAGCAAGGTAATCATTTACATCCTCATCCTACTCCTTGCACCCCTCCCCTTCCTGCCAACCCCTTTCTGCCAAACTAAATACATTAGACTTTTGAGAATGAGAAATCTGACTTTTGAAATTTTAGTTCAGCTATATTTTAGTTTAGAGAAAAAGTGTGGAAACAGGCCCTTCGGCCCACCGATTCCATGCCAACCAATGATCCCAGTATACTAGCACTATCCTACACACTAGGGACAATTGACAATTTTATCAAGCCAATTAATCTACAAACCTGTATGTCTTGAGTGTGAGAGGAAACCAGAGCATCCGGAGAAAACCCACGCAGGTCACGGGGAGAATGTACAAACTCGGTACAGTCAAGCACTTGTAGTCAGAATCCAACATGGGTGTCTGGTGCTGAATGCCAGCAACTCTACATCTGCCCCACCGTGCCGCCTTAATCCAGCCCACGGAACCCATTCCAACCTATTGTAGCTACTTAAGGATTTGTTGTGTGTATCTGTTTTGCCAGGCCTCTTCCATCATGAGGAATTAAACAATTCTATGATGATGACAAGAAATATCTGACCTACAGCTCAGAAAGCTTAATGGCCCATGCTTTGTGATTCACTGAGAAAAGTTGCCACTTGTGTGGACTTCTGCTTTTTCAATCTCTGTTGCTATCAGGCATCAGTTTAAAGGGATCTCCATCATCCAGCAGCTGTGATGTCATTAAATTATGAGCAGGCATTCACATTGAAGAATTGTCAATGAATCATGAAGGAATGGTACTGTTTTAAAATGTTTTTAGATGTGCTTCTGGTACAACATGCTCCATACAGAGTGTATCTGCCTACACAGCCCAGATCTGATTCTACAACAACTTGTGTCGTGGTCTTAATTATTTCTTAAGACTGAGCCTCTTATGGCATTTTAATCACCTCCACCTTCTTTCTCCAAGCTCTTATTAATTCATTTTTCTAATCCATCATTAATTTTATTATCTTAATTATCTTTAAAAATCATGGGTGGAACGGTATCAAATTGTCTCAAAATCCAAGTGAACAATACTCACTACAATGCATGCTCTCATTTATTTATTTATTTATTCAAAGAACTTTAGTGGATTCATGAGGCAGAAAACTATTGCTTCTGAAGTCCCTTTGTGGTCATTATGTTTTCTTGGATGAACATCAAAGTGAATTATAAACTTAATTGTGAGGAAAAATATATTTTGCAATAATTTGGCTTCTTTCTCCATGTTTCCTTTAGTCTATGAGAAGAACTGTATTTGGAAACTTCTGTAGACATTAATCAGACATTTAATTAAAGGCTATTGAACCTCATTTATGCAAGTTAGTCAGATTTAAAAAAAGAACCTTGTTCGCATATTCATTTTCTATCCTTTCAAATTCAAGTTTACAATAAGAACTGAGGTTTAAAACTTCATTATATTCATCAAACTAAAAGCTTCTGTAAAAGGGTGTTTGTAGCGACATAACTAAATTTAAAGTGTTGTGGCTTTTTCAGGATAAGCATGTATAAAATTAACTTATCACCAACAAAGCTTCTTTACATTACAAGATGTTGATGATTTCGCTTATTTTGAAGATAATTGCCTCTTAAAATTATTTGAGGAAGTTAAGCAGTGGTTGATTTGATCCCATTACTTTTGTCTTTAAAGAAAACAGTGAGGCAACAACCTGACAATTCAGGAAGTTAATTCATAGCCTGTTTATGGCTGATCTTGAACCCACAATAATCAGAGCCCACTATCCTCCATTATGCTTCCTCAATTTGGCATAGAGGAGCTGTCCTGGTACTAGGCAATTTTTAACAGAGACTAGACTAAGTGGGACCCATTGGGTCCCAGTCACACGAGAGGCCTGGTCCCCCAACGCAACCCATTCCCCAATGCAATATTCCACCACTCACCAGTTCCACAATGCAAACCGTTCCCCCATTGCAATATTCCACCACTCACCCATAGCCCCTAACTGCGCAGGCGCGGTTGACAGGTTCCCATTGTGATGCTCCTGATCCACCCTCCTCTCCTCCCCAAACCCTGTCCACTCTGCCCCTTGCCCTTCCTCCCCCACGCACTCACTCCATCCCCCCTCAAACCCCCCCCCCCATCCACTCTTAGCGGCTCTCTGGCGGCGCAGCCATTCCCGCCCGTTGGGTTCCCATTGTGACGTAGAAAATGCAGGTGTGGGGGGAAGGGAGGGTGTGTGGAGGGGTGTGGGGGAGGGGACTGGGGGAATTAAGATGTGTGGGTGTGGGGTTATTGGGGGGTGTGGGGGGGTATTGGGGGGTGTGGGGGAGTGGGGAGGGGGTGTTGGGGGAGGGGGTGTTGGGGGAGGGGGTGTTGTGGGAGGGTGTGTGTGGGGGGAAGAAGGGGTGGAGGAGCGGGGTGTGTGGAGGGTGTAGGGGTGTGTGTGGGGGAATGGAGGTGTGTGGGGGAGGGTGTGTGTGGGGGAGGGTGTGTTTGTTGGTGCAGTGCGTGTGTGTGGGAGCGGAGGGAGGGCAGCGAGCATTGTGGAGCCGGAGAGGGGTGTGAGGTGGGGGGGTATGTGGGCGGGGGAGGTGTTGTGGAGGGAGGGGAATTTGGGGGTGGGGGTAGGGGGGTTTGGGGGCAAGGGGGCAAGGGGGAGTGAGCTCAGAGAAAAGACGGGGGTTGTGGGTACCGGCGGGAGAGGGGGGTATCACGGGCGAGGGGGGCAGGAGCCAGCGAGGAAGACCAGAAGGGATCTGACGGTGATGGTATGACTCACAGCGGCCGCTGGTCACTGGACATTCTCCTCCACCGAGAACAGATTCTCCACTTTCCGTTTGGTAACATTTACCATGCCGCGCCGGGCTTCCAGACCCTCCGAAAATTGTGTTTGGTTGGAAACCTCCGCCGGCCATCCTCAGCTCCAGTAAAAATACGATGGAAACCTCCGCCGGCCATCCTCAGCTCCAGTAAAGATGCGATGGTGCAGGAAGGGGCGGACCATCCTGCGGAGTGACTGGAGAAAAGACCAATCCATGCGGCGCTGAACGGCAGGAGAGGAGATCGATCTGCGCACGCGCGTTTTAAAAGCTCGATAACCTTTACATTAGACCACCGATCGGAACGAAACTTGGTGCAATCGCAGCAGAGGAGAACAGTGAGTAAGCTGCCGAAAAATCATAGCGCTATCGCGTACCGTATTTGCGCAAATAGAATGACAGCGCAATCTGGAAGATAACAAGATCAGAGCTTTAGTTAATAGATAATAATAAACAAGAATCACTAAATAGAGGAGGAAGTGAATGTCTGCAGTGGTGGATTGAATGCTAATCAATTGAGCTACTTTATTCTGGGTATTGCTAGGTGTCTGGTGAGTAACTGGAGCGTCGCTCATCCAGGCAAATGGATATTGCCCCCATATTCTTGGCGTGTCTTGTAGATAAGGAAAAAGCTTCAGGGAATTAGGAGGTGAGTCACCGCTAGCTGCAGGCCTGTTCACGTAGCCATTGTATTTATATGCTCAGTTCTGTTAAGCTCCAGGTCACGCAGGGTTGGTTTGTTTTAGCACAGGCATGGCCAGCACCAAAGGCCCAGTGGTCTTGTTGCTGCTTCCATGTCCAGACTGTGATGTCCTCTGCACTCTGCTTCTGTGTGTGAGACTGCATAACAAGAGAATACTTGTTTAGTTTAGTTTAGTTTAGAGATACAGCACGGAAACAGGCCCTTCTGCCCACCGGGTCTGCGCCGACCAGCGATCCCCACACACTAAGGCTATCCTCCAGATAGGCTGCATCCCAGAGTACTTAAGGAAGTAGCTCCAGAAATAGTGGATGCATTAGTGATAATTTTTCAAAACTCTTTAGATTCTGGAGTAGTTCCTGAGGATTGGCGGGTAGCAAACGTAACCCCACTTTTTAAGAAGGGAGGGAGAGAGAAAACGGGGAATTACAGACCAGTTAGTCTAACATCGGTAGTGGGGAAACTGCTAGAGTCAGTTATTAAAGATGGGATAGCAGCACATTTGGAAAGTGGTGAAATCATTGGACAAAGTCAGCATGGATTTACGAAAGGTAAATCATGTCTGACGAATCTTATAGAATTTTTCGAGGATGTAACTAGTGGAGTGGATAGGGGAGAACCAGTGGATGTGTTGTATCTGGACTTTCAGAAGGCTTTTGACAAGGTCCCACATAAGAGATTAGTATACAAACTTAAAGCACACGGTATTGGGGGTTCAGTATTGATGTGGATAGAGAACTGGCTGGCAAACAGGAAGCAAAGAGTAGGAGTAAACGGGTCCTTTTCACAATGGCAGGCAGTGACTAGTGGGGTACCGCAAGGCTCAGTGCTGGGACCCCAGCTATTTACAATTAATATTAATGATCTGGATGAGGGAATTGAAGGCAACATCTCCAAGTTTGCGGATGACACTAAGCTGGGGGGCAGTGTTAGCTGTGAGGAGGATGCTAGGAGACTGCAAGGTGACTTGGATAGGCTGGGTGAGTGGGCAAATGTTTGGCAGATGCAGTATAATGTGGATAAATGTGAGGTTATCCACTTTGGTGGCAAAAACAGGAAAGTAGACAATTATCTAAATGGTGGCCGATTAGGAAAAGGGGAGATGCAGCGAGACCTGGGTGTCATGGTACACCAGGCATTGAAAGTAGGCATGCAGGTGCAGCAGGCAGTGAAGAAAGCGAATGGTATGTTAGCTTTCATAGCAAAAGGATTTGAGTATAGGAGCAGGGAGGTTCTACTGCAGTTGTACAGGGTCTTGGTGAGACCACACCTGGAGTATTGCGTACAGTTTTGGTCTCCAAATCTGAGGAAGGACATTATAGCCATAGAGGGAGTGCAGAGAAGGTTCACCAGACTGATTCCTGGGATGTCAGGTTTTTCATATGAAGAAAGGCTGGATAGACTTGGCTTATACTCGCTAGAATTTAGGAGATTGAGAGGGGATCTTATAGAAACGTACAAAATTCTTATGGGGTTGGACAGGCTAGATGCAGGAAGATTGTTCCCGATGTTGGGGAAGTCCAGGACAAGGGGTCACAGCTTAAGGATAGGGGGGAAATTCTTTAAGACCGAGATGAGAAAAAACTTTTTCACACAGAGAGTGGTGAATCTCTGGAACTCTCTGCCACAGAGGGTAGTTGAGGCCAGTTCATTGGCTATATTTAAGAGGGAGTTAGATGTGGCCCTTGTGGCTAAAGGGATCAGGGGGTATGGAGAGAAGGCAGGTACGGGATACTGAGTTGGATGATCAGCCATGATCATATTGAATGGCGGTGCAGGCCCGAAGGGCCGAATGGCCTACTCCTGCACCTATTTTCTATGTATCTATGTATGTATTAACATTATCCTACACACATTAGGGACAATTTACATTTATACCAAGCCAATTAACAGAAGGGTTTGTATGACAATGATTATTAAAATGGTCACTGAAGTTGGATTAATTGAAGCATCTTAGGGCATTAGATCATTTTTTTTAAAGGCACGTTGAAGGAATGGAATTAAAGCAAATAACTCATGTGGGGATGCAATGTGGTGATTATTCAGCATATACAGCCAGCTTCCTTCAGTCATTGGCTGCATATTTGTTTAGACCAATCCTTTCACAATCACCTCACAAATCAACTGTTTTGCCAAGTAAGGAACTTCTTGTGAGAATTGGACGTCTTTGTATTGCAGACAGGTGTTTTTTGACCAGCTGAATCTTTAAGAAGCTCTACTATAACTTGCCAAGGAGTCTTGGACAGCACCATCTCTTACCATGAAGGAGAAAGGCAACAGACACAGGGAGTCAGCCCCACCTCTATGTTCTTGCTAAGTCAAAACCACTCAATATTACAAATGGATCATTGTTCTAACATCTATGTGAGCTCATAAATCTTGGGACTCCTTGCTAAAATGTAATGTGGCTCACAATTGCTCTCGCAGGGGATACCAATAATGGAGGAAAAATGCTGACCTCACCCATCTCCTGTGAAAGGATCGAAACAGAAAAACATAGAAAATAGGTGCAGGAGTTGGCTAATTGCCACCCTCAAACCAGTACCGCCATTCAATATGATCATGGCAGATCATCCAGAATCATTACCTTGTTCCTGCTTTCTCCCCATATCCCTTGATTCCTATGAACTCTATCTACTGTAACTTGCTCTTGAAATCATCCAGTGAACTGGCCTCTACTGCCTTCTGATGAAATGAGATTCACTTTACGTTACATGCTGTCAGACTGAAGAGCACCGAGTTTCATTCCATCAGCATGGACTCCTTTTCCATGGTTAGAAATGTCTTTAAGTGGGCTGAAGATCATTTGTAGATGCTGACTGGGTGACCAGAACATTTGCTTCCCTAATGTAGGTATGTTACAAAACTTACCTTCAGTCGCGCTGTAATTCTGCCACTGGCCGTGTGCGCGATTTTGGCGCCTTTAAGGGGGGGCGGGGTTAAAACGCGGGTTTCTCCTCCCTTGTCCTGGTTAATATTTTGTTGGAGTACAAGCGTTGGCTGAAGAATCGTTCCTAGTGGCGTTTTGTGTATTTTTTATTTTTATTAAATCGTCAATGTCAGCGTTAGAGTAATTTTAAAAGCAGCTCCTGAAGCGTCAACGCCGATAACGGGGACGGATTTCACACACGGGACAGGTAAACGAAAGTGGTTTCTTTAAATGTATAAAAGTGCTTCTTAAGAAGCCTTTAATTCACATTTTTTCATGCGACACGGTGATTTTATTCCCCGAATTAACGGCAGTATTTTTCATGCCAATACGGGGTTAAATTCACCGCAAATCAACGTTCCAAAAGATCGCGTTCCAGAAATCCTCACTCACAAGATGATTTAAATGCCCATTAATTTACAGGTATTAAACATTCAATTCATTCCATTTGGCCTGTAAATTCATGAAAATGAGATTTAGAAATTATGTTATATTGTGAATTATTGTGTGAATGTTATTTGGACACTTAGGCTATTTAAAAATGTTAATCTATTCTTAAGAAATTGATAGATGTTTAGATCTAGTAATTGAATTTTGTAATTAGCTACAATTAGGTAACTAACTAATTATATGCTTTACTTTCATGTCTTCTAAGTAAGATTGTTTCATATTTGTTTCAGAATGCTTCAATCTATAATAACTGAAAATTTCTTTCAGTTATCTTAATTTTTAAGAAAGTTATGGGCTTTTAACTGTCCTCGATCACAGCTTTTGTGTTAAGTCAATGGAAAAGTAATAGGGAACAAGATGCTAATATCCGAGTATGAAAATGGCCATAACTTCTTTAATACTGAAGATATGAAAGTGAATTAGGTGTCAAATTAAACTTCTTTTTATGCTTTATCTGATGGGATAAATTGCAGACTTTATTTTTTAAATCTCAAAATTTTGTAACATTGCTACCTCATGACATGTTTTTCAGTTTAATTTGTTATTCAATCGTTTGAATTCAAATCTCACTGTACCAATTGGTGCATGTGATAATAAATGTCTCTTGAACTAGTTTGAAGTTGAGATAAATGTTTAGGAAGGAACAACAGATGCTGGTTTAAACCAAAGATTGACACAAAATGCTGGATTAACTCAGCAGGACAGGCAGCATCTCTGGAGAGAAGGAATGGGTGACGTTTCAGGTAACATCACGTAACCCTTGCTTTCCCTCTCTCACCATCCCTCCCACTTCCCAGTTCTCCGACCAGTCTTACTGTCGCCGACTACATTTTATCTCTGCTTTGTTGTTAGCTTCTCCCAGCTAACAATGATCTATTCTACATTTCCCTTGGCCCTCATTCCCTTTGCCCTATTTTCACACCTTACACTTCCTGATCTATGTATCGCCCTCTTCCCTGACATCAGTCTGAAGAAGGGTCTTGACCCGAAACGTCACCCATTCCTTCTTTCCAGAGATGTTGCCTATCCTGCTGAGTTACTCCAGCATTTTGTGTCTATCTTTGAGGTAAATGTTTCATGTTTATCGAATACTAGATGAAGTGGGCCCCATTGGGATGGGTGAATGTTGATGGAGCACCTCCCACTAATTATTGTAAGGGCAGCACAATGGAACAGCTGGTAGACCTGCTGCCTCACAGCATCAGAGACCCAGGTTCGGTCTTGAATTTAAGAGCTGTCGGCGTGCAGTTTGCACATTCTCACTGAGACCACGTGGGTTTTCTGCAGGTGTTCTGTTTTTTCCCACGTCCTAAATGCGGGCAGGTTTGCAGGTTAATTGGTCTCTGTAAATTGCCCATCACGTGTAGGGAGTGGATGAGAGAAAGTGGGATAACATAGCAGTGTGCGTGGGTGATCAATGGTCAGCGTGGGTCCGAGGCTCCGCCGCTGGTCCGCTCTACCTGCCCGAACACCACGAGGTGCAGTCCCACACTACCACGAGGATTAGCACCAACACTCACCGCCATCCTCTCTCCGACAAGGTGGTGGGTGGATGGAACAAGCTGCCTGAAGAGGTAGTTGAGGCAGGGACTATCCCAACGTTTAAAAAAAAGTTAGAGAGGTACATGGATAGGACAGATATGGAGGGATATAGTCAAACACGGGCAGGTGGGACTTGTGTAGCTGGGGTATGTTGGCCAGTGTGGGCAAGTTTGGCCAAAGAGCCTGTTTCCATGCTGTATCACTCTATGACTCTATAAATCTATGAGCAGAGGGACCCGGTGGCTCCTAACTCCTCTCTGGTCTGAAGAAGAGTCTCGACCCGAAACATCACCCATTGCATCTCTCCACATGCCTGTCCCGCTGAGTTTTTTGTGTCTATCCTCTGTGGGCATGATAGGATTTTTTTCTCCTCTTTTATTAGGTTTGGATTTTAATTCTGCTGGGTTTCAAAACCCATTTCTATTCCCTGCTAGACCGGCTGGAGTCAAACTGAAATAGACAAACTGACTATGGAACAGGACATATTGGTTTTCATAATAATAATAATAATAATAGATTTTATTTAAGGGCGCCTATACAAAAGTCTCATGGACACCTTACAAAATTTAACAAAGAAATATATAATCAGAGTAAAATAAGTTATAAAGACATCACAATACACAAATTAAAGACAGAAATTCGATCCAAAAAAGACAACAACAACAACAATTCAGAAACACAATGAGAAGGGAGAGCAGCGGCAGCCAAACCGCTATAATACCTTGATAGCAGATGAAGAGAGGCTTGGCATTACAGCCAATATAATGTGATCAGAACTTGTATTTAGATATAATATTTCCCACAGATTGCCACAAATCTTTCTACCAAATGGATTAGTGCAAGCACTAGTAGGTTACACATAACAAGGACCAAGAGATGAGATTACAAGGACCAATATGCATAAGTAAGCCAACATCCAACTGGTGCTGATTCTGATCAACTGAATTAAAAACAAAACATGTTGCAAATACCAAGCAGTTATGGCAGCATCTGTGGAAAGAGAAACAAAGCTAGTCCTTCCTATTGCATGTTCCCTTCATCAGTTTTGTTATTTAATCTTTCACACCTTCCTCCATATCATAGATCATTCTTTTGAATCTGTCCTCCTTTCTTTGGAGCCCAAATCTTTTTTATCTTTAGCTTTTCTCAGTTCAGATGCGAGGTCCCCCACATGCAAAGTTAACTGCTTCTTTCTCCACATTCACTGCCTGAACCTTTGAGTGCACCCACTTTAAAAGAAAAAAATAGGCCTACATGCCTTCCAATTTTCTCTCTATCCCCTGTGGTGCAGAGCTATATCTTTGCTCCAACCTACTGCCAATAAGACCCTATGTTGAAAGAGAAACTGCTATGACCTCTAGTCTTCCGCACATCCAATGAAGCATTTGAAGTGTAGTCTGTGTTGAAAATGTAATTGAGGGTTAGGACTGAAGTGGGATGCTTTCAATATGATCTATATGGAATTGTGTCGGTAAACCGGAATGAGAAATAGAATATAATTAACTGAGATTTCTTTACTAATCACAGAATATTGCTTATTTACAAAAATAGGAGTGCAAGACCCCATTTTGATCAGATTATGTAATTTTTTAATGTATATATTCATCATTCTGTTGTAGAAAACTGTTGCATATTATCGATTGAAAATGGTACATTGAACACATTTTTTTGCGATTGATATGAGCTGGGTATAGTGATACTGTTTTCATTGATCCATCTGTCCAGAGATGTATCCCGGTCCAAGTTGGACCCTACAAATTTGCCAAAAAAGACAATATTTCTGAATAAGTTAAACTCCGAGCTGAGTATAACAATAGGATCAGAATTCATAAATAATCTATTAATAAGAAAACACATGAGATGTGCAGGGTCTCGTGTTAAAGGTGATAAGATGCCAGAGGATTTTTATTTTTGCTTTTCCGATCAAAGCATTGACTCCTTCTTCCGTTTTTAACATTCTGTGCAGTGAGGCAGAACATTAATATCATTTTTTTCTCTCTGTTAGAATGACATCCTGATTTTACATAACTTCTAAAGCTGTGGCAAATATCTAACTCCTGTGGTAATGATTTCTTTATTCGGTCGATTCTTGGCATCAAGAAGCCCGACAATGTTTCACCTTGTTGTTCTACCTCAGCAAATGCAGGGAACCAGTATATGTTCATGTTTTTAAATGTATTGAACTCTGCGTAATACCAGTGTTGTCAAAATTTGGATATGCCATGACACATTTCCAGGGTGCTCGGTGGCAATGAACTCGTGTCAATCCCAGTGTTACCGTGAAGGTTGAATGCAAACCTAATACATTCGGAGATGTGAAGCAAAGAGATGATTGAAAGGACACTTACAATTTCAATTTACATACAATTTACATACACATACAAAACAAATTTTGTACTCTGTCCCAATCCAGACTATTTGCTTTGGAGAAGTCTGTCACGGTGGTGTAGCGGTAAAGCCAGAGACCCGTGTTCCATCCTGACTTTGGGCGCTGTCTGTATGGAGTTTGTATTTTCTCACTGCGACCTGCGTGGGTTTTCTCCGAGATCTTCGGTTTCCACCTGCACTCCAAAGACGTACAGGTTTGTAGGTTAATTGGTTTGGTGTAAATGTAATTGTCCCTAGTGTGTGGAGGATAGCCTTAGTGTGTGGGGATCGCTGGTCGGTTCGGACTCGGTGGGCCGAAGGGCCTGTTTCCATGCTGTATCTCTAAACTACACTTAACTAAACTATTCATAACCATTCTTGATTATGGGGAGAAGGCAGCGGAATGGGGTTAGGAGGGAGAGATAGATCAGCCATGATGGTCCGAATGGCCTAATTCTACTCCTATTCCTTATTACCTTATGAACCCTATAACAGCAATGTAGTTTTTTACCTGTGCTTTATAGTCACTGAAATACAGTAAAGCTGTTGATTACAGACTTCCTTAGTGCTTAAAATGAGGGAACATTCAGGAAGCAGATTCTAAACATGTGCCATTGGAGTCACACGCCAACCATCCTAAACTGGATTGCATGTTTCAGCATTGAATTTTTTGTCAGCTGAATTCAGTCAGACAGTTGATGCTTGGGGTAGGGATACCACGTGGAAAGGTTGGGGATGGTGATTGTTGTCCTGAGTGGTAATTGGGAGCTGGATCTTATGATGGAAATCAATCGGAACCATTTTGAATAATAAGCCTGGAATTGGGTACAAGCCTCATTTTACTACTGCAACGATGCCTTGATTATATTCAGATAATAACTAATGGTGCATAAGTAAATAAAAGGCCCTGCTACATAGACCAGTGATTAGGGTACAAAAGCCAGTAAAAAGAGTCTCAACCCATTAGTTTTGCACATGTAAAATAGGTTCAACAATGTTACATTTCCAACCCATTAAGGCTGTTTCATCTGCTTTAATAGTAACATTTTCTAGATTTTTTTTTCCTCAGTAGATTAATATTGTATTTGAAATACATTTATTAGTTAAGGACCAATAATGCAATGTTTAATTACTTGTTCAATTTTAATATAATCTGTGCACCTAATTCGTGATAAGTTTAGTTTTCTCTTAATAATTAAGGCTTACTTATTGAATTATTTACACAATAATATCTAAATACAATGATAAAACCATCTCCTGTCTCTCCTGTAGATGCTGAGAAATGCCAACGTTTCCATCAGTACATGATTGATACATGTGAATCCGTGATGCCCTACTCCAAATGGTGATTGCTGGCAGGTAGGACATCAGTGCAGAGGCTGAGCTTGTCATTAATTCGGTGGTGAAGTTATGCAGTAGACGGTACCAAAATGTATGCAGAATGATTTTCCTTGCAAATTCAATGATACCCAGATTATGTTGAAACTCTGCAGATTAATTGGGTTAACTGAATATAATTTAAGAATCATTATAAATTTGCAGAATTGTGACTTAAGCAATTTCACATGTGAAATTGAATTTTGAAAGATGAATGCAAAGTTATTAAAGAAACTGCCATTAAATTAATTTATTTTAAAGGTTTATGTAAAATGTATTGGACCTCAATCAAAGTATGCAGAGGTACAATTTTCAGTGTTAGATCACGCTGAATGTCACTAGTAATTTTCTAATTAATTACAGTATATGGTGGTAACATCAGTGGGTTTGAAATGATCTGAGAGCTATGCAAAGCACTGAAGGATGTTGCATGCAATCTTGGTTTAAGCATCTTCGATTAAAACAAGAGAAAATCTGCAATTAGAAATATTAAGACACCTGCTCCCTGTACACCGATGACTGTGTGGCCAAATTCTTCTCGAACGTCTTTTACAAGTTTGCACTTGACAAACTGCTACGTGCCAGATCTAAAACAATGACAAGATGGAGTATGTGAAGTAGATAGAGAATAATGGGATGTGAATATAATAGCCTCTGTCTCAGCATCAACAAAATGAAGGAGCTGGTCATTGACTTGTGGAAACTGGGTGAAGAACACACCTCAATCTGTATCAATAGTGCTAATGTGGAGATAGTCAAGAGCTTCAAGTTCCTTGTTGTAGATATCATCGACCATACATCCTGGTTCAACCACATTTATGCAACGGCAAAGTAAGCACACAAGCTTCCTCAGTATACCAAGAAAATGCAGTATGTTTCTGATGGCTCTCCCCAATTTCCACAAATGCAGCAAAAAAACATCCTATCAGGATGCATCACAGGAATATCCACTGTTCTGCCTGAGACCTCAAGGAATTTCATAGTCCTGTAAAATGCAGCCCAGCAAGACAAACATCATATTCGTTTAGTTTTGTTTAGAGATATAGCGTGGAAACAAGTCCTTTGGCCCACCAAGCCTGCAATGATCAACAAGCACCCCGTACACTAGTTCTATCATTCACACTGAGGACAATTTATAGAAGCCAAACCTGTATGTGTTCGGAATGTGGGAGGAAACCTGAGCACCCAGAGAAAACCCACACGGTTACAGGGAGAATGTATAAACTTTGTATAGTCAGCACCCGTAGTCGGGATCTAACCCAGGACTCTGGAGCTGTAAGGCAGCAACTCTACTGCTGTGCCAATGTGCTGCCCGTTTTGAGTCTGTACATTCTGTATATTCCCTCCACAGATGCTGCCTGACCTGCTGGGTTCCTCAAGCACTTTGTTTTTGCCCAAGATTCCAGCATCTACAGATTTTTGTATACATCAGATACACACACCATCATATCCTCTCCCCCTTCACCATTGACTCCATTTATACTTTAAGCTGCCTCAGGAGAGCAATTAATATAATCAAGGATTGCTAATGCCTCTGTCATTCTCTCATTTCCCTTCTCCTGTCAGGCAAAAGATGCAAAACCATGAAAGCATATGCCATCAGACTCAAAAACCATCTTCCATGGTGTTTGCAGACTCTTGAATGGTCTTCTCATTGCTAGAGATGAATTCCTGATCTTCCAATATACCTCTTTGCCACCTTTGTACTTTTTTTGCTATCTACACTTTCTCTGTAGCTATAACTCTATATTCTGCACCTTGTTTTCTCTTTTGCACCACCTTTCCTCCTCATGCATGGTACGATTTCAACGTGAAGCACACAAAACAAAGCTTTTCATTGTATCTTGGTGCATGTGAAAATAATAGACCAATATGAATACCAATGCTAATTATAGTTAAATGTTGTATGACAAATTACAAACCTTATCCAATGAAGAAATTCTGAAATTGTAACACTTAATGACAATTCCTAATCTGGTAACCGGGCAGGCCTCGGGAGTCAAGTTGGTCTGTAGGATATTTTATGTCTTGACCAGATATGTCAAGGTGAAAGCTCTAAGTTTTGGAACATGTCCTCTTTTGTGCTCATTTTAGCTCCAACACTCAGACCTCCTGGTGAACATCTGAACACACAGGCATGCATGTACACACATAATCATGTGCCTTGTGTTATAGCTGTGCTGATCAGCACCTGCTGAGGCATGGGAGAAACAAGGGAGAAACTTTGTCAGATACCTAACCATTTGTAGTGTGGCAGCTGAAATAATTCACCATGATTCAGTAAGTAACAGGCCATGTGACTCATTTGGAGGAAGAGTGAAGTTCCATGCACCAAGTATTTCTAATGTCCAAAATAAAAATGGTAGGGACATATGAAAGAAAAATAATAATAATGAAATTATATTGGATATATTCTAAAATACCTCACAATTATCAGTGATGAATCGTGGAATACCACAGTGCAAAGGGAAGCCATATATCCACTAAAACTCAAAATAAAAGACATGGTATGGATGTTAGAAACTTGAAATAAAAACAGGAAGCAATGGAAACGGTCAAACGTTGCCATATTATCTGCAAACAGACCTGGCATAATTCCAGCCAGTCTTTCTTAAAACTTTTACTGCCAAACTCTTCTTTCAGAGAGCATATCAGCATTCAGTTTATTAGAACATTTCTTGGAAATTAATAATTGTTTGTATTTTTCCTCATGTTATTGATTTCTTTTATTTCCATTCAACTATAAAGAGTAATGCAAACTGAAGTGACAATTATTGATGTCTAGAAAGCAGTTCATTGTCATTAGACTGACTTGAGAACTAAGCCTATACATAATTTAGTTTGATTCTTTTGAAAAGTGAATGTGATTATATAGACTTCATTCCTTTCACAGTCCACTGCTCACTACCACTTTTGAATACAATTGTCTTTCTCAGATTTGCAGATATTTGTACAAAAAGGTTGTTGTATATCGGCAAATAGTCAGGATCACACACGGAAAAATATCCAAAAGGGAAGTGAAAAGTCAGAAGTGAATAATGAAGTAAAGCAGAACGAGCTGGAAAGTATCATGGACTATCAGGCAGTCCCCGTATGAGGAGAACTGTTTTACTGTTTCAGGTTATGACCTTGCCTTGCAAACGGTAGTCAAGAGATTGAAGGTCTTGAACTGAAAGCTGTTTTTAAATGACTAATGTATGAAGAGAAGATTGTGATTGTGATTCTGTGGCCCATGCCTTGTGTGACAACCATTCAATAAACTTCACAAGCTTGAGGAAAAAACCCTCGCCTTTTGATTGGGGGAAAAAACAATTCTGTATGATGTTACTATTCTGAAATAGCTCAATTATCTGCTTTTTCCCCCTGTTCCATTAGCAGGTTCTGTTTTGCTTGGTACCATCATCCCTTTTATCTCTTCTCATCTCTATGGTTGCTCCTTTTCAGAGCATCTTGGGATATTTTCCTAACTTTTATTAAATGAAAGCCAATGGTTGATCTTGTTGCACAAAATGTTTACCTTTGGTCTTGGGCAGTCCCTTCTTGGTCCTAACGGGGCCCTCAGGATCAAGGATGACTTGCTTCCATTCTGGTCTTGTGGCTCTCAGACGCTTGATGTGGCAACTGTACACTCTTGTAAAGACTGGGCAGGAAGGAGGTTGTTGATGTGGGTGTTTTGTCAGCTGGTTTGCCATTATACTGTTGGTCTCCTGTGTGCTCCTCCTGACAAAGGCTTGGAGCATGGCATTATCATAATGACCACTCTGTTTCAACAGAGGGTGAATGCATAAGAGGGAGAGGGAGAAGCACAAGATTATAATAGATCAAGAGTCAAGTCAAGAGTGTTTAAATGGCATAAGCACCAAAATGGAACAATGCAATTCTTACTTGCAGCAAGCAGCACGACAGGTCTGTAAACACTGTGTTCTTTGGATAGCACAAACAAACACAAATAATGTTCAATAAATACAATATGGTGCAAAACAAAACAAAGCCTAAAGTTCCTAGTACAACCAAGACAGTTCATAGCTTAGAGTTTAGTTGGATTTGTAGTGTTTTATGGCTGATGGTTGTTGAGAAGCAACTATTACTGAACCTGGAGATCACGGTTCGCAATCGGAAAGTCACGGTTTACTTTCTTCCCAATTGCAGGAGTGAAATGAGAGCGTGGCCGGGGAGGTGTGGGTCCTTAATGGTGCTGCCTGCCTTTTGGAGGCAGCACCTCCTAAGGATCTCTTCCATGGTGGGGAGATAAGCAGAAGAGGCTCAGAAATTTGCCAAAAGCCATGGCATGCTCGGGTTCTTCAGCAATATAGAGGCAATTTACGTCCCAAACATCCAAGGTCCCAGAATGCTGACTGGCATGTATGGGGGTGTCGAATCAAGAGTGTTTTATTGTCATATGTCCCAGATAGAACAATGAAATTCTTACTTGCAGCAGCACAACAGAATATGTAAACATAGTACACTGTAAACAATATAATAAATGAGAAAGAAAAAAAAGTTCAGTGTGTTTATATTCACAAATACATATATATATATATATATATATAGAACATATATATATACACACACACATATGTACACACAAAAAAATAATAATAGTGCAATAATAGTCTATATAGTTCAGAGCTTATTTGAGGTTGTAGTGTTTAATAGCCTGATGGCTGTAGGGAAGCAGCTGTTCCTGAACCTGAACTTTACAGTTTTCGGGCTCCTGTCCCCTCTTCCTGATGGCAGGGGTAAAATTAGTGTGTGGCCAGGGTGGTGTGGGTCTCTGATTATGCTGGCTGCCTTTTTGAGGCAGTGACTCCGGTAAATCCCTTTGATGGTGGGGAGGTCAAAGCCGGTGATAGACTGGGCAGTGTTCACAACTTTTTGCAGTCATCTTTGCTCCTGGGCATAACAATCAAAACATAATTTCAAAGACCTCCTTAACCATAATTCCTCCCCTGATGTAAATGTTCTTGATTCCACCCACAGCAACATATATGGATGGTCCTGTTGACAAATTAGTAAAGACCATTTCCTAACTAAAAAAAAAAGTAAGTGGGTCTCCTGAGCAGATGGCATCCCTGCTGAAATCCTTGGACAATTATAATGGCAGTCAAGTGATAAAACATTTCCTAGGGTTAATCAGCCACATAATCAACTGGAGAATTGACTTCCTGACACAACTTACTGACCAGTCTGTTTACTCACAATGTCAGACATAGATATCCAAACTGTTACTTTCAGTTTTCCACAGGGCAGATTGAAACAGACTCTGCTGTGCTGTGTGTTAGCATCTTTTGCTGCTTGTCTGTTTGAAGTGCCTCAACACCAAGGGATATTCAGTTGATTAATTGGCATCAGTTGATTACATTGCTCAAAAGGCTGGACATCATCAATATGATGGGTCTTTACTATCAACGGCAGTGCAAGGCCAGTTGGATTAACAGTTGCAGCAACATCCATGCCGAACAGATGCTCTGTCAAACTGTGTAGCTATTCCATCATTGATTTAACTCCTTCTCAGTTGGGAAGCTAATTCCTACCGGATAAATTTTAATAACATCAGAAGAAAAACTGTTCTAACTGTTGCCCTGAAAGCTCATTAACAAGGCTCTAACAAGCAATGGCAGATTTTCAAAATGATCTGTTTTAATCAACTCTCGTTTGTTTTAGGGTAGAGACATGATGGCGAAAAATGAAAAATCATAAACCTCCACTTTCAATCTCATCAGTTTCCACCATTTCTATTATCGATCACTGATCTGCATAACCCAATAATCCCAGAACTTCTTCAGTAATTCTTCGCAGAAAAGTTACAAAACGAGTTAAAATTCAAAATATTGCAAATATAAAGTAAAAATGCCAAAAAATCATGAAGGACTAGAACAGAGAAAAGAGTTGAAGAAAGACGATTACTCAAAAGATGGAAGATTGTTCTTTTAGGCAAAAAATATACAAAATCCTGGAGTAACTCAATAGGTCAGGCAGCATTTCTGGAGGACATGAATTTGTGATGTTTTGGGTTGGGACCCTTCTTCAGATTGATTATAGTAGAGGGAAGAAAGCTAGAGGAGAGGTGGGGTGGAACAAAGCCTGGTAAGTAACAGGTGAACACAGCAGTTTGATTGGTAGATGACCAGAGATGGAAAAGAGACACAAGGGTGTCAGATATGGAGAGAAGAGGCGTGAAATGTGAAGCTGGTTCTCTCTTTTTGGTTTATGGACTAGTTTTGTGCCTCTAGAATATACTCCAGTTAATAGGCTTAATCTAATTACGATTAATAAATTGAAACCTTTTTATATGCATCAAATGTTAATGGATCTATACAGTCATGTATGCACAGCACAGTGACATTATTTTGCACAACCCACATTACATTTGCCATATTATGGTGTTGTTTACAAAGAAAAGATTCAAAGTGCAAAGTGCAAGTTGGGTCCACATGCTGGAAGTACTGGAGCGCCCCCAATCTAGGTAAACCCAGGTAAGCCCTAGGCTGCTACAGACCCAATGCCCCTCTCCTCGCCCGACTGCCTCTGTGACTGGGTGGGGGGTGGGGCACTTCCTGTAGTTGCCTTGAAGGCACTGGAGGCAATAGCCCAGACCCTCTCATACTGGCCAACTCCTTGTGTCTGTCGTCGTCAGCGGCTCCCTCCACGACTCTCCAGTCTTCAGGGATTCCAAGCTTTCTCCTGTAGGCAGCGGCCTAGTCTTCATTTTCGTTTGGCAGCTGGGTCCATCCTTGATCTCGGCAAGCCGCCAGGTCTTTGCTTCCAGTATTGTATGTGGCTGCGATACATGTGCTCATTGACAGGTTTCCCTGCATCATTTCTATTACATCTATGGAACTGATGCACTTTAATGTTGAGAACTATATTCTGCAAGCTGTATTTTCTCCTTTGATCTATCTATTGTACTTTAATTTGACGATTGGAATTTACGTAGGGTATATCTGATGTGTTCAGATAGCATGCAGAACAAAGCTTTTTAATGTACCTCGGTACTTATGGCAATAATAAATCTAAACCTACATCGTAAGCTGTCAGGCTTTGTTAATGGAAAATAAGGGTCTCAGTGTTGGCCATGGGTATGTAGACACTGGGCCTGCTTGCCATCAGAACCTCAATGACTGAGTGACCTCTGTTGATACCAGAATCACAATACTTAACAAGAGGCAGGAATGGGTAACTGTCTAATTCTGTGGTTGATTGAAAAGATGGATGAATTCATGCATCCTCTCTGAATTATTGCTTTCAGTTTTCAGCAACCTGTGTGATTGATTAGAAGGTGCCAATGCCAAATTCAAGAAACAACATAAATATTCTTCAACTACCCAATCAAGTATTTTTTTTTTTAGTGTCAGGAAAAATTGTGTTGGTACAATATTTAATTATTCTCTGCATCAGAATTATTTAATGAATCTGTCAGTTAGAGCTGTGAAGCCCTTTCAAACAGGTTCACTTGTATCGTTGAGAGTATCTGGCACATTGTTGTTGCTCTGTTTATGTCAACCAAAACCTACCTGACACTTTACTCAGAAAGGGGAATGGTGGACACTTTTCTCACCCATTTATAGGATGACAGTGTCCAGCAAGACTAGCATTTATTTCTCTAATTACATTTGTTCATTCGCTCGTGTGTCAGACGATGGAGCTCGCTGTTGGCTTCTGTCGTCGTCCAATATGTTGACAGAATTGTCGCCCGATGCGTCACAGACTGCATCGCATCGTCGCTTCCAGGAATCGCCACGAGGAGGCTTCTGTCATGGTTTGAACATTTGTGAAAATGCCCCACAGTACTGTTGGGTAGGGAGTTTTAAGATGCGGAGAATTGTGGATGCAGCCCAGAACATCACACAAACCAACCTCCCTTCCATTGACTCCACTTATACCTCACGCTGCCTCGGCAAAGCCAGCAACATAATCACGGACAAGTCGCACCCTAGCCACTCCCTCGTCTCCCTTCCCCCATCGGGTAAAAGGTATAGAAGTGTGAAAACACACACCACCAGGTTCCGAGACGGTTTCTTGCAGTGGAATTTGGCTTTGTGTAAATCCACTAAAGAGAGATATATAGAGGTAATGACAGTGGTGCCCATTGTGCCTGCCAACCAGGAATGGGTTATTCCCACTTTTTTACATTATAATTGGAGCCCTGACTGAGGAATCAGGCACTTCAGTAGCGCAGCAGTAGCACCCTCTGACTGGGGGGGGAAAAAAACAGGCAGCACAATTCCTGCCGATTCTCCTTGCCCTACCTTGGCTACAGGGCACTAACATTGGTGTTATTAGATTGCGAGCACCTCTTCGGTTTCCACATCAATATTTCATTTGTGGATCTTTCCAGATTCTAAATTTTTAAAGCAATTTTGCTTTTTTTGTGTGTCCACAGCCAGTAATGTTGATATTCAAATACTTCCATGAAGGATCATACAGCAGGAAGTGAGCGAATACAAAGTGGCAACAGGAACAGGCCATATGGGTCCTCGCATCTGCCCTGTCAATCAATAAATCACGGCTAATCTTATACCTCAGTGTGTTTTGAGAGGATACTGTGAGAATTACCAACTCTATATGGCTTGATTCCCTTAATATCCAAAACCTATTGATCTATCTTGAATATAGTTAGCAAGGAAGTCATCACAGCTGTATTGTGTAGAACATTCCAGAGATTCACTATCCACTGGGTAAAACAGTTTTTTTTTGCCTCTGTCCTGAATGGCTCACTCCTTATTTTGAAAGTGTAACACCTGGTTTTTGTATTCCATCCAGGGAAATCGTCATATTTTTCTTTATGCTGCCGAACTCCAAATGAGATATTTCAATGAGTGCTTCTCATTCTCTCAAACTTAAAGTGCATGTGAGCACTCAGTCATTCAGGATACAGGGTCCTGTAAGTACTAATATCTTTCAACATCTCAATATTTAATTCTAAATATTGACCTTCTGTTTAGCAAACCAATGCTCTCTACATAAGTTTGAGTGGCTTTAAATTGCAGTGGGCTAGAATTACTGTTCATTCACCTGAGATCTGATCGACCCAGAATGATTAAGATTTAAAAAATATATTCTTAGGGTTATTTTAAGCATCTAGTTTAATGGATCTCGATAGCCTTTTCTTTTGTCTTGTCAAACAGGAAATACAGGAATCATATTTCTATTCAGTCAATATCAAGTAAGCTCTACCTTAATATCCATTCTCACCGTTGACATGGAGGTTGTAAGTAAATTTGAATTTAGTTTGTTTGAGTAAACATTAATGTTCTCAGGAGAATGAGGTACCAAACCAAAATTGCTTGTAATTCTATACTTGGAATAATTGTGTAATCTTAATCAAACAGAGTAGATGGTGGTGGGCTGTTGTGGAGAATCATAATTTTAAAATAATATATAAATAGAAAGATTGTTTTGCAAATGGGATGCTTGTACTTCCCAGATAATTGACCAGTCCAACTCAGTCACCACTGTAACAATGACGTGACTGTACATCTGGTCAGTACCACATATAATCCTGACACAATCTCTATGGTCAGATACGATAGTGCAAACTATCAGAGATATGGCATGAATTATCCTTGAGTGCATTAAAACATTTCCTAATTAATTTATGGAATAAAATCTGACTGAAGATGAGAGTCATTCCCATTTGATTGTGCTACTGTACCACATGGGAATGTCAGCATTTTGTGCCATACTCTGCTACTGAAATTCATACCGTTCAAATGCAATCTGAACATGGATTTTGAGGCACAAATGCCCTGAACAGGACCCAAGTGATTTTCTACTTATATTGGACAGAATATCAGAAACTCTTGATGTCCTCTAACAATTTTTTCACGTGACCAACCCTGTTGATTCCTTGTACTTAGGGTAAAATAACTGAGTTTTAATAATTTTACAGTTGCTTTGTCCTTCAATGCTTTTATTGACAACTTCTTTGTTGTTGAAGTTGTAAGGTCTTAGCATATCTGTCTTTCCAAGCCCTCTGGTTGTTGACTCTCCCACCAATTGAAATGATTCATGTCTATCTACACTGTCCAGACACAGCCGGTTTGAATGGAATCCTCCTCAACCTCCTCTGTTGGAGAACAACTCCAGATTGTCCAATCTCCTCCTTAACTATAGGACATCTTTCCGGAAATCAATTTAGTAAATCTTTTTTACAGACTTGCATGGATCTTCTATCTTTCCTAAAATGTGGCTGCAGATCTGGACATAATGTTCCAATATTATAGAACGTAGGGTAGAGCTTCCAAATGAGCCTTAAGATTCCACAAAGTTTAAAAAAAAAATCAATTTCAGCAAAGGAGAATAAGTACAAAAAAAAGTAGGATTGTTTTTCATCAATCATGTTTCTGTATTTTAGAACATAGAACATAGAACATAGAACAGTACAGCATAGAAACATGCCCTGCATCCATTATGTCTATCACCACATGATACCAAGTATTTTGCTTGCTGGAAGGGAGAATGCCTCGTATAGTTCTGAGAAATAACATTGTTTTTCCCCAATAAACGATTGGCATTACCAGTTTGATATATCAAACAGCCAAGTTTGTAGCTAAGACTATGTTTACTTTAAAACAAAAAAAAAATTCTCATGCTTATGTAAGTTGTATTTTCGGCAGTGGGGAATCAAATCAGTTTAATTCCAACACCAAAATAGCACCTTGAACATCATTGAAAATGCTAGTAGTGATGCTCAATAGAGCTTCTGATGCTAGTAAGTCAGTTGAAGTGTTGACTACATTATTTAACATTTCTTTTGAAGATTGTCCACTGCCTTGCATACTCTGGACGTGATGTAAGAAAAAAAAGTACATTCTGGATCCTCCTAGCATTTCAAAATTTCTACTTATCTATCATAACACCCTTATGATATTATTTAAAAAAGAACAGAATGGTTTCCCATCCTAAATATCACTGTCCAATCAGCATCATTAAAATTACACCAGACTGACTGGGCATTATTCTAATTTTGTTTTGAGATATTTTGAAATATCTTAAATTTCCCCATAATAAAAACAACGGTTGCATATCAAAATAAGTAATCAGCTGTCATACTTAGGAACATTTTGCAAAAAATCTTTAAATCTTTCCTTTCATGATGACTCCTCTGAATTTACTTTATGATTTCTCCCAAAGTGCAACTACAATAACACCTTTGAAGTTAGTTTAGTTCCGCACAACATTGTATTGAAACCAGCACTCCTGTACGGAAACCTGAACTGTCTTTTACGCATTCTTCTTCTTCCTCAAGGTCTCAAACATGAAACATTAATTTTTTTTGCCACACCATTTATAATTGATGGAGACTTGCATACAGTCGGGACAATTGGAAATTCATGTGTACTCTGCTTTCATTTTTCATTCCTCAGTGGCTTGCTCATGTCCTAAACAATAAATCCTATGCTCTCAATTGGATTATTCAACAAAATAAATCCTAAAGATTCTATATTGAATCCTTGAACCTCTGTTCTCAATTATACCCAATACATACACAATAAACCTTTGGTATTTGCGTGATCCATTCAGATTGTATAATGGTACTGATGACGTAAAATTTAGCACAGCCACCTCCTGGAGTTTATGTACATGATAGCAAATCTGCAGAGTGCAAATGAAACCCTGAAAAATATAATTGAAGAACCTGGCGAGACTCCAGAAATTATGGGTAAAGTTTCTCTCATCCAGTGTTACAAAAGGGTGCTATTGTCATAACCATATGTTCTCTAAAATGGAATTGTACAATGGGTCAATTGTACAGGTACAACCTGTAAATCGGGCTGCTGATCAATGTTGTTGCTTCAAAATCGATTGTTTCCTGCAAAGCTATCTTAGATAGACTGTTAAAACCGGACCAATAGCTAGTTAAATCACAAACTTGCTATTGGAAAACTCAGTAGTGCAAGAAACAAGTTTTCACTTGCCACTGAAGTAGCTTTGAATAATCAATAACTGTCCTTTTGTTGACTTCGCCATTGTAGACCTTGTGAAGCAAATGAAGTCCTCTTGGTTGCTCTAGGTCCAGATAGGCTCTAGATCCAGGAGCCAATGAAGGATAAATGTTCTGATTTAGCAGATGGGTTGAGGATCAAAAGAGTTGGAACTAATCAGTGGATAGAGGATTTAAGATGAGGTTGGCTGCTAATATTTTGTATTTTAGTGTGTGGATGACATGCCTGAAGCATGGGGATTAAGGGTTGGGAGCCCAGTTAGGACCCTGAATGCACATTTTCCAGTAGAGTTGCAGGGAGTTATACACCAAGGTTATGGACCTACCAAATACCTTCCAATGCCCCTGAAATGACCTGCAAAACTATACAATTCAAGTGCAAATAGGGTAATAACCCCAAGGTGGTGGATGACACTGGAAAAAATAGACTGGTAAGAATTGTGTCCCATTTAATTCCCTAATGGATAATGATATGAATCTGAGCAAAAGTTTTTAGTTTTAGAGGTGTTTAGTTTAGAAATACAGCCTGCAAACTGACCCTTTGGGCCACCGACTCCGCACCGACCAATGATCACCTGTACACTATGTCATCCCAGTTTTGCATCCTGCACACTAGGGATAATTCACAGAAAAAAATTAACCTCCAAACCTGCATGTCTTTGAAATGTGGGAGGAAACTGGGTCACCCAGAAAAAAACAATGCCGTCAAGGGGAGAACGTGCAAACTCCACGCAGACAGCACCCGAGATCAGTATCAAACTCTGATCTCTGGCGCTGTGAGGCAGCAACTCTACCACTGCGCCACTGTGCATGAAAAGTTGTAACAAATAGCTATTTTTAGTGATATCTACTTAGCAGGTCCTGTGTTTTCCCATTATTGAGTTGAAAGGGATAATCACAATCAAACAGTAATCCTGACCCTGGGGCAATTGGAAATTGGAATAGTTGTTCTTTTCCTATCCATTAACTTTTTTAAAGTTACATGTTCAAACATGTCTAGATGAAAAATGAAATATAAGTGGACAGCATATGATTTTAACAGGGGCTTTGCAGATTGACAAATCACATAGAATTATTTGAAGAGATTATACACATGGCAGTGAATACCATGTACCTGAACTTGGGGAATGCCTTTCTTCAGGTGAGAAATGAGAAATAAACATGGAATTAACCAGTGAATAAAATTATATGCATTGCAAAATGTTTTGACAAAGGAAAACAGGAAACACGAGTGTTTCCATTTGTATAAATTTTCTTTCAAAATAAATAATATGAACTGGAAGCAAGATTAGGCCATTCAGCTCATCATGTCTGCACCCCCGTTCTATAAGTTCACAACGGATCACTTTCCCCTGCAGCAGAGTACTACACTAAACTCATATCCCTGGATTGCTGCAGTTATTTTGCAGGCATTAGTTTGAGCATCACTTTTGATGGGGTCGTAATTGAATTTAATTGAATTGTAGGGTATGAAAATCTTCAAGGTTTGCAGGTGTGGAGTTGATGTTCTGGTTTAATCACAATTGGTAAAGGTGCCTTGATGAGCAAAGTGGTCTCCTCTGGCTCCTATTTGCATTATAACTTGAACTTTGGATGTCTTAAACTCTAATTTTAACTCCCTCATCAAATCAATCCTCGTAAAAATAAAACATAGGGAACGGGAAAGAATAGTAAGATTAAACGAGAACTTACCAAGTTTGAAGTTTGATCTTTATTTTATGAGGAGTTACGTTGGTGATTACGTGAAGACGACCCATCAGGGCGCATGTGCGTCAATCTTCAAAGCAGCGGTGTGAAATCACAGATAACACAATATTTGAAGTAACATATTAAGATGAGCAACATGAGAACTACCATATGACCTTTTTTATGAGAGAGGGTTGGGCGTGGCGGGCACGTAATCACCAACGTAACTCCTCATAAAATAAAGATCAAACTTCAAACTTGGTAAGTTCTCGTTTAATCTTACTATTTTACTTCGGAGTCACGTTAGTGACTACGTGAAGGGTTCAAAGCACTGTGATTTTATGCCGCAGATCCAAATCCCGGCTTCTCACTGCATTGATTGACTTTCGATGAGAAACAATCAATAATGCGTTAAACATGAAATGTGAATATCATGCAGTAACAATTGATTTGAATAATCAAAACAACCAGTAACCCCTCTATCCCAGGGGAAACTAAACAGAACTTAATCCTAAATTTGCAAACAGCCTCTCTCCGATCGGCCGATGGTAAAAAAATTTAAAAACTAATTCATTTGACCACCCGGCACCTATAAAAATATGGCCGCTGTGAACATCCATCGCCTTAGCCATCGACGTTGCTGCTGCACTAGTGGAAAAAGGATATATACACTTCGGTGTTAATACCTGCCTTAATCAACATCTGTTTTAAACCACCTTGAGATAGTCTGCACTGACACTCTCCTGTGTGGCTTCATGTAACTGATAAACAATGCTGTTTCCACATTTCTTAAGGTCTTTATAGCTTCAATATAATGAAAATAAATGTGCCATTACACATAAACATGGATCAGTAGGTTATGCTGAAACACAATTTTAACAAACCTGTGACACCTGGCCTGCTCTGCTTAAGCAGGACACAATTATAACATAACATTCTCTTCAGCAACTTCCATCCTGTCTAGCAGAAGCTTTTGCAAACTCTGCACTTGCTATGCTGAACCACTGCCATGAGCATAACCACTTTCATGATTAGTTTGGCAAATTCAGAGACATGACAGGAACCTACTGTCGAAGCATCTTGAGGACCACACTTACATCCCAGATCGTCATATACCTGGGTTTAGGAGGTTTAGAGTTAAAATTCCTTTCATCAATCCAGCTCTGATATGATGAAACCCAACAGGATCTTTCCTGACCCCATCAAAACCATACGAGGACAAAGCACTTAAAGCTGTATTAATGGTGCTATAACTGAGCCCCTCATCATCGTAGAGTGTCAACAGGAACTCTAAAATATCCACAATATCTGCAGTACTATAGTCAATATTATTTTGTACACAATATTGCTCCCATTTTTTTTTTTTTCATAAGTAATATACCCCTTTTGAGTACTCTTTCTCCAGGCTACAGTGAGCATGTCCACCATTCACCCAGACAGTCCTTGCTCCAGGTATGGCCTTCTTAAAACCTGCAAATTAACAAGTCAATACTATCACATAACAGATGACTTTCCCGTGTTAGCGGATGTTCCAGTCAATTCCTATGCTTGGGAACCACCAAAAAGAGGTTGGATCCCTAACTGTAACATCAAAGGGAACCATGCTTGATTCGGCCAATTAGGTATTACAAGCACCCCCAAAGCAGCATCCTGCTTGATTTCTTGCAGACTCCGACCTATTAGGCAAAATGGTAGGAAAATATATAAAACATACCACCTCAATGTAACGTCAAAGTATCAATTGCAACTGCCACCTGGTCTGGTTCCCATGAAACCTATTTAGGCATCTGATGGTTGAACCTTGATGCAAAACAAATCGATATCTGGCATTCATATACAAGTACTATATTATTGAACACCTCCTGGTTCAACATTCAATCTATGTTGTCATGGAACTTTCGTGACTTGGCGTCTGCTACTCTGTAGAATCTACCTGATAGATTAAATAGCTGAAATATCTTTTTGATTAGCCAATCTGTCACAAAATACCGACTTGATTCCACCGATGTGATTAATATATATGCCACTTGCGTAGTATTGTCAATCTGAAACTGAACATGCAGATTACATTTGTTAGAGCAATAAATCTCTTAATAGTTAATTGCCCATGTCTGCAGAAATGATGCCTCTTGCTCAGTCCATCTGCCTCCACAGCTGAAACTCCTATCCGTGACACCCCACCCGAGTGCACTGACATTCATCTGCAAAATCATGAAAGGCTGGTCAAGCATTACTTTGCTATAACTTCTGGACACATGGTGAAACCACCATTGCAAATCAGAAATAGCCTTTACTGATAACTGCATAGGTCTATTATAATGACCCGAATGTATCCCTAATGCCTCCATTAGCTTGATACACCTGTCAATTAGCTCTAACCTTTTTTCCCTGGGCAGAGTCACTTAATTGAATCAATTGTGACCCAAATAGTCAGGTGTTAATTTGGATTCCTCTGGATGCATAATGCCCAATCTTTGAAAATTGGATTTAACAACTATCACCTGTTACTTCAGCTGTTCTCTTGGATACCCCTGTAATCAAGATATCCCCAGATTTAAGTTGTGTCACATTTGATATGTGCACCTGAGAACCAGGCCCACCTACCTCCTTGGTACCTGGTGGATAACGTTGTCCCCGGCGGGAAAGCCAATGTTTGACCATGTTCCCGCTTCGTTTGTCGGGGTACTTTCTTTTTTGGAAACTTGCCGACTGTGGGTGGCTTGATCAACCCCACCGTCTTTGCCTCGTCATCCATGTCCTTGACACTCTTGGCGAGGTCCTCTCCGAAGAGTAGGTTGGCCGGCTGTATGTTGCTAGGCTGGAAAAATACTGCAATCTTGGAATTAATGGTGGGCCGAATGGCACTTTCCCTGAGACAATTTATCTGAAAAATGGGTGCTACAAAGCAACCCTAGTAGCTCTTGCTGCGTCTCCGACACATGCCCTCATCCACCGTTCTCGCGAATGCCGTGATTCCTGAGCCAATTAATTTCAGGATTCTCTGCAGCTTCATCTCCTGGGCACTGCACGCCCACGCCCATCTGGCTCTATATCACCTGGTTCACTGCTGGCAACTCGCAGTTACCCCGTCTCTTGGTGATTCCAGACTCTGATTGGGCAGCGAATCGTACTGCCAGAGATGGGAACTCTGACAACGGCCATCTTCGCTTTCCGAGTGGCATTCCATACTCTGATGGGACAGCGAATCGTGCTGCCAGAGAATGGACCTCTGACAACGGCCGTTCTTCGCTATTAAAGTATGTATTTTGTGTATCTTTGTGTGTCTTGTGTGGGGGGTGGTGTGGGGGGGTAAGGGGGAAATCGCTTCGGTCGCCTCCTCCACGGAGAGGCGACTTTTTCCAGGTCGCTTCCCCCGTGGCCCAACATCAAGGATCGGCGCGGCCTTTCCCGGAGACACGCCCGGGGCTTCAGCGGCGGGTGCAGCGTGGACTCTCGGCGTGGAGCGGGTGAGCCCTCGCTGGGGCTCGCTGGAGGGGAGCGCTCCGTTTCGCTGGCCCTGGGCAGCCGGCAGCCTGAAGTCGCAGCCTGAAGTCGCGGTCTGCAGAGCTCCAGCTGCTGCGGCGTCTACAGCCCGGGATCCCTCGTGGGGGACCCGGGGAAGAAGAAGAAGCCATCACTGCCGGCCCGCAGCCAGCTTCTACCACGGGGCCGGCATGGACTTACCAACACCCCTGCAGGGGAGCTTCGACCGCCAGCCCTGCAGTCTACGGTGCTTCTGGCTGCGGCGGAGACTTTAAATCTCGACAGCCGGCCTGCGGCCTACAACAACTTAAAGCCGCGGTCTCCGGTGAGGAAGAGCCGATCCTGGACTGACTCTGGACTCTGGTCCTGTCCACGGAGGGGAAATGGAGGAGGATTGGCCAAATTTTTGTGCCTTCCACCACAGTGTTGAATGCTGTGGTGGATGTTTGTGTTACATTTTTTTTATTGTGGTTGTGTGTTCTTTATTATTGTATCGCTGCTGACAACCCAAAAATTCCACCAGCTTGGCTGTGTGATATATTAAAAATACTATACTATACTATACTATTCAACAAAGTCTCCGTCAAGAGTCGGGTCAGAACTGAGCTGACCCTATCGTGGAGGCCAGCTCTTCTCCCAGTGGCACTCCATACTCTGACAGGACAGCGAATCATGCTGCCAGAGAATGGACCTCTGACAACGGCCGTTCTTCGCTAATTTCCAAGTCTCCGTCAGAGTCGGGGTCAGACCTTAGCTGACCCTCTGCACTCACCTCATGCATGAGGGTGCTTTAAGCAGCCCACTACCAGGTGCTGCCGGTGTGGCTTTTCTGCAGCCTACCGCCCACACGACTCCTCCCCGGAGTGTGCGTTTCTGGAGCAACCTCTGGATGAGGTGCTCCATTTGGGAGAACCGTTTAAAAATGTCTCCAGCCCCGTACAGGCTCGTTGTGGCCCGACTCAGTTGAGTCCAAGAGCCTCCCAGACTTCCCCGTGCCTTACACCCGACTGGCGTTGGCTTTGGTGCTTTTTAGCACTGAGTCTGAAGTCGCCCCGCTCCCGGTCGGCGACTGTGCAGGGGTACGAGGCAGCCGCTGACAGACCGCATTCCCGTGGCTCTCCTATGCTTTACCTGCGGCTGCCCTCCCCCTGGTCGTCTTCATCATGGTGCTGCCTGTAATAATAAAAAACAGAGCACCACAAAAAAGGAACTTTTCACTCCAGCTAAATTCCCCACTTAGCTGGAGCTTTAAACGATAAAAGTACTTTAAAAGTACTTGGCCGGATGGAAAACTGACCTAAAATTCATCTACCTGAGGTTCGGGTATAAGGTAGAGTTTAATGTGCTGAGCCATCTGCTCCAACATAGACCACTTTAATCACAAGATGCAAGACGTTGATAGGAAAATTGGGGGTGAAGGAATTAAATTCTGTATCTGGAATGTTAAGGGAATTAATGAACCAATCAAGAGAGGTAAAGTATTAGCTCACTTAAAATCACTTAAAGCAGATGTAATATTTTTCCAGGAAACACATCTTAAAAAGGAAGCACAACATAGATTGAAAGCCAAATGGATTGCTAAAACGTATCACTCTTCATTCTCACATAAATCTAGAGGGGTTGCAATATTAATTCGTAAAGGTATACCCTTTAAACATATATCAATGACAGAAGATATTGAAGGCAGATATATTGTATTAGTAGGGGAGTTATACTAAAAAAAAAGTGACTCTCCTTAATGCGTATGGACCAAATTTTGATAGCCCCCTGTTTTTTAAGAGAATACTTAACATTATCCCGGAATGTACACAACATAACTTAATTATCGGTGGAGACTTAAATTGTACACTGGATGCTTACTTGGAAGATCATCAACTCAAAGAAAATTAAAATCTCAGTCAAGTGAATTTCTAAATTCATATATTAATACCACCAACATTAAGGATGTTTGGAGAATTGAAAACCCATCTGGTCGAGAATACTCATTTTACTCACCAGTGCATAAAACTTACTCAAGGATAGACTATTTCTTAGTAGACTCTAAACTTATCCCATTTATCTATAATTCGCAATATCATAATATTATAATATCGGACCATGCTCCACTAACATTTATGATTAAACTAAACGGAATGACCGAGACAAAGACACAATGGAGACCTAACCCCCAAATCTTAAAAGAAAAGCTATGTAATGAATACCTCGTAAAACAGAATAATATGTTTTTTGAGGCTAATGACAGCCCTGGAATCTCTGCCTCCCTTCTTTGGGAAACATTTAAAGCATTTGTGCGAGGAGCATTAATCTCTTCTCAATCATTTCTTAACAAAGAGAATAGGACCAAACAACAGACTTTGGAAATGGAAATAAGGCAATTAGACATAGAAAATGCAATAGCACCATCTATGGCAAAACACAATAAAATTGCAGTACTGAAATATGAGTTAAACAAGATATACCCAGACCAAGTTATAAAACTATATCAACATACAAAACAATTAAACTTTGAATTTGGTGATAAACCACAAAAACTATTGGCGCGTCAACTTCGTAAACAGGACGGGGAAAAAACAATTTACAAAATTAGATCAGATAAGGGAGAAACATTAACACTGCCTAAAGATATTAATGATAGATTTTTACAATATTATCAAAAACTGTACTCATCTAAAATGACAGAACAATCAGCAGGAATGGAAACATTTCTACAGAAATATAATCTTACAGGTTTAGATCAGAAAGAGAGAGAATCACTAGATGTAGAAATTACAGTAAAAGACATCGAAGAGTCAATCAGATCTTTAAAAAACGGAAAGGCCGCAGGTCCTGATGGTCTAAGCTCTGAATTTTATTTAAAAAATTACGATCTGATTTCTCCACGCCTACAGACACTTTACAAACAAGCTTACACTCAACAGAAACTCCCAGAAACTCTAAATGAATCTACAATCATACTTATACCGAAACTGGATAAGGACCCTGAAGACCCAGGTTCATATAGAGCAATAGCTCTCTTAAATACTGATCAAAAAATATTAACCAAAATCCTATCTCATTGATTGACCTTAGTGATTAACAAATTAATACACCCCGACCAAACAGGTTTTATTCCAAAACGTTACTCATTTTATAATTTGAGAAGACTATTAGTAAGATTAAACGAGAACTTAACAGTTTGAAGTTTGATCTTTATTTTATGAGGAGTTACGTTGGTGATTACGTGAAGAACCCCGTCAGGGCGCATGCGCGTCAATCTTCAAAGCAGCGGTATGAAATCACAGACAACACCATAATTGAAGTAACATATTAAGATGATCAACATGAGAACTACCATTATGACCTTTTTTCTATGAGAGAGGGTTGGGCGTGGCGGGCACGTAATCACCAACGTAACTCCTCATAAAATAAAGATCAAACTTCAAACTGGTAAGTTCTCGTTTAATCTTACTATTTTACTTCGGAGTCACGTGAGTGACTACGTGAAGATTTTAAAGCTCTGTGATTTTTATGCCGCAGATCAAAATCCCGGCTTCTCACTGCATCGATTGACTCTGAGTATCATCAATAATGCTGTAAACATGACATTGCATATCATGCAAAAACAAAACAGTTTTATTTTTGGTCATAAAACAACCAATAAACCCTCTTAATGTAGGGCAACAAACGAAACAGAATGAAACAGTATTGAAAACAGACTTTAAACAATAGCAACAGCACTCAATATTGAGTTGGCAAACAGCCCTCCATCGGCAATCGGCCGATGGTAGTATTGCTGAAACACAAGTTCATTTTTCCAACCTGCGGCTTTTAATATATGGTCGATGGGAACGTCCATCGCCCTGGCCGCGGATGTTGCTACTGCGCTAGTGGAATGAGATGTAAACACATAAATGTTAATTCCTGCCTGAACCAACTCTTGCTTTAACCACCTTGAGATAGTCTGAACTGCCACTCTTTTATGTTGGCTTCTTGTAACTGAGAAATAATCCTGTTTCTTCTTGTCTTAAAGCCCTTGTGGCTTCAATGTAATGTAACAAATGTGTCCTTACACATAAACATGGAGCTGTAGGATATGCTGAGAACACAATCTTAAGACCTGTCACACCTGGCCTGCTTTGTTTGAGCAGGTCAGAAATATAAAACAGAACATTCTCTGTATTCACTTCCATTCTCTCGAACTGAAGTTTTTGGAAAGTCTGCACTCTCTGTACTGACACCAATGCCATTAGCATAGCCAATTTCATGGTTAATTTTAACAAAGTTATAGACGTGACAGGGACCCAATGACGAAGTATGTTACAAACAACACTTACCTCGCAGATTACCATATACCTAGGCTTAGGAGGTTTGGAATTCCTTTCATCAACCTAGATATGAGAGGGTGAGAACCTATACTTTGTGTCCGTGTACCCATTACAAGATATGCCGAACAAGCACTTCTAGCTGTATTGATAGCAGTATAATAATAATAATGGATTTTATTTACGGGCGCCTTATACCGAGGTCTCAAGGACACCATACAGAGATTTATAGAAAACATATAATCAGAATTTTAAAAAAATAGGTTATAAAGACCAATACATAAATCAGGGACAGAATTCCTTCCAAAAACACAAAAAAAAAGAAAATCAGAAGCACAACTTGAGGAGGGAGCAGCGGCAATTTAACGCCAGCGTCCACTCTCCCCTCCGACCGCCATCTTGAACACAGACTAACAAATACAATTACAAACAATTACATACAAAAATCATCCCCCCACAGTGATTTCCATTGTGGGGGAAGGCACAATGTCCAGTCCCCAGCCCCAGTTCACCCCAAAAAAGTCAGGCCAAATGAAGCCCCCGCTATTGCCTCTACGAAGGCCCGATGATCCTGGCCGTTCTCGCCGGGTGATGTAGCCCCGGCGTCGGGAGAGTCCTCCAGCAGCTGGGCCACCTGGAACGGCCGCATCCCTCACCGGAGGCCGCAACTACGGCTGGAACGGCCGATTTCCCGCAGGCGTCCGCAGCACCTGAAGCCGACAATGCCGCGCCGACTTGGAGCTCAAGGCTCCCGGTGTTGGAGTCGGCGCCGCCGCCCGCGGAGGTGTTGAGCTCGGCGGTCCAGCTCACCGGAGCTCCAGCGCGTCGGTCCAGCGCGGCGACCCAGGCAAGGCATCGCCCGCTCCGCTGCACAGTAGCGCTCCAGCGCCGTGCCGCCACCGAAGCTGAGGGTGCTGTGCGGCCCCCGTCGGGAAACGCCGCTCCACGCCGCTCCACGCCCGCTGGTAGGCCGCGTCGAATGGGCAGCCGGAGAGAAGGCTGCCTCACCGACCAGGTAGGGACCAGGAAGTGGTTTCCCCTTGATCCCCCCACATTAAAGGCAAAATAAATAAAAACAAAGACTTAAAGAAAACTAAAAAAACGTAGTAAAAAAGTACAATTAACGGACGGCTGCTGTTTTGCAGCCGTTCCTCAAGATGGCTCCTCCCACTTGAGCTAAGACCCTCATCATAATAAAGTGTAGATAAACTCTAACACATTTTCAATAACTACAGTATCATATTGAATATTCTTTTGAACACAATATTGTTCCCATTTTTTTTTTTTTTTTTCATAAGTCATATACTGTTTTTGAGTACTGTTTGTCCAGGCTGCAGTGAGTATATCCACCGTTGGCCTAGAAAGTCCTCGACCAATGTAAGGCATTCTTAAAACCTGCAAATTAACAGATCCATACCATCACATAACGGATGAACTTAATGCATTACTGGATGCTCCAGCAAATTCCTACTGTTTGGAATCAGCAAAAAGAGGTTGGATCGCTATCTGTAACATCAAAGGAAACCATGGTTGAATCAGGCAATTTGGTATCACCAAAACCCCTGAAGCGGCATCCTGCTTGATTTTCTCAAACACCGACCTATGAAGGAGAATGGTGGGAAAATGTACACAAACATATCATCCCAATTTAGTGAAAAAGCATCAATTGTCACTGCCCCTGGATCTGGTGCCTATGAAACATATTTTGGCCTTCCATATAGAAGTACTATGTCCTTGAACACATCCTGGTTCCACATCCACTCTGTGTTATGATGGAATTTTCGTGAGCTGCCATCTGGTACTACATTAAGTTTCCCTGGCAGATAGATAGCTCCAATCCAAATCTCTCTATCCCTACTCCAGGTCCAATTGTATTTGCCAACCTGTCACATGATAACGATTTGATTCCACCCATGTGATTCATATCAGCAACTGCTGTAGTGTTGTCTATTTTGCACTGCACATGCAAACTAGTTTAGTTAGTGCCATAAGCCTCGAGTCCATAAAATACTCTTGGTTAATTCCCCATGTTTGCAGAAGCAATGTTCATCTGTCTCCACCGCTGGATCTTGTATCAGTAGCACCCTACCCAAGTGCTCTGACATCTGTCTGCAAATCATGGAAGCTTGGTCCAATAACACTTTGGAACTACTAGTGGACACATGCTGAATCCCCCATTGTACATCAGCATCAGCCTCTATTGATAGAAGCATAGGTCTATTATAATGACCCCAATGTATCCTCAATGCTTGTTCCTTTGACCTTTGTAATTGTAGATAATAAAGTGGCCATATTGAACTGCTGGAAATGCTGCCAGCCATTACCACAGCAGACTTGTCACCTGGCTAATTGAAGGCTGTGTGTTAGCAATTAACTTGATATAGCTCTTAATTAGCTCTACCCTTTTTTGCCTGGGCAAGGTCACAATGATGTTGATTAAGTCCATTGTGAACCCAACTAGTCAATTTGTGTCACAGGTATAAATTTAGATTTCTCTGGATAACTTATAAAGCTCAATTAAAAAATGGTTTTTACCAACTGCCACTGATGCTTCAGCTGTTTCCTTTGATTGTCCTACAATCAAGATATTATCTAGTTAAGCCATGAACACATGACCTTGACTTCTCATCATGCCTAGAATAGGTTTTAACAACTTTGTAATCCCTCTAGGAGCTGAAGAGAAACCATTAGGCAGTGGATTGTATTGGCATAATTGCCCCATCCAGCTGAATTTTAAATCTTCTATCCTGCAAATGAACAGACACTGAATCCGCATCTTTAAGATCTCCTTCACAAACGTTTCCATCTTAAAATGTCTATACCGTACAAAAGGGTTAAGACTATTCAGGTCCGTATAATTCTGCATCCCCCCATCCTTTTTTGGTCTGGGAAAGATATTGGACACAAACTGATGGCTTTGGTAAACTGCCTTAGCATTTACACCTGTATTACATAAGCTTGCAAGTTCCAGCTGAACTTCCAATTGTTCAGTGATACTGAAGTCAAACTGCTTTTTTGGAACATGTTGCATGGGTAAATCAGAATTTGCATTAAGCTTTATTTGATGCCCTTGAATAACCTTCAGTATAAACATATCTGAGGTAAACATTTAATTGTATCACATTAGATCTGTCTACATGAGAACCAGACCCTCTTACCTCATTACCACCTGGCATTCTTCCCCGGCCTTGAGCTGGATATCTCACCTCCGTGGCGGTGCTACAGCCGAACGCCAACTGCGCTGCATCGTAGCTGGACTCGTCCCTTGCCCGGACCAGTCTGCTCCCTTATAGGGATACTTCCGCTTTGGTGAATATGTGGCTGCCGTCTTAGCCTCCTCCTCCAGCTCCTTCACCTGCTGTGCGAAATCCTCGCCAACAGCTGTGCCGGTTGCACTGTGCCAGGCTGGCAGAGTGAAGCATATTTAGCATTGATGGTTGGTCTAATCGCATCTTGCGGAGGCAGTTGATCTCAAAGTGGGCACTCCACAATAGCGCCTTTTGTTGTAATTTGTCATGGCCTCTCCATCCACCATCCTGGCAAAGCTCGTTATACCAGATGCCAGCAACTTTAAAAATATGCTGGAGCTTCACATGCTCCTGGGCTTTCATTAGTATGCCCATCTTGCCCCAATTCTTCCTGTTCCCAACAGGAACTTTTAACAGTCCACAGTTGATTGGAGCTTCATACTTCGTTACTGTCTCATCCATTGTCAGCTCCTGTAGCTGATGTGAGACTTGGTAATTTATGCTGGTGGCAAGTTCCTCACCCAGAGGCTCACCAGCGTCCGACGACATGGCAAACCGTGCTGCACACGGTGTCAGCTCTGACAGCTGCCTGCCTGCCCTCCCTTTGGAAGTCGTCGGACTCAGGGTCAGAGCGTATCTGCCCTTCTGCACTCACCTCTTGCAAAGAGGGTGCTTTCAAGCAGGCCTCTACTAGGCACTGCCAGCGGAGCCGTCCCCACGTCCTCCCGCCTGCACAACTCCTCCTGGAGTATGGCTTTATGAAGCAGACCTCTCCTAGGCACTGCCAGCGGAGCCTTCCCTAAGGCTTCCCGCCTGCACTACTCCTCCTGGAGTGTGGCTTTATGAAGCAGACCTCTCCTAGGCACTGCCAGCGGAGCCTTCCCTAAGGCTTCCCGCCCACACAACTCCTCCTGGAGCGTCTCTGTGGAGCAGCCCCTGTATGAGCTGCTCCTTTTGGATAACCGCTGGGGAACGGTATCCTGTCCCCGACGGGACTCTCGTGGCCCGACTCTGCGGAGTCTATAGCCCTGACAGACTTGGCTTATGCCGACCGCCCGACTGGCGTTGGCTGTGTACCCGGCTGGGCACTTTGCCACGTCTGTCGCCGCACCGCTACCGGCTTGCGACTCCCCCGAGGTGACAGGCTGCCTTTCAGAGACTGCGTTCCGCAGCTCTCTCTCTCCTTGTCGGCAGCAGCCTGCACCTTTTCCTTGTTCCTGTATGTGGGGAAAAAACACACAGAAACAATGTCTTTACTTTTCTCTAACTCCTCCATAGTCTCCCCGACTTTGGTGGAGCTGTAATTACTCACCTGCAGCAGGAGGTCCGTGCTCCTGCTGCCGTTCGCACCAATGCGTCCGACGTAATGATGCGCATGCGCCCTGACGGGGTTCTTCACGTAGTCACTCACGTGACTCCGAAGTAAAATCAATATTATATATACAAATAGAATTCCTAATGCAGATCTAGCAATTATTTCGTTAGATGCTGAAAAGGCATTTGACCAGGTAGAATGGACATATTTATTTTCGTTAAATTGTTATACTCTAATCCAACAAACCAAATGTTATCAGCTAAATTTAATCTTTCTAGAGGTTGTAGACAAGGATGTTCACTATCCCCACTATTATTTGCTCTTGCAATTGAACCATTAGCAGAAAGCGTTAGAAACCATCCAGGAATACATGGGTACAACACTAGAGATACAAGGAATACAATTTCCTTATATGCAGATGATGTACTAATATATATTACAAAGTTAGAAACTAGTATTCCAAATCTATTAAATCTAATAACACAATTTGGTCAGTTCTCAGGATATAGAATTAACTGGAATAAAAGTGAAATCATGCCAATAACAAAATTCAATTTAAATACAATACAACAATCCCCTTTTAAAATAGTTAAAGATAAACGTAAATATTTAGGAATCTACGTAACTAAGACATATACCTCTTTATTTAAACTAAATTTTCCATCCTTACTTAATAAATTACACAAGCATATTCAGTACTGGAAAACACTTCCCATTTCAATGCTTGGTAGAATTAATGCTATAAAAATGATTTTCTTACCGCAACTACTATACTTATTTCAATTAATCCCAAAATATATATCCCAAAAAACGTTTTCAAAAAAGTCGATTACATTGTTACAAGCTTTATTTGGGATTATAAGAATCATAGAATAAGTAAAAAACATTTATGTAAGTCAAAGAGCAACGGAGGGTTGGCCTTGCCAAATTTCTTATTTTATTTTTGGGCAGTCCATATTAAAAACATGAATTTCTGGCTGGAAGAAATGGATCAACAACCAGAATGGTTAAGGATGGAAAAGGAAGACTGTTTACCTTTTGAAATAGGTTCGATTATATTTGCTCCCACAAAACTGCATAAAAAAACCTATAAGGAAAACCCTATAATACATAGTGGAATACGAATTTGGAAAATTAAAAAAAGCTTTAAAACTGAATAATATACCACTATGTCTTTCCATTGTAAATAATCCTTTATTCAAGCCATCCATATTGGATAGAGGTTTTATACAATGGAAAAATTATGGAATTAAAAAGATTGGACATCTTTATAGGGAAGGCATCTTTCGGTCATTTCAAGAGTTACAACAGAATCATGGACTACACTCAAATAACTTTTTCAGATATTTACAAATTAGAGATTATGTTAAATCCAATACACAAGTTTATAGGACTAGGGAACCAGAAATTCTTGATGAATGTTTGAATAATCATCCTAACACTGAAAAATTAATAGCTTATATTTATAACACCCTCTTAAATAACGAGGTACCGCCGATGGAACTATATAGACATACATGGGAAAATGAGTTAGGTCATCCTATAACGAAAGATATTTGGGACGAAAGTTTACAACATATACATCAATGCTCGTTAAATGCCAGACATGCTTTAATACAATTTAAAGTCTTACACAGATTACATTACTCCAAAATAAAACTAAATAGAATCTTCCCACATATTTCTCCTATCTGTGATAGATGCCTGCATCTAGAGGCCAATTTAACACATAATTTTGCAAATTGTATAAAAATTAAAAATTTCTGGACTGATATTTTCGAAATAATTTCTGAAGTTGTTAATACTAAATTGGCTCCAGACTCAAAATTAATAATACTTGCGATATCAGAACAAAGTTTAACACTTACAACAAGCCAAAGAAACTTCCTCGACTATAGTATAATAACTGGGAAAAAATTAATATTAAAATTTTGGATAGGCCCTACAACCCCCACAATTAAAATGTGGATTGTGGAAATGTCGGAGACCCTACATCTAGAAAGAATTAGACTTGTCTTAATGGACAAGCAAGAACTTTTTGTTAAAATATGGGCTCCATTCATTACCTATTTGAAGGGATAGATTGACCCAGCACGAAAACCCAACTGAAGCTTGAACTCAGGATTAGATGTAATTATATTTCATAACCTACAAACTTATCTCCAATGATGTATTATAAGTAATTCATTCCACCTCTTTTTCTTTTTTGATATTTGTAATTCTTCTTTCTCTCTATTTCTCTTTTTCTATCTATATAATAAAAAAACACTAGAAGCAGAATTAATTGACAATTGACAAATTTAATAATGTATGAGTGATTGATGTATATGAAAAGTTTTTTTTTCTATTATAATATGTTACTATACCTTATAATATGTTTGCTTCTAATAAAAAATTTATTAAAAAAAAAAAAAAGTACTTGCTACAGGAGTAGCTCTGTCCTCCCCTGCTCGTCTTCACCATGGTGCTGCCTGTGACAAAACAGAGAGCACAACACCACAGTAAAGGAAACTGTTTTACTCCAACTAAGTTTCTCACTTAGCTGGAGCTTTAAAATTCTTTAAAATACTCTAAAAGTAATTACCACGGGAGGAGCTCTGTCCTCCCGCTGTCCGTGCGCCAATGCGACCGACGTAATGACGCGCATGCGCCCTGACGGGTCTTCTTCACATAGTCACAAACGTGGCTCCGAAGTAAAATAGCAAATTGATATCTGTCACCTGATTCAGTATTTGTTTAAAATATGGAGCAAAACGATAGAAAAACCAAAGGATTTAGATCAATGATTAGATTGATTCCTCGGGTATGAGGATGTTCATCGGAACATTCACCAAAACTCTGCCATTGAAATGACCCAAAAGTTTACACCCCATTCAATTCCTCTGATGTTGAGAAACACAAAATCTATTATATTCTGTTACTAGTTTTTAAATAAAAATATAAAATCTGCTTAAAAATACATAAAAATTCCAACAAATAATTAAAAACTCCAACAAATAAAAGCAAACCAATTAAAAGAAAAACAATATCAGATCGCAATTTTCTTTATTTACTATCCTATAATCCCCGTTGAACTGAATGGGGGAAACCTTTGCCAGGCCTGAATAGCCACTAATATCATGAGTTGAAACCTATAAACACAGGGTTGCCTTTCAGATAAATGCTGAGGAACATCACCAAGGTTGGTCCCTGTATTGGAAATGTATGGGCAGCTTCTTCTTATTGAGTCTACATCACAAGATTAGAAATTGTTCAGCCAGAGCTGAACACACTTCTTAGCATCTGCATACAATGGCTTCTTGGGCTTTTTGTGCTTCTTGTGCGTAGTGGTGGAAACAGGGCCGCTACTTGAACGCTCTTTCCTTAACCCCTGTGGGCAGCTAAACTACTTATAAAAACAAGAACAAAGGAAATAAAAGCAAGAATAGACCATGTTGCTCTCAGGCTTACTCCACCTTTCAATAAGATCAAGGCTGATCTGATCTCGACTTTTCTGTTTGTTTCACAAGACTCTGGGTTGCTCTTGTGTGCAAAAGAAAAATCTGTCCATGTTCAATGAATTGACATTTGGGGCATGAATTGGGACAGTCAGGGGCCTGAGGTACAGGGAAAGGTTTAGTTTACAGATACAGCGAAGAAACAGGTCCTTTCGACCCACCGAGTCGGCACTGACCAGCGATCCCCGCACATTAACGCTATCCACTAGGCCAATTAACCTACAAAAGGTTAAAGGAGGAAACCGAAGATCTTGGAGAAAACCCATGCAGGTCACGTGGAGAATGTTCAAATTCCGTACAGACTAGCACCCGTAGTCAGGTTCGAACTCAGGTATCTGGCGATGTAAGGCAGTAGCTATACCGCTACGCAACCGTGCCGCCCCTAAGCAAGCTGGGACATTATTCCTTGGGGTGCTGAGGATGAGGGATGATCTTATAGAGACATATAAGATCATGAGAGGAGTAGATAGGGTAAAGGCACAGAGTTTTTTTACCTAGAGAAGGAGAATCATGAAGCAGGGGACAGGTTTAAAGTGAAGAGGGAAAGATCTAAAAGGAACCTGAGGGACAATGTTTTTACAGAAAGTGTGGTTGGTATATGGAGTGAGCTGCCAGAGGAGGTAATTGAGGCAGGTGCTATTACAATGCTTAAAAAAACATTTGGACAAGTACATGTATAAGATTAGGTTTAGAAGGATATGAGACAAACACAGGCAGGTGGGACTAGTTCAGATTTTATGACATGTTGGTTGACATGGGCAAGTTGGGCCGAAGGGCCTGTTTCCACACTGTATGCTTCTATGACTATGACTATAAATGATCTCCACTGTTCCTTAGCTAGGACATTTCATAGATTTGCAGCACTCTGAGAGCAGAAATTCCTCTTTGCCTTCATTTTCAGGAGATGAATCATCATTTTGAAATGCGCTTCCCCATGAGCAGAATTATTCTTCGAATATCTACCATGTAGAAGACCCTCAGACTCTTAAATATTTCAATAAAATCTCCTTTCACTCTTCCAAACTCTGAGTATTGGGCCAGTTTTCTCAATCTTTTTCTCATTAAGCAGCTCCTTCATCTAGGAATCATTTCATTAACCTTTCTCCAATTCAAGTATCTTGCTCCTTAAATCAAGAGAGCAAAACAGTGTGTGGTGCTTCAAATATAGTCTTATCATTGCCTTATAAAATAGTTGAGATATATCTTTGTCCAGTATGTTTGGAGTTAATGTATATCCTGAAGTCCTAGGCTTAGTACCATTGAAACAGATAAATCTCTACAGTTCCAATGCAAACCACTGTGATATAGAAAATCTGAACTAACAGAAACGGGCTGACTTCAGTTTAATTTTAGGATTAAAAGTAATCTGGGACAGATATATTTCTACAAGTAAATAGCTATCTCATTTCTCTTTCATCATTCTTACATTTTGTAAAGGGCAGTATTAATTGATGTGCCCATTAATCAATCCTTAATTCTTAATTCTTTAAAAAAAAATACCATTGGGTTACCATCAATAAATTAAAACCAAGGAATTCACAATTCTTGGTCAGAGTTCTTTCTGTTTGTAATTAGTAATGTTGCAGTAACTGGGTTTTTAAAATTCCCAGGATAATGCATTTTATTCTGCTTAAGAATCTACAGAAACTATTTCTATTTACTTGCAGAATTCTTCCAAGTATAATTATGTAAACTGATTGTGTTATCTCGGGTTGGACCTACACCAAATAAATTCAGTAGAAGTTATCAAATTACAGCATAATCTAATTGCAACAATCCACAGTTAAAAATGAAAAGGTTGTGTATACTGTACATTCCCGGACCCATTTTACAAGTTCAGAATATTCTGACTCATTGGTCTTATTCTTCAACTCTATTTCAATTTACACTGAAAGTGGTGCATGCCTGAAATGTGCTGCCAGGGTGGTGATGAAGGCAAATTAGAAACTGGCATTTCGGAGGCTTTTTGATAGGCACGTGGAAATGCAGTAGCTATGGATCGCATGCATTAGTTTAACTTGGCACCATTAACACGTTCAGCATGCAAGACATAGCTTTCCACTGTTCCTCTGTTCATGTGACAATAATAAACCTAAACCTAATTTATTGTATGGTATGGTACTTTATTTGTCACATGTATCAAGGTACAGTGAAAATCATTTTTGTATACAGTTCAGTACGTATCACTATACATAAGCACTTAGATACATTTTAGATAAGCATCTTACAAGTGTATAGCGGTAGACAGTATACAGAGTGGCCCGTTGGTGCCTTTTCCACGCCCAGTTGTTGTAAGTGCAGGGATCTTGATCTGACCAAAAAGGTTTGTTGTTCTGGCAGTGTTGCTGGGTCGGCCTGGCCAAGCATAGTGACTGCTACCTGAACTGAAGAAGGGTCTCGACCTGAAACGTCACCCATTTGTTCTCTCCAGTGATGCTGTCTGTCCCGCTGAGTTACTCCAGCATTTTGTGGCTATCTTCATGCATAGCCATAGTGTCCTCCACCACTGCTCCACTGTTTTAGGCCGCATGCGGTCTACGTGCTCGGCCTCTTGAAGCAGAACCCGGTCCAGCTGAGCCCCAGGCAGCTGCAGGGCCTCCAGTGGCCCACTCCCCCATCGAGGCCATGCACTGCCTCCCCCAGCCGGTCCACTTACCGACCCTCCAGGTGGGTTCCCATGGGTCCTCAACCTATGGCAGGCCATCGGGGCTGGTTCCCGCCCGGGGCACGGGTGCACCGTCTGCGATGGACGAGTCCCCAGTCTGTGGTGGGCGTGTTGGGCCTACTGGGCGGATTCTGCTGTACGACGTGGGCCCTCCATCCATGGAGTGTTTCCTCTAACCGCAGTGGGTTCGTCGAACCTACAGGGCGAGTCCCCGGACTCTAGTGGGCGAGCTGGACCTTCCGGGCGGGTCCTCAGTCTACACTCCACGGCTCCCGTGATACGCCCGCCAGTGCCCGGCTGCCTAATTGTGTCTGTAGGGCTTGTTCCTGTGCCATACTGCTCTTTGTTTGGTTCTAATTCATACCTTGCAAGCTTTTCACCACATTAGGTTTGCCAGATCAAAACAGCAGTTCTTAACACTCGCCTACAAGCTGCGTTGGAGCATCTAATTTTGTTGTAGAAAAATGCCCATATATCTCACATACCTAATTTGATTGAGTGTAAGAAAATAAAGAAAAAACATGGATTTCCAGAATATGTAAATAAAACAGAAAAATTGCTGGAAACATTGAGCAGGTCTGGCAGCATCTGTGGAAAGAGAAATTGGTTTCAGGTCTGGGGCCCTTCATCAAAAATGGGAAAGAGAAAAATGATCAAATACATTTATGTTTAGTTAGCAGAGAAGGTGGGAGATATGGGGAAATATCTCAAGAGTGAGAACGAATGCGCTAATTAAGTAGTTAACCGAGGCCAAAGTGATGGCACACAGAAATGGCCAGTTCTGAAGCAAGTGGAAGCTGTGGACGGGCGATTGCCCAAGGTGATAAGATTGGTACGGTCTGGGTGATGGCGGTCTGGAGTTTGTCCATGGGGTAGGGGTAGGTATGAGGAGGAGTCCTCTAAAGCTATCCACAGATACTGCCCAACTTGCTGAATATTTCCAGAATCTGTAAGTTGACGGACCAAAAATATAAATAGCTTATGGTATCTAACTTTCCAGGAAATTTCAAGTGTAAAATTAAGCCACCCAAACATTTTTTAAACAGCTAATTTGTACACAGTCAAATCATCTTGTGGTCTCTACCACACTATAGCTGCCATCTTGGTTTGTAAGTGAGTTTTTTTTTACTGCAAATCATACTTTTTTTGTTTATATCTATTTTGAGAGGTAAGAATGTAATGCATCATTTCTATTTCCAGTCAATGTATTTGCATGCTTCTCCCTGTCTGTGAAGGAATTATTTTTTTCCTTTTGCTGTACGGGATTTCATTTGCAGAACTGATGCTGTTATTAAAATGATAAGCTGTACTCTAAATGAAGAGGACTCAAAGGTTGCACTCATTGGCTGCAAAAGAATGTGCTGAGTGAGACATTGATGGTTTTAGAAACGCTCAGATATGATATGGGTACACAAATATCATGCTTTGTTGGCAAGGTAATGAAGTAAAAAGTAATTTGTCTTTATTTACTTTTACATTTCAGCAGCAGGAATGGAATGAATTCATCATCATTTGAGGAATATCAAATGTCAATTTTCATTCGTCTTTTGCTCTTCTAATCCTACAATTCCATTTCGTGAAGCTTATTTGCTGAAAAACATGCCTCATGAAAATAATCCAGTCCCCCTAACGGTAAAATTGAAGAGATCTGCTGACTAAGTGAAATTATGAAAATAGATGTAACCAGATAGAGGTTCCAATTTGGAGGTAATTGGAGGTTGAATGCAAATTGTGGAAAAAATTATACCTCTTTTCAGAAGTGTTTTCTCCTTTATCAATTTACAGTGAAAGCTATTTGCATATCTGCCATGCAGTAGCCCAAGCAGGTGGAATATACATGTTGTTTTTACTGTTTTGTTTTCAACTATATTCCTTGATAAATTTAAGAGTGCGATTTGTTAATAGAGAAAGTGAAAGAATTACATTAATTTTAATGTTGCAGACATGGAATTCCAAAGGGTATTTTATAAAATGTTCCATAACATGTTTCTTATCAAGATTGCAGAGCATAAAATAATAGTAGATGTAGCATTGTGGGTACAAAATTGGCTGAGTGGTAAACATCATAGAGCAATAAAAAAGGTTTTGCTGACTGGAGGGAAAAAGAGTTCAGGAGTGTTTCCCTGGGATAGGTACTGAGATATACACTTTTCTAAATGTATATTATTAATTTGAACTTGGTTGTAAAGGGCATAGTTTCCAAACCTGCAGATGACACATAACCTGGGAGCATTGTGAACTGTGAGTGGGATTGTGGTAGACTTTGAGGAGATAGCGGCAGCCTCGAGAAATGAGTGAGTAGGCAGGAATAAGGGTCTCGACCCGAAACATCGGAAGAAGGGTCTCGACCTGAAACATCACCCATACCTCTCCAGAGATGCTGCCTGTCCCGCTGACTTACTCCAGCATTTTGTGTCTATCTTCAAACTAAAGTTAATGTTGAAAAATGAAAACCAATACATTTTGGCAGGTGGAATGAGAAGGGACAATAACAACTTGAGGGCAGAATTTGAAAAGAGGTACAAGAACAGAGCATGTGTGCATAATTCATGGGAGATGACAAGGCAATGTAAAAAAATGGGATGAACTCAGTAAGTAATGGAATAAATTACAAGTTACAAATTCACAACGTACCCTGATATGGTTCAAGTGGAATATAGTTTCCCATTCTGGAAGATATACATTAGGAAAGATGCAAAGGATTTAGATGAAATGATGAAGAGATTTACTGTATTGATGTGGATGGACTGGAGAAGGTGTAGTTATACTTATTTTAACATATCAGTTTGCTCACGTCACATTGATAAAGGTTTTGGAAAATCATGAAGGGTTTACATAGATTAGATGGAAACCATTCTAGTTGGAAGGGCCCCAAATCATGAGAGACAAAAGTTGATTGGCAAAAAAAAGTAAAGGTGACATGAAAAAAGCTATTTCATGCAACAGATGATTAAGATGTGGAATGCATTGCCAGGGGTAATGGTGGAGTAAATTCAATTGTAGGATTCATAAGTATCTGTACTGGATGAAATGGAAATAATTTGTAGGACCATGTCAGAAGTTAGGACCAGCTGGAGCCTCCTCCCATTCATCAACCATTCTGTGATACTCACCAAATTGCAGGTTTTCATAACTTGTAGCTGTTTCCAGGTCTTCAGGAAAACTCATAAAACTAAGGGGTGTTGAGGTCTACTGAGGCTCCATGGCACGAATTGGCACATTTTGAAAGCAAGGGTAAATTGCCTGGTCTACAGGTGCTGTGTTCATGCCTGCACACTTTTAAAATAATAATGCAATATTTGTGATTTAACCACCCTTGGACATCATCACTGGATCTACCGATGCCTAGAATATTAGGACCAAGTCCTCCACAAATTCCCCCCTTGTGGGCCTGTCCCACTTAGGCGACTTTTTAGACGACTGCAGGAGACTATGCAGTCGCCACATGGTCGCCACATGTTCGCGGGTGGTTGCCAGGGAGTCGCCTTCATGGTCGCGAGGAGTTACCGCATTCTGGGAACTTGTCGCGGCCTCATTATGGTCGACGCAAATTTTTCAATATGTTGAAAAATTAGCGCCGACTAGAATGAAACCGCCATGGTGAGGAGAGAGAATTCTCGTGCCGTAGGTGGGTCGCCAGGAGGTTCTAGTGGATTGCCAGGAGGTTGAAGGTTCTCGAAGGTTATCGTAGGTTGTAGGGGGGAAAAAAACGTAAGCAGTAGTTTTCAGAACCTAGGATAACCGACTGGTAATGTTAAATGTCCACCGAGCTTCACAGCCGTGTATCTCTCCTTCTTAAAAGTTGTCTCCACTGTTCTCCCTCCTGACCCCCCCTCTTTTAAAGGACTTACCATACACTATGCTTTAGCCATCTTAATTGCAGCGCCAAATTTCCTGTTCATCATGGTGTGTGTCTGTATCACCTTGGCTTTGCACCGTGTGAATTTCACTCAGACAGCGCTCCCCCAGCTTGCCCTGTCCCCTGCCTGCATGACGGGCTGGTGTAGGAAGCGGTGTGTGTGTTTGTGTGTGTGTTCCACTCTGACAGTCGCCATTCCAGTTGCCGTTTTTTCTGGCGACTGCCGGCAACTTGACAGTTGCTGGCAATCGTCTGAAAAATCACCGAAGTGGGACAGGCCCATTACCTCTTTCAGCAACCTAAGATGTAATCCATCAGAACCAGATGATTTGTCCACTTTAAATGCAGCTAGCTATTCAGATAAGTGAATGGTGGAAACTTGAGAGAGAACATTAGGAATTAAATGGGATTAATGTAAATTCAGGTAAAATCATCAGCTAGAGTATGGTCCTAACCTCCCATTATTGATCGGCTAGAGTGGAGTCCTGACCTCCCATCAACCTCATTGACATTTGAACTATCTTTAATCGGACTTTATCAGAATTAATCTTGCTTTAAATGTTGTAGCCTTTATCCTTTATCTGTACACTGTGGACAACGATTGTAATATTGTATGGTCTTCTTTGATTGGATAGCACGTAAACAAAAGCTTTTCACTGTACCTCAGTACACGTGACAATAATGAACTAAGATAAACTAATGGATGAAATAGATTCAGTGAGCCACAGCCACTGTAATCTATGCAACCATGATTGATTCTTCATCAGCCATCATTTGCTCCTCCAGAATTTTAACTATATCTCCCGGAGCTGAGATATGAGCAACTTCATCTTCCTTGTTTAATACTAATGTAAAGAACTAATTTAGTACCCCAGCCATGCTCTTTGCTTTCATGAATAGCTTTCCTTTTTGATCTCTAATTGGCCTCCTTTCATCTTACAATCCTCCCCGTTACCTGACCATAGAATATTATTTGATTCCTTTTTATTTTTTACTGTAAGTCTTATGCAGCTCTTTGCTGTGCTTGCGTCTTTATTTTAACTACTCCTTTTGTAAACATCAGTTTCAGTTTAGTTTATTGTAACGTGGACCAAGGTACAGTGAAAAACTTGTACCAGTCAGCGGAAAGAAAAGACATGATTACAATCGAGCCATTTACAGTGTACAAATAAAGTGAGAAATGTTGCTGTAGGAGTAGAGATTTAAAAGTGTGGAGTGACTGTAATATGTGATTGTAGATCTGCTTCTATGGATAGCATGCAAATAGTCGCCTGGGTTGGGCGCCATCTTGGATTCACAGGGGCGGAAAACCCGGGGGGGGGGGGGGGGCAGAGGGGACACGTCCCCTCCATGTTTTGAGAGGTGGGGGACATCCCCCCCAAGATTTAGTGATCCGTATTTTATAACCCGGTAAAATCTCCGCTTTCCGCGAGACAGTGGGGGTGGGACTGCTGATCGAGGGCGCCGATTGGATGAGAGAGACTTCGATCAGCAGGCAATGGGGGCGGGACATGATAATTCAGCGCGATGATTGGAGGAGGGAGACGTGGCATAGACCTGCGCTTCATCCGCAGGCAGGATCGATCCCGGCCGGGTCTCCGGCGCTGTCCCGTCCCCTCCCGAGTGCTCCCTCCCCCCCCGGCGGGTGGCCAGAGAGGTCGGCAGCAAAGATCCTCCGCTATAGGATCTTTGGTCGGTATTCAGACGGGCGCGGTGGCCCTAGTCCCACAGCCAGCGCAGGGAAGCAGCGCTAAACCAGGTCAACTCTGCCTGTCCCGCCAGGTGAGCCGATAGCCTTCCTGGACTTGCGGGAAATATGGCCAGCGCGGAGAAGCAGCGCTGGTATCTCGTCAGTCCAGACAGGGCTGCAGTTAACCCCTTGAGACAGGCAGAGTTGAGTTGCATTTAGCACTGGATTGAGCCTCCGAAGCAAAGATACTGCCTCGCACGTGTGTGTGTGAGTGTGCGCATGCGCGCGCGGCCGCCAAAAATGGTGTCCCCCGTCTCCTCCATGTTTTGATAGCGAGTTCCGTTCTTGTCTTGGAAGGTCTTTCATACTTGTGATAACAACCAGGCATTCTGTAATATGTATTTATTTGTTCTGTTTCTCTATTTATTTGGTCATGCAGTTGGATCTAACTCTTTCTTCATGGAAATATTCCAGCATTTTGTGTCTTTATTTCTAAACCAGCATTGGGCAGTTCCTTATGTCTCCGACTCAAGTCCTTGGAGTTGTCTTCACGTTCATTGAAAATTGACAATGTGAGTGGTTGGTTAATTGAGATTAGAACCATCAGTTCTCATCATAACAACAGTTAACAATTGCATCCACCTATTTCCTGCAGTATAAATTGCCTTTGCACAATAATATAAAATAACAAGTAGTGTCCTCGAAACCCACTTCACAGGGTTCCATGGCTTGACAACATTAATTTTTCAACTTTTCTATATTCTATCTTAATTTGCAGAACTTTGCTGCCTGACTAACTTTGCAGCATCCTGCTTCAAAAAGCTTCTGTAGTATTAGCATTTAGTCAGAGTGATTACTCAACCATCCCAGCAGGATTCACCAGCCTTACTTGCCGATGATCCCTGCTGTGCTCAAAATGAATGGCGAGTCACAGCAGCCAGGAGTGTGAATGTTCACTGGGTTGTCAAATTATCTTTCATTGTCTTCAACAGATGGTTCAGACTGAATCGTAGTCTGTCAACCCCTGCTGGCCAGAGAAATTTAACCCATTGAGTGCTCAACTTAGCTCAATGGTAGAATACACACGCCAAGGTCTCCCAGTGCAGCCTGGCCAGGGTTGTGACATGATTTTGCACTCAAGTTTTAAGATAAAATTCTAAATGATGTATTTTCTGAAAATAATGTTATTCATCCTCCATTGCATGAGCTAATGCATGATTTAGCTATGGCTTCACGTTGCATTCTGTATTAAATGCTATCCCATTGATACGATTAAAATCAAATTGCAAAGGAGCAGAGGCAGCCGCTGCTCTGCTGCACACTTCTCTCATCGTCAACACCAGGTACTCTGCAAATAATTTAAACCTGTTGCAGTAGTGATGTATACGCTCCCACTTCTACGGGCAGCCATGGTGGCGCAGCGGTAGAGTTGCTGCCTTATAGCGCTTACAGCGGCAGAGACCCGGGTTCGATCCTGACTACGGGTGCTGTCTTTACAGAGTTTGTACGTTCTCCCCATGACCGCATAGGTTTTCTCTGAGATCTTCTGTTTCCTCCACACTCCTAAGATGTACAGCTTTGTAGGTTAATTGGCTTGGTGTATGTGTAAATTGTCCTCTGTGTATGTAGGATAGTATTAATGTGCGGGGATCACTGGTCAGTGCGGACTCGGTAGGCCGAAGGGCCTGTTTGGGCGCTGTATCTCTAAACTAAACTAATCGTCATCTGGCATTGAGAATCACTTTGTGTTCTTTTTTCTGAAAGATAAAAGAATCAACTCTCAGAGCAACTTTTATTCATGTCACCGGTAGTTACAACAGTAGATCAGAACGAGGCCCACTGGTCCTTCAGTTTACCACAATGTTGCTTAATTGGGTGACTTTACCACATTAGAGCTGAGAAAATCAGCACAATAGATGTTGAACAGATAGACTGAACACTGTGTAAATCTATTCAATAAACATCTCACATACCCAAAGAGCAAAATGTTCCTCCTCACCTACTTAATTTTCTGTTTTATTCTTACAAATTGATAGTTTATAAGTTCATAAGTTAAAGGAGTTCAATTTGACCATTTGGCCCATCGAGTCTACTTCACCATTTAATCACGCTGCTCTATCTTTCCCCCAACCCATTCTCCTGCCTTCTCCCCATAACCCCTGACACTTGTACTAATCAAGAATCTATAAAAACTCTGCCTTAAAACTATCCATTGACCTGGCCTCCATAACATACTGTGTCAATGAATTAAACAGATTCTGACTAAAGAAATTCATCCTCTTCTCCATGAGGAGAGGACTATCATATCCATGGATAGTAATATGGGTAGAGGAAAGAGAAAGAGAACTCATTGCTTAAATTTCTTTCTTCCCTAACCAATTAGATCAACAGATCACTCTGCTCCATAATTGTCCATAACACACAAATTGATGCAGTTACTCACTAAGGCATCAAGCAATTTTGGTTATACTTAGATAAAGCTTAAAGCTGTCATTGTCTTAAAATATATTGAATAATGTCAGTATCATTTTGGAATCATGTTACCTGAACTTTTGCATCTTTGAAAGCTGCAGGGTACGTTGTTTTAAATGTGTTCATGATCCGATCATGCTTTATTAAAAGAGGCCATGGTCAAAAAATATGTCCTGCGTTGCTTAAGATAAATGGCCAGCACAGTCAATGGAGTCAAATTTTGAAAAAGGTTTGCAACATACTTTCACTTACAAACACTTAGCATTTGTGACTGAGATCAATTTTCTGTTACTGGAGTACGAGGTGTTTGGAAATCACTGCAAGACCACAGTTGGAGTTTTGTGTCGTGGACTGAGTACAGAATTTTAAGAGGAATCTCAAGATGGTGCTGAGGGTATTTATCAGAAGGACATCATTTTAAGGGACAAAGTCCATTGGATTTGTAGAGAGGCCTTGTTGTTCCCCTTGGGTTCAGATTAAGTTTAGAGGTATTGAATGTTTTGATGTTCTTACACAGAAGGTAAGAAGAAATGAGAATCAGCAAGCAGATGTCATAGGAGGGAGATATTTGCAATGAATAAAACGTATACCATGGAATGTGCTCCTGGGAAGGAAGTGGAAGCAGATTCAACATTCAATTTCAAAAGTGAATTGGACTTGTATTTGAAAAAGCAAGCATCTGTTGGTCATTGGGTTAGTCAAGAAGAAGGGTGTCAACCCAAAATGTCACCAATTCATGTTCTCCAGAGAGGCTGCCTGACCTGTTGAGTTACTCCAAAACCTTGCACCTTTTTTGAGTATGAACCAGCATCGACCGTTTTTGTTTGAATGGCTGGATTATTTCCGTTGATTTAATACTGTGGATGAAATGGTTTGCTGTATTACCAGATTCAGTGAAATGTTACTGTGATCTGGGTCAAACCTGGGTCTCTGGCAAAGGCAGCAACTCTGCTGCTGCGTCACCTCCCACCCCTCTCCACAGATGCTGCCTGACCTGCTGAGCATCTCCACCCTTTTTGGTTTATATTTCTTCTTTTTCTTCTATTTCTCTACGTTGGACTTCTTGAAAACCTCTCTCTCAATTTGCCTCAGTGATTTTTTTCTGTTAATAACAAGAAACAATTTTGAATTTATAAATGTCAGCACTGTTTGAGTATAGCTGAACGGGGGGCATGTGATTTCCCTGGGGAGCAGTCTTTTCTAGTGCTGTGCAATGTATGTTTCTGCATTCTCCTGCCACAGTAATCAAAGCAGTGAAATAACTGCTTGACAGCAATAAGCGTTGCACTGCGCCGTGCATGATGCCGGTGAATACAATGCAACCTGTGCTCATGGAATAACATAATCCTGTGGAGGAGTGCTTCCAGTCCTTTTGAAGGAAATCTCTGTGTTTGACATGCACTAATAGGTTGACTGATGGTCCTCTTAACACCGTGCGAGCACATTCATCCTTCCCCAGTACTTTAAGCAAGCTCTGAATGCAGGCAAGCAAGAACTGCACGCTTAGCAGCACTCCCAGGTGTGCCTGGAAGATTACACATGAGATTGCCATCTCCTCCTCCTCCTCCCCTCCCTGAGGACAGCAAAATCACAATCTCGTACACCGTGCCAGCAGCCGCAGTTTCAGTCTAGCACTTCTGCCATTTCCACTGTTAAATCTCTTTTAATGGGGCTCTCTGGCGAAGGTTACTCTGGCGAAGGTTACTGATACAAGAGTGGCTCTGCGCAAACATCTTTCCCGCTGCATTATGCGGTAGTTGATGGCGAGGGACAAACAGCTCGGAGGAACAAAAGAAAACGAGGCAGGATATGAAATTGGTTTGCAAATTGTCATGTCTCTTTGATGTATGGGGCCAAGCAAAACTGCACTGGCTCTAATTCTACTTATAAGCATAAGTAACAGCAGCAGTATTAGTCTATCTGATACTTTGAGCCTGCTATGCCAGTCATTATGATTACGTGATCTTCTACCTAAGTATTCTCCAGCACAATCTCCGTATCCTTTGATTTCCTTAATATCCAAAGGTCTCTTCATCTTGGATCCTGAACTCAGCGACGGCGCCCCCTCAGGCCTCTTGCATAGAGAATTCTAAATGTTCAGCATCCTTTGCACCAAGAAACCATTTTCCTCACCTCAGATCTTAATGAGCTTCCTCCTTATTTTCAGACTGTGCCCCCTGGTCCTCGATTCCTCAATGTTTTCATCTCTTATTAATAGTGCTGCACCATTCTGTGACCTTAGTTCCCTGCATACCTAGATGTCAAATAGCCAGGAATATCTAGTTCCCAATTCCAGTCACCCGACAGCCATGTTAGATCATTCCGGGTTATTTTATGCTTTTTCTTTATTTCTCTTGATATGACTGCTTGAAGTATTTATTTCACTTTCTACTATTTTCACTGCACCTTCCTTGTTTGTTTCTCTCCATCTGAGTGTTTTATCCCGAGCTAATGTAGTTTAAACCATCCCCATTAACAGTAACAAACTCCCCACCCTCACAAAAATATTGGGACCTGTCTCGATTGCTCACACCTAAGCTGCAATGCCATCAACTAACTAAACATACATTTGATGAAGTCTCCTCCTCACAGATCCACCCTGGCTCTAATTCTACATATAAACATAAGATATAAGAAATAGACTGCAGCTGCCTCTGCTGCTCTGAGGCATGGATCACAAGTGGGTGTGGTCGGAGTGGATGTGGGGAGGATGTTTCCACTAGTGGGAGAGTCTAAGACTGGAGGTCATGGCCTCAGAATTAAAGAACGTTCTTTTAGGAAGGAAGTGAGGAGAAATTTCTTTAGTCGGAGGGTGGTGAATCTGTGGAATTCTTTGCCATATAAGGCTGTGGAGGCCAAGTCAGTGGATATTTTTAAGGCAGAGATAGATAGATTCATGATTAGAATGGTGTCAGAGGTTATGGGGAGAAGGCAGAAAAATGGGGTTAGGAGGGAGAGATAGATGAGCTATGATTGAATGGCGGAGTAGATTTGATGGGCTGAATGGCCTGATTCTACTCCTAATACTTAAGGCCTTATGACATCCTGTATGTGTGCTCCCTATAACACCAGGAGGAAGCACCATGATCTCCCATGTGGTGCTGCTCGTGTCACATGGGTGGTGGGAAATTGAATCTCGTGGTGATGAGGGTCTCTGCGATTCTTGTCCATGACACGGAATTCTCCTCTATTGAGGAAGGGTGCCAACCCGAAACGTCGCCTGTCCATTCCTTCCATAGATGTTACCTAACCCATTGAGTTACTCCAGCACTTTGCATTTTACTCAAGGTTCCAGCATTTGAAAATTCCTTCTGTCCCAACTTTACTTGTGCCACTGACCTTGTGTCTCCCTTACCACCTGATTTCACCACGCTGCCTAAAATATTCACAAAACGCTCACCTCCCACCTCTTGATCTTGTAGCCATGACTCACTGTTAAAACAAAAGCTGATGTTGGGATATTCTTGCAGAATCACCGGAGCTCCCTAACTGACAAACACAGGCCCTAGAGACCGCTGCAATGTAAGGACTGTGGCTGTGTCTCCATTTCCATTTTTAACCTTCCAGGTACCCAAGGTGATAATCTCAGGTTTTCACTGTCATCCTCACACTTCTTCTGTTATCTTCAGTAGTCTTCCAGAGGTACAGACAACGATTTGTGATCAAAACGGAAAATACTATGAAGCTTCGGCAGGTTGGTCAACATCTGTGGAGAGAGAAAAACAGGACGATCATTTCAAGTTCATGACCCTTCAGCATGAGGACTAAATGTTGTGCTCATGGCCCTTTGTGTCGGTGATGTAGCCCGCATGTATCTTCATTGTTCTGCAGTCCAGATGCTGTGCTATTACACCTCAGTCAAGAAGATAAAAACATAGAAAATAGGTGCAGGAGTAGGCCATTTGGCCCTTTGAGCCAGCACCGCCATTCAACATGATCATGGTTGATCATCCAAAATCAGTACCCCGTTCCTGCTTTCTCCCCATATCCCTTGATTCTGTTAGCCCTATGAGCCACATCCAACTCTCTCATGAATACATCCAGTGAATTGGCCTCCACTGCACCTTCAGTGGCAGAGAATTCCACAGATTCACAACTATCTGGGTGAAAGATGACCACACTTGGTTTGTGCATCACTAACATATTTCTGGTTGCAATTAAGAACGTGTGCAATGTGAGCCAATATGAACTTGATTTGACTATAGACTTTAGAGATGCAGTGCAGAAAGAGGCCCTTCGGCCCATTGAGTCCGCGCCGACCAGCGATCCCTGTACACTAGCACTATCCTACACACTAGGGTCAAATTTCAATTTTTTAGAGAAGCCAATTGACCTCTAAACCTGCACATCTTTGGAGTGTGGGAAGAAACCGTAGCACCCCGATAAAACCCATGTGGTAACAGGGAGAACATTCAAACTACGTACATACAGCACCCATAGTCCTGATTGAACATGGGTCTCTGGTACTGTAAGGCAGCAACTCTACCACTGCGCCATTGTGCCATCCTGATTTGGTACGAACAACATGCCAGATATCTTAGATGTTAACAGATACTTCAGAAATATACAAGAACGTATTGATAGAATGTTTTATGCTTGCAAGGATTCTAATTGAATCATTGACAGATTCAGCATGGAAATGGACCCTTCGGCCAACCAAGTCCACACCGACCTTCACATTAGTTTTATCTTATCCCACTTTTTCATCCACTCCCTACACATTAGGGATAATTTACATGAGGTATATAATCTACAAGAATGCAAGCCTATGGAATGTGGGAGGAAATTGAGTACCTGGAGGAAGTCCACACGGTAACAGGAAGAATGTACAAATCCCACACATAAAGCACCCGAGGTCGGGATCGAACCTGGGTCTCTGCCACCGTGAGGCTGTAGCTCTGCCAGCTGCGCCATGGTGCCATCCAATTGGAGAACCACTTACAGGTAGCAGGAAGAAGGAAACTGCAGACAAAAATGAACATCTAATTTTTCATAAGGTCATAAGGGATAGTAGCATTAGGCCATTTGGCCTATCAAGTTTACTCCACCATTCAATCATGGCTGATCTAACCCCATTTTCCTGCCTTTTCCCCCACAATCTCTGACACTTGTACTAATCAAGAAAGAATCTATCTCTGCCTTAAAAAATACCCACTGACGGCCTCCACAGCCTCCTGTGGCAAATAATTCCACAGATTCATCACCTGGAGTAAATACATTTCTCCTCATCTCCTTCCTAAAAGAGCATCATTTTTTGGTTATATGGCTCAGGAAAGCAAGAGTTTAGGGGTGAACTGTGGATAATGGATAACAAACCATTTTGTAATGGGAAGTGTGCCTTAATTTACACGGTTCCTTCAGATCATAGAACCTTTAGTATTGCATTGAATTGCCATCCTGGTAATCAGTAACCGCTATCTCCCCTTTCACCTTGGTTTAGCACGCTCACCACTGACTTTTACCTTTACCACTCTGCAGCCGACCTCTCCTCAGTCCTATTACATTCACTAAACCTTGAGATCGGCTTTCACAGCAACTGGAGGTTCACTGCTCAGGTGTACCTTTTAAGTGAAATTCTCTGCATCATGCTGTTTGCTCCTCTGTGGGGATAATTGGGCCTTTTAGTTTTCTATTGAGAATGCTTTTGGGTTCAGTGAAAAATGGCATCCTTTTCCATCTCAAGAAAAGGACATCTTGGTATTTAGAACAATACCAAAATGACAACAACAGATGTCACTCAGCGGGTGAGGCAGCATCTATGGAGCGAAGGAATGGGTGACATTTCGGGTCGAGACCCTTCTTCAGGGTCTGAAGAAGGGTCTCGACCAGAAACGCCACCCATTCCTTCGCTCCATAGATGCCACCTCACCCGCTGAGTTTCTCCAGCATTTTTGTCTACCTTCGATTGTTCCAGGATCTGCAGTTCCTTCTTAAACAGATGTCACAGTGACTTCCATTGCCATGGTTACTGGAGTCATCAAAAGTACAATCATACTTGTGCAATGCTAACAAATATTAACAAACACTTAAAGTCTCTCAGGGGAGGTAGATAGTGCGAGTGTGTAAGAAGGAACTACAGATGCTGATTTAAACTGAAGAAAGTTACAAAAAGCTGGAGTAACTCAGCGGGACAGGCAGTATCTTTGGAGAGAAGGAATTGGTGACGTTTCTGGTCGAGACCCTTCTTCAGACTGGTTAGGGATAAGGGAAATCTCTTGTTTCTCTCATTTCCCTTATCCCTAACAAGTGTGACGAAGGGTCTCGATGTGAAAGGTCACCCATTCATTCTCTCCAGAGATGCTGCCTGTCCCGTTGAGTTACTCCAGCTTTTTGTGTCTATCTTAGATAATGGGAATGTTGGGAAGACATTCATTACACAGAATCGACTCCTTTTATGTCTCCCAAATCCCTTAGAATGTGCAGTGCTTAAAATAATTTTGTTTGGAGCATTGGATTATAAACAGCAAAGCTATTTTTTTATTAAGATTTGTTTAGAAGCCTAGCTAGTATTAAGCGGTTCAGCCTTTTAAGTTTTGCACATTTTTCCTGCAAAATCCCGTAATTGGACAATTTTCCTTAATAATCTGCCACAGTGCAAGAATTGAGTGTTTGTGAAAATGACGTATAAAAGTAGTAAGTGTCCATTTTGTGAGAAAATTAAGTGGATGAAAGTGAATGCGATGTCAGTTAAAAGCCATCAATATGAAGAGCATGCAAAAAGTGTTGTTTGTTCAATTGCTGAAGTGTGTGAACTGTATTTGTGAGTGCTTCACACTCTGCGTGAAGGAGATGTATGGGTGAGAGTTGTCTGCTTGAGGACTGGTGTGGGTGGATGTGTTTGAGATGATTGTGTAAGTTCCAGTTAAGTGTGAGCTGACTGTAAATGATGAGGTGGAGTGGAAGGGATGAGTTGAACATATGGAATGAATGAGCACATGAGCCAGAGTGAAGATGGCCTGAGGCAAAGCAATGATGCAACATTCATTTCAAAAGTGTGGTAGAAATGTAATTTGGAGATTTCTCTGCTGCATAAAAACCAAAAGTAGGAAATAGCCACAGGGTTATTATCACCCATTTTTGGAACAGTGTTAACATCCATTTTAATATCGGTAATAATATAAGGAACTGATCTCAGATTATAATTTTCCTTCGAACCATTTGATGCTACAGTTTCCCTTCCTCATCCCCACGTGAATCAAGTTTCAGTTATGGAGAAGAAAGCATTTCTCCTCATTACCACCTCTGCCAACAGGAGTTGGCTTTGGTGAATCAAACATCAATGTTGGAATCAGACAAGAAGCCAGTTTTGTGATAAATTTTACACATTGAGTTACTTAATGGTCTCTGTTGCACTTTCAGCATCAGGTTGTGGGACGTTAGTCTCTAATATGGGAGTACTTCCAGGAGTTTCTATTTTTATCATAAAAAATGTCACAAATTGAAGAATTAGAAAGGGAATGATATAATTTCCTGCTTCCTTTAGGCACTGAAGAGAAATAGAAATGTCAATGAAAGCTGATCATATTACAGGTCAAATGAAGATCAGGAAGCTAAACTTGTAATAGTACAAGGAGAGGTGAAATATTTAACAAATTAAATTAACCGGTTACAAACACAGAAGTTGTGGATGGGTGAAATGGCAGAAGTTTAAGAGTTTAAGTACAAAACACATTGGTGACCCAAGCAGAGTGACAGCTGAACCAGTTCCATCATCTTTGTAGAACCAATGCTAATGTTTTTTAACATTATGATATCACCTGTAATTATAAGATAAATAATTTTCTCTTTTATATAATAGTGAGCAAATATAACATAATAAAATATTTCTATTCAAACAAATAAAGCCTGAAAATAAAGTCCAAGGGTGCAATAGAGTAAACTGTGTCTTGGGGCAAAATAATCATTTATTTTCCTTGGTTTATGTGAGATTCAAAATCACAAACGCTTTTAGAGACAAAATCGGCAAAGAAGCTTTTAATTTAAATCATATTCTGCAGAATAGGTGCCTCTCCTCTGATGTCCCCTAGAGGCACACCGAGGATCGGGATGTCTTCTATCTTTATACATTTCATGGGTATCATTGTCACACCCTCATCCCTCCCCATTGTGCTTCTTCCAATCATAACATAAAGCCCACATTCCCACGTGAACGTCCTGGAACGTCCACCCGACGTCAAAGACACCTCCCATATCATGCATCGCATGTGCATTTAAATGAGACATCTTGTCATAGTGGGTGTGTGTACATATTCATGTAAGTTCATTGCCCATGCGCACAGAGTGTTGCTCATGACCCTTACCCTAGTTCTTTGCTGGGCTGTCTCCTTTTCTCTGTTCTCATCCTTGAAAAAGTCACCATCTGTACTCGTTCTTCACTCCCCCTATCCTCCCTACTATACTCCCTACTTATACAAAGGGTTCTTGTCTAAATCAACTTATACCTATTAACCCCTTCCTCACAATCCACACTTTTACTTTTGCTACTGTAATCTTTGATTTAGACTATCTGCCCCTTCTCTAATGCTAGCAGCAGAATCTTCGCCTCCTTATCTTCCTCTCGCTGGTCATACTGTGTTTTAAATAGGCACAGCAACCCCATCATAACTACCACTGATGTTAGGGCTGATGTAAAGATGTGCTTCCATTTCCCAAACCAGGAGTCTAGAAACCCGGTCCAGGAGGTGTCTACTCCGGAGTTCTCGGCCAATTCGATAGACAGGGAGGTGAGACCTGCTAGGGCTCTCGATACTGACCCATCAGGAGCAGTGTTGTTGGGGATGAAGGTGCAACATTGTTCCCCAAACATTACACACACCCCTCCCCTTCTCAGCCAGTAGCATGTCTAAGGCCATGCGATTTCGCCAGGCCATTAGGCTGGTATCTGTCAGTTGTTCCGCTAATCCTTCAACCGCATCTCGAGTGTAATTTATAAAGCGTTGTTGTATGTAGTAGGTAGTTGATCCAGTCCACATTTTTATTAAGTCTTGGTGGAGGGGGGGCGGGGAGTATCAAAGCCCGCAGCTATCTGGTTTCTGGCTTTGAATTCATCGGGTACCCCTCTTGGCACCCTATTGCATATATATATGTGTGTGTCGAAGGGTCTGTCCTTCGGCCCTTTGTATTGTTGTTGCTAGCCGGAAGGTGTCTCGGGGTCGTTTGGTAGTGTGATTGTAATCCTTTGGTAGGATGGGATTCGTGATAGCTGTAGTATACATGACATAGCCCAGGGTGTCCAATCAGGAAATGGTTCTGGAACCAGCTGGCTTAGCTCCGGCGCAGGCGGAGCAATTGGTGCTGGTTGCATACTCCTGGCAGTGTACATCATCCAGGCAAGCCAGGTGTTGGCTCCCTTCCCTCCTGTTCTATCTGCACATATCCAATACCTCACTTTCCTGCATTTGAACACTCTGTATGCTTACATAGTTGGGTAACCACCCAACACACGACCCACCAACACGAAATTCATTTTTCCCGCGGGTTCTTGTTAAATAGTCAATGGTTCCTCTCCTTTGCGCACAGTCCACAGGCTGATATTGTTTGGTGGGGCCTCCACAGGACCCTTAAATCGGCTTGCATGTGTCCACCCTTTTTCTTTTGTTCGTACTGCTGTCTCGGTGATTAGTAACACCAGGTAGGGTCCAGTCCACTTAGGTTGCAGCTTTTCTTCCTTCCATGATGTTACAAGATCCCAGTCCCCCGCTTTCACAGAATGGATTGGAAAGTCGAGATGGGGACTCTGTGCCAGCAGCCCCTTGGTTCTTAATTTTGTAATAGAACGAGATACTGCCAGTAAATAGTTCCTTGAATACATCATTCCCTTGTATTTGTTGGGACCCTTCTATCTTTCCTAAATAATAAAGACCTAACTTGTTCAACCTTCTCTGTGTCTTAGTTGCTGAAACCCACAACATTCTAATTGATCTCCTCTGTACTCTCTCTATTTTGTTGACCTTTGTCCTATAATTATGCCTACCAAAATTATACACCATACTCCACAATTGACCTCACCAATACCTTGTACAATTTAACATTACAACCCAACTTCTATACACAATGCTGTGATTTATAAAGGCCAACACACCAAAATCTTTCTTTACCATCCTATCTTCACGAAATTCCACCTTCAGGGAACCATGCACAGTTATTCCTAGATCCCTCTATTCAACTTCATTCCTCAATTCACAATCATTTACCATGTACATTCAATTTTGATTTGTCCTGCCAAGATGTATCATCTCACACTTATCAACATTAAACCTATCTGTCATGTTTCAACCCATTCTTCCAAATGATCTAAATCTCTCTGTACACTTTTTAAAATCTACTTCATTATTCACAACACCACCTATCTTAGTATCATCTACATACTTATTAATCTATTTTACCACACCAACATCCAGATTATTGATTCACATGACAAACAACAGTGGACCCAACAACATCCCCGAGGTACCCCTCTAGTCACTGACCTCCAACCTGACAAACATCCATCCACCATTGCTCTCTGACATCTCCCATACAGCCACTTTTTAATCCATCTTGCTATTCCTTACTAACCCTTCTTAACCAACCTTATTTCCTTATTGAACCTTGTCAAAGGCCTTACTGAAGTTCATCTAGACAACATCCACCACTTTACCCTCATCAATTTCCATAATAACCTTTTCAAAAATTCAAGATTAGTCAAACATCACAATCACAAATCCATGCTAATTCTTCCTAATCCTACCCTATTCTTATATATTGTCTTAAGTATCCTTTCCATTATTTTGCCCACCACTGATGTCAAACAACGTTCTTGTTCAAACTCTACTCTTTTCTCACATCTTTGTCCTCCTGTTCACTTACCTCAGGGCTATTATCTATTCATATCTGTGGGACAGCCCTCATGTAATTATTGAAATGGTACCAGGTATATCAACCTTCTACCTGAACATCGGTCGGTAGTTTAGAAAACTCATACATACACCTTGTCTTCAGGTTTAAAGGGTCCTTCCTCCTGGTCCACCTCCAACAGCTTTTACTTTTCCTGTTCATAAATAGACTTGTATATCATAATTAACTGTTTCATATACCTTTTAAATTCTATCTTTAACTGTTCCAAACTCGGTCTCTTGTAGGGATCTCTCCATTGTGCCACCTGCTCGGTTAGTTTGCATGCAACATCTCTTCAGTGCCAATGGCAGGGCATCGATCCAATTCAACTTTGTAATTAAACAAATCTTATTTATATTAACCTTCAATGTTCCATTTATTCTTTCCACCATGCCTGTGACTGCAGGTGTTACATACCCAAATGTGTATTTTACTCTAAGGGTCTCTATCGCCAACTTGGCTACTCCCTAAATGAAAACAATCCGTTGTCAAAGCTGATTTCTGTAGGTCTACCAAACCTCTTAATTACCTTATTCATCATAAACGACACTACAGGGCTTATACCTAATCTAGTCTGAACTATATCCTGCCTTTAAATCCCTTTCTCTCTTGGGGACCCCAGTCCTGTTAGGGCTTATATCCAGATTAATTTCACTCCTGATAGGACTTTTTGAGGAAACGTACCCCAAAGACATTCATTATTCGCATGTAATTCTCTGGCCCTGCTTGGTTCCGTCATAGGACTCACTTAGGTCCATTGTTTATTGACAACGGCTCCTCCTGCTGGTTTGCAAGTCTTTTTCCTATCTTTGCGATATTTCTCGACCGCAGAGACCAACTGTTCGCTGAATCTGCTTGACTTTAAGAAGAATGACATCCACCACAGTAGTTCATAATATAATGTTCATCAATCAACTCTCCACCTTTTCAGCTGGTTTTCCAGATAGGCTATTTGCCTTTCCTTGTGTATCTCCCTTGTTCCTTGGGGTTCCTCTTAAGTGGGTAACATTGTCTGAGGGTCTGCCATGCCCTCTGCCTGACTGTGTCAAACAGTATGCCATTGCTTGTTACATTGTTCGCATCAGTTTATACCATCCATCTTCAGTTCTGTCACTTTAGTGGTTCCTATCACTTTTACCAACAGTGCCTTCAAATCTTCTATGATCAATAATCGTCCCACATTCTCCTCCTCCAAAGCCCTAATCCATTTCCTCCCCATCAGGGATATAGGGTGAGGTATTTTTTTAGCCCTTTCAGTTTATGGGTGCCCCAAGGGATAATCTGTGTCTGTCCTTCTCTTTTCTCTTTAAAGCAGTCTCATCACTTTATCCCAATGCTTCCAACTTTAATCCTTTCTGGTATGCCTTCTTTCTTATTCTAAACTCAATTTCTTGCTTCTCAAATATTCTAGCCTCCTTGCAAAAATCTTCCACTGACTCCTCCTGCTTTATTACTTTCACGCCTGTCGTTTTTCTACTTCTGTTATCTTCTAACTGCCTCTCTCTCCTTTCTTTCTAAACTTGAATGTTTACCAATTAACTTATTTCCAATTATTTCAATCCATATTCACCACTATTTTAAATGTCCAATTCCTAGCACTAGTAACAATTTTCCAAATTATCTTTACTGACTAGAAATCTAAAAGAACATCAGAAAAACCAAAAGCTGGTTTCGCAACTTCCCCTTCTAGGTTAGGAGGATACAAACAATTAATCGTTATCTTACAGCTGTTCGTCGCCTTTCACCATGACCTGATTTATTTAAAGGAACATACACCTACCTACAGTGAACATTTTTGATTTTAATAAAACTTACTTACTTACTCTTACAATGTAGTCTGCAAATAAATGCAACATCTTTTACATGTATTAAAACTCAAAATAACAGAATCAAATCATTTTTGTCTTCTTCAATCCCTGGGTATTTCTCTGCCCCCAGAGGCTCAGCATTCGCCCCAACGGACTATCAGGCAGAATGCGGGGGTCGGGCTTACCGCCCTTCCCCTCCCTTTTGGGCTCTCAATGCCCATCCTCCCGATCGGAATTTCCCCCCCGATCTATTTAATCGCCCGAGTAGTACTTAATAGTCAGTTTTCTTACCCAGGTCTTGTGCACAAGAATCACTCGATTTGTCTCCTCGCGATTTCCAACTACTCCCACTTCTTTGCTGAGTCTCTGTTCTGGGATACCACTCGCCCAAACCGCTGACGACAATCTAGGGGTCTAGGACCGCTGAAATCAACGGGGTGTACCATCCCTTCTTCCGTATACCGTCGTCAGCCAGCCGGAGTGGGGGTCCCGAGACGAGCCCCCAAAAATTGTGAGATTCAAAATCACAAACGCTTTTAGAGACAAAGTCGGCAAAGAAGCTTTTTATTTAAATCATATTCTGCAGAATAAGTGCATCTCCTCTGATGTCCCCTAGAGGCACACCGAGGATCGGGATGTCTTCTATCTTTATACATTTCATGGGTATCATTGTCACACCCTCATCCCTCCCCATTGTGCTTCTTCCAATCATAACATAAAGCCCACATTCCCACGAGAACGTCCTGGAACGTCCACCTGACGTCAAAGACACCTCCCATATCATGCATCGCATGTGCATTTAAATGAGACATCTTGTCATAGTGGGTGTGTGTACATATTCATGTAAGTTCATTGCCCATGCGCACAGAGTGTTGCTCATGACCCTTACCCTAGTTCTTTGCTGGGCTGTCTCCTTATCTTCTCTGTTCTCATCCTTGAAAAAGTCACCATCTGTACTCGTTCTTCACTCCCCCTATCCTCCCTACTATACTCCCTACTATACAAAGGGTTCTTGTCTAAATCAACTTATGCCTATTAACTTGTCTAAATCAACTTATGCCTATTAACCCCTTCCTCAGCTTGATCTTTACTTCTGCTGCTGTAGAAGATGCACCATCTTGTACTTGCCTCTGGTGTTTTCTGTCATTTGGAGTGCTCTTTCATCTCCCATCCCTTCGGTTGAAGATCTTGCACGTTGTTCCAGCCTTGTCTTTGAGCCTCCCGAGTAGCTTCCTCTCCCTTTGTGACCCAATTCACATGGCTCAGCGTAAATCACAATTGCCAAATCACGCAAAATTATTCCACTGCAAATTGTTCGGCAACCTTATCAGCACCGCTCCCATTATAAGCAGTACATTATTAAATGCTAATGTCAAGTTTGCAAAGAAATCAGAAGTACTTACAATTTAAATTACCTTTCATTGTAATTTCTATCCATATGTATTCTTAAGATTTATATTATAAAATTGAAGGGTATAATTAGTGATGCAATCAATTTATTTTATACAATGAGAAATTATTATTTGGGAATGATTCATTGAGATCTATTTGCTATTTTCCAGTTTCTACTGTGCAGTACAATCCTACTAGATTCCAACCCCACGGTATCCAAAGTTTTGGACCAAAGTAATAAATGACGTTTATAAAGATTTTAAGAAGAAATAATAATTTATTTTTCCAATAATTCCAAATTATTTAATCATTGGCTTCACAAGGAACATTGGTTTAATCCACAGGTTTTGGTTACTATTTGGAGAAAATAAGTAATTCGACATGGCGTTCGATATAAAGTCAAATCATACAGGGGAAAATGACTGTTAGAGCATGGCAAAACAACCAAAATAGGCGGGAACTTTCAGTCAGCTTGTAGTTAATGCTGAAATCTTCAGGCACACATAGCAGCAGACTATGTTTTTTAGTGGGATCAGAACCAAATGGAATTCAAACCATGCTCAAGATTATAATCCAGATTCAAAAACAAAACAGTTTATAGTGGAACAAGGTGCAGAGATTAGAATTAGAATTAGACTTTATTAATCCCCTTATTCAGGGGAAATTCAGATGTCCTTGCAGCACACTAATAAAATACAACATAGTATTAAAAAGAAGTTCAACACCAAAACATCCCCCCACAGTGGTTCCCACTGTGGGGGAAGGCACAAAGTCCAGTCCCCATCCTCTTGTCCACCCAGAGTCGGGCCCACTGAGGCCTCCACAGTCGCCGCCACGGCGCCCGATGTTCTCGCCGGGTGATGGTGCTCCGGCGTCGGGAGAACCCCCAGCGGCTTGGGGTACCAGGAACGACCGCCTTCCCACCGAAGACCGCGGCTTCCAAGCCAACAGACCGCGCCGGACGGAGCTCCACACACTGGAAATCTCAGCGAGAGATCCCAGGCTCCGGGATGTAACGTTCAGCGTCGCAGCTGGCCGCTCCACAGAACTGCTGCTCCACGTTGTTCTCATCGGCGGTCCCAGCATACTGGAGTTCCAGCGCGGCGACCCAGGAAAGGCATCGCCCGCTCCACGACAGCGCTCCAGCGCTGCACCGCCGCCAAAGCCGATGTTCTGCGCCGCCGCCAAAGCCGATGTTCTGGCCAGGTCCCCTCAGGGAAACGTCGCTCCAGGACCCGCTGATAGGCCGCAAGGACAGGTCGAAGGCGTTGCTCGGAGGAAGGCAACCCCTCCGACCAGGTAGGGACTTGAAAAGCAGTTTCCCCCTTCCCCCCCACCACCCCCACACATAAAAAGATTAGGCCCCCTGACTGCACACTCAACGTACTAAAAATAATAAAAAAGAAGGGGAAAAAACGGACAGCTGCAGGACAGGCAGCCGTTCTGGACAGCGCCTCTTCCGACTAGTACCATAAACCCAAAGTGGTGGAGCAAATTGAAATAATTCACACCAAATTTATATTTTTGACACCAAGCAACATATCATAGAGTAATGTAGTGCGGAAACAGGCCCTTCAACCCATATCAAGCATGCCAAACAAAATACCCTCTCTTGGCTTCCCATTTGCCCTTGTTTGGCGCATATCCATTGAAACCTTTCCCATGCATTTTCCCATCCGAATGTCTTTCATGTAGGTGTTGTTATTGTTTGCCACAAATATGTATGAATGTTAACCTTAATACAGCAATGTCTGTGCATAACCTTAAGCTTGACATTTAACACTGAGCACCATAGAAGTTTAAGATGATCAGTGATATGGGCAAACCAATGATAAACAGATGAATGGTCAGAAAGAGACTTTTCATAGGAGAGGCAAATTTAAATAATGTGTTGCAATTAAATTACAGCTTGTTTTAGTTGTGGTAAACAATTGTTTTCAGCTTTAAATTCAATGAGATTAGTATCCCTGCTGTACTTTTTATGCTTCATTTTCCAAACTGTAAAAGTATGTTCTCTGCCTTCAATATGACTGATTCTTGCCTTGAATAAAAATTTGTAACGATTAATTTTATTTCATGTACCCTTGAGAACACCATCAAATGATTACAACAATTCCGGCACTGATAAATAGTATTTTCTGGAAAAATGAGCAAATTAGCAGAATAAAATATATCCATCATAGTAAAACATCTCAGAATCCCGTTTAATCAAAAATAGTTTTATTTGCTATGGGTAGTTTTTAATTATTGTGAATACATATTCAACGTTGTGCTCAGGGTCCACTATTCATTGCACAGTGAAGCTCTTTTCTGTATTCAACCTAACTTTAATATTCAGGACAAACTCTCAGTAACAATCTATTCCTGGTGTTAAAACTCACATGAAGGGTACAGTCAAATATCTGAAGAAGGGTTTCGGCCCGAAACGATGCCTATTTCCTTCGCTCCATAGATGCTGCTGTACCCGCTGAGTTTCTCTGAATTTGTCTACAGTCAAATATAGGCGTTGGAAACATAGAAAGATAGAAAATATGTGCAGATGTAGGCCATTCGGCCCTTCGGCCCTTCGGACTGTCATTCAATATGATCATGGCTCATCATCCAAAATCAGTACCCTGATCCTGCTTTCTCCCCATACCCTCTGATTCTGTTAGCGCAAAGAGCTATATCTAACTCTCTTGAAAACATCCAGTGAATTGGCCTCCACTGCCTTCTGTTGTAGAGAATTCCACAGATTCATAATTCAGGTGAAAACGTTTTTCCTCATCTCAGACCGAAATGGCTACCCCTTATTGTGACTCCTGGTTCTGGACCCCCCCCTCAACACAGGGAACATTTTTCCTGCATCTAGCCTGTCCAATCCCTTAAGCATGTTATATGTTTCTATAAGATCTCCTCTCATCCTTCTAAATTCAAGTGAATGTAAGCCCAGTCGATCCATTCTTTCATCATATGATGATGCATTCCTTAAAGAGAAATACATTCCTTCTTAGGGTGAATGCTAACACTGGTCTTTCACAGTCAGCTGAAAGAGCAGCTATGGCTAGGTTAATGGTTGGCACTATGGTGACGTTTTATAGTGAGCTGTAAAAAGCAACTCCTTCTTTGCCAGGTAAATCCCTCAGCAACAATCAAGAGAGTTGGCTGATTATAATACCATGTATACAGTTCGCAGTATAACCAATATTTATCTCAACAGAACTGCTTATGTATGTGTCAGAAGGAACTGCAGATGCAAGTAAAAATGTCATTGTTCTATCTGGGACATACGATAATAAAACACTCTTGACTCTTGATTAACACCTGTATACCCTTGCAGCGGAATGTTAAAAATGCATGTTGATGACATTAACCCATAGAAAAAACAACAGTAACCATGAACGAATCTCAAAGTTGAAACAACATTAGGCATCAGCTTTTTCAGCAGTCTGAAGAGGAGTCCTGGCCCAAAGTGTCATCTGTCCATTCCCGCACAGATGCTGTCTGATCTGCTGAGCTCCCCCAGCACTTTGTTTTGCTCAAGGTTCCAGCATCTGCAGTGCTTTGTGTGTCTCGTTAGATATTACCTGTGTTCGATATAAACAGGGCAACCCCAGAAACAAAGACAATTAAGAAAAGAAAAGGGTAATAAAGGTTGTTGGGTGGATGAGGGTATCTACTGGGGCCTACATGATGAGATTAGCAATCATGTCTAGTGCTTGTCTGCGTCAGCCGTTGAATTGCACCGCTCCTCGGCGATGTATCAAAATCTTAGCAAGCTCTCCTTTGCATAAGCTCAGATAAACTTTCGACTGCTTGGAGGCCATGGATTTGTGGGACAGTTCACCACGAGCAAATGAAAAATGAAAGGAGCTGAGGTAGCAATTGATAGGAGGTCGCAATCTCCTTGTTCTAGTGGAAAGGACAGAGGTTAAGACTGTGAGCTACAGCCTTTTATGTTGCATTCTTTGGATTAAAACCAGAGGGTTTCCCCAGCACATTAAAGACCATAAATGTAGCCGGTGCTGATTTCAAAGGCAAACACAATGCTAGCATTTATTTCAAGAGGGCTAGAATACAAAACCAGGGATATAATGCTGAGGCTCTATGAGTGGTGGTCATGCTGAATTACCGTGAGCAACTTAGGGCACCATATCTGAGGAAAGATATACTGGCTCTGGAGATTTACAAGAATGATCCCAGGAATGAATGGGTTAACATATGATGAGCATTTGACGGCATTGGGCCTGTACTCACTGGAGTTTAGAAGGATGAGGAGGAACTTCATTGAAACTTACCGAATAGTGAAAGGCTTGGATAGAGTGGATGTGGAGATGTTTCCTCTCGTGGGAGAGTCTAGGACTGGAGGTCATAGCCTCAGAATTAAAGGATGTCCCTTCATGAAGGAAACGAGGAGGAATTTCTTTAGCTAGAGGGTGGTGAATCTGTGGAAATCTTTGCCACAGAAGGCTGTGGAGGCTAATCAATGGATATTTTTAAGGCAGAGATAGATTCTTGATTAGTTATGGATGTCAAGGGTTATGTTGAGAAGGCAGGAGAATGGGTTTAGGAGGGAGATGTAGATCAGCCATGATTGAATGGTGGAAGAGGCTGGATTGGCCAAATGGTCTAATTCTTCTCCTTCACTTATGACCTAATGACCTTCAGACACCTGCCCATGGAATGTGTGGTCGCAGCAGGAGTTTGTGCACTGGTGTGTGTAGCAGTCTCCTGTGTGCTGGTACTTACATCTCTGTATTCATATTGCTGCTATGCAGAATTAGTATGCCATATATTCTGCTGCAGGCAGTGAGAAACCGAATGGATATGAGCTTAAATTATGGCCCGCTGTCATTCTGCATTTGTGCAGAGTAGTGTGAATTTGGAGTGACACAATCTCCACTCTCAGAAGTACATCTGTGCACTTGCCGTCCCATCCACCAATGGACGTCATGACTTGGGAATGCTGGCTGTCCCACACTGTGCTGGCAGTAAGTGAAAGGCAATAAGGCTGAAGGCCTGAAGATCACCGCCAGCAGCTTCTGAGCAACAGAAGCTTTCCATTGATCATAGCTGTAGCCTGTGGGGAGAACCTCATAGCATCACCAGCTCAGGGGAAGGGACACCAATGCAGAGACGACATAACTTTCAACAAGAATAAGGGCGGCACATTTAATTTAAATGTATATATATATATATATTTTACAATGTTAACAGTAATTGGGTGGCACAGTGGTAGAGTTGCTGCCTTTCAGCACCAGAGACCCAGATTCCATCCTGACTACTGGTGCTGTCTGTATGGAGTTCGTACGATCTCCCTGTGACCGCATCGGTTTCTCCAGGAGCACCGGTTTCCTCCCACACTCTGAATGTGTACAGGTTTGTGGGCTAATTGGCCTGGTAAAATTGTAAATTTGTCCCTAGTGTGTGCAGGATAGTGTTAGTGTGTGGCGATCGCTAGGCGACAAGGACTTGGTGGATCAAAGGGCCTGTTTCTGCGCTGTATCTCTTAACTAAACTAAAATAATATAATTATTACTGAATATTGGGAGAATTGGAATTTAGGATATTCTTGACATTTTGCATGAAGTGTTACGTACAAAGCTAATAAATACACAATGCTTAAGAAGGAACTGCAGATGCTGGAAAATCGAAGGTAGACAAAAATGCTGGAGAAACTCAGCGGGTGAGGCAGCATCTATGGAGCGAAGGAAATAGGCAACGTTTCGGGTCAAGACCCTTCTTCAGACTGATGTGAGGGTGGGGGGGGGGGGTGGTGGGAAGAAGAAAGGAAAAGGTGGAGACAGTAGGCTGAGGGAGAGCTGAGAAGGGGAGGAGAAAGTAGTGACTACCTGAAATTAGAGGTCAATGTTCTTATCGCTGGGGTGAAACTGCCCAAGCAAAATACGAGGTGCTGCTCCTCCAATCCTCACTCTAGCCATGGAGGAGACCCAGGACAGAAAGGTCAGATTCGGAATGGGAGGGGGAGTTGAAATGTTGAGCCACCGAGAGATCAGGTTGGTTATTGTGAACCGAGCGGAGGTGTTGGACGAAGCAATCGCTAAGCCTACGCTTGGTCTCACCGATGTAGAGTAGCTGACATCTAGAGCAGCGGATGCAATAGATGAAGTTGGAGGAGGTGCAGGTGAACCTCTGCCGCACCTGGAAAGACTGCTTGGGTTCTTGATTGGAGTCGAGGGGGGAGGTAAAGCGACATGTGTAGCATTTCCAGCGGTTCCAAGGGAAAGTGCCCGGAGAGGGGGTGGTTCAGATGGGAAGGGACGAATTGACCAAGGAGTTACGGAAGGAGCGGTCTTTGCGGAAAGCAGACAGGGGAGGAGATGGGAAGATGTGGCAAGTGGTGGGATCACGTTGGAGGTGGCGAAAATGTCGGAGGATTATTTGTTGTATGTGACGGCTGGTAGGGTGGAAGGCGAAGACAAGGGGGACTCTGCCCTTGTTACAAGTGGGGGGATGGGGAGTGAGAACAGAGTCATGTGGTATAGAGGAGACCATGGTGAGAGCCTCATCTATAGTAGAACCCCCGTTCCCTGAAGAATGAGGACATCTCCGATGCCCTGCTGTGGAACACCTCATCCTGGGTGCAGATGCGGCATAGACGGAAGAATTGGGAGTAGGCGATGGAGTCCTTATAAGAAGCAGAGTGGGAAGAAGTGTAGTCCATATAGCCATGGGAGTCAGTGAATTTATAGTAGATGTCGGTCAGTAGTCTATCACCTGCGATGGAGATAGTGAGGTCAAGAAATGGTAGGGAGATGTCAGAAATGGTCCAGGTGTATTTGAGTGCCGGATGGAAGTTAGTGGTGAAATGGATGAAGTCAGTGAGTTGTGTGTGGGTGCAGGAGGTAGTACCAATGCAATCATCGATGTAGCAGAGGTAGAGTTCGGGGATAGGGGATAGGGCCACGGGACGCCTCGAACAAGGATTGTTCGACGTACCCTACAAAGAGGCAGGCATAGCTAGGGCCCATGCGCGTGCCCATAGCTACGCCTTGTATTTAGAGGAAATGGGAGAAGTTAATCGAAAAGTTATTTAGGATAAGGACCAGCTCCGCTAGGTGGAGGAGAGTATCAGTAGATGGGGATTGGTTGGTTCTGCGGTTGATGCTATTGTGTTTGGGTATTGTCTTTGGGTGCTTGAGTTTAGTGTAGGATGGAATGGACATTCGAATGAAGGTTGGACACAATTCAAAGATCCATTGCAGGATCCCATTGGAACCCTCCTGCTTTCTGACCATTCCCAACATTATGAGTATTAACATCTTTATCGTGATAAATAAATCTAAGCTGTTAATTTATCCATCAATACTCCAATTGCAAAGCAAAGTATATACATATCGGATAATTACGGTCATTTTTGTGTGGACTGTATTAAAAGTTGAAGATGTTCTGAGATATTGGTATCATCGCCTAACATGTCTAATTATCTGCTCAATGGATGTTCTAGCTGACAGACAGTGCCATCTGGCAAAGTGCTTCCTATGGGTGAATCACAACTCCACAGTGGAAGAAATACTCTCCTAAAGGAAGCACATCAACAAAAATCTTTATAGTTTATGGTAAATCTGCCGAAAGGAGGCAAAGCTTGCCTCCTTAAATCATATACCTACCAACTGAAAGCGATTTCTTATCATCATGATCCTTTGTTAAACCCTCTCTATCAAAGGTCTGTTGGGAATCTGAAAATTTACTGAAAATCTCTTAAATATTCAATTTAAAACCGAATATACCTTTTTACCCGAGCTTTTTGAATAAGTGTTCAATTTATTATTACTGAAACTATTTCACTCTAAATATATATTTCGAACCATGTTGCTTAGGTTTTCATCAGTAAAGCTCCCCTCACCAGCTGCCCTTTCATAGACAGAACGTCACAGTCTATCAGTTCCATCTGCAACCTGATTAGGTATCTTGAAAAAAATCTCTCCCAAATCACCCGCAATTCTGCTTTCTAAATCTAACTTACCTTGTTTCCTGCTGACAGTTCCCTACAAATCTTCAGCAGGCTTTTTTCTGAAAACAATTTCTTCCTTGTGCCCATTTTTTTATGCCCTTCTCCACAGCAAAGCTTTCATTCTCTCGTCTCTGTCATTTCCCCTAATGATATTGCTGCAATTCACCCTCTCATAAATAGGACTTGGTATATCTGATTAGCTATATAGGTGGCTCAGTGATTCAACATGAGGTTAGCCATGTCATGAGATTCATATATAATCTTTGCCTGGCATGTCTACCAACTACTTCATTATTATCCTGAACATCATCTCACTATCAGTAACCCTCCTGATCTTGCCACTCCCTCAATCAATGCTAGACGTGATAAGTTCATGTTTTCATCCAACAATTAAAGAGTGATTCTATTATTTGTGCTTTGAGTTGTGGAATCATGCAGGACTCGGACACAGCAACAAGCCCTCCTGCCCACCATAACCACATCAACCATCAAGTACTTACCTGTATTAATCCCATTTACTTAACTTAACCTTTGTTACTTTGGGATTCATGTGCTCGTCTACATACTCATTAAATGTTTCTGAAAAAGTTCTTCCTCAGATTTTGAATTTGTGAGAGGCAGCGTGTAAATGTTAATTTTCTTCTTAGCTTTAAAGTAAATATATTATTAAATACAACAATTGGATATGCATCTTATATCTGGAAGTTAGTCCATGTCTCCTGAATATTACAGACCACAATATATTTTTTACATTTTTAGGTGCATAAAATATTTGCTTCATGTTCAGAATAATTTTATGTTTTGAGACGCAAACATTGCAAGATAATAATTTGAATCAATTCACCCTGAAGTAATTTTTTCATCAAACTGTACTTTGTTAATGCACACAAGTGTGAAGTACAGTATCTGGAGTAAGGTTTTAGCATTTAAACATTTATATTGTATTTGACCTGTCCATTAGTGATAAAGTCTGATGAATGAACTATAATCTTGACACTTCTGTACCTTTTATTTAATAAGTGTGCAGGAAACATAATTAGCACATTTTAAGATTTGACATGCTAGTTCTAGTAGTACTAAATCAGACTTGACTCATTTGACACAAATTTCATAATTTACTGCTGAAATAATCATATACAGGCAGAAGACTGTTGGATTCAAAGATTATTATCTGCTCTGATCACATAGACATTCTTGTATTGGGAGGTCCAGTGATGATGGAAATTGTCTCGATTCCATTTTAATCTTAAACATCATCAAGGTACAATACAACAATAAATAAAATGTTAATTAAAACAAAAAAAAATTGATAACATAACCTTTAAAAAATAAGTATGGCCCAGTTTTGCTGGTTGTGGCCTTACAAAAGCACAACACCAAAACCTCTCCAGAACAAAGCAAACATCTGACTCCATCAACGGACACAAGGAACTGCAGATGCAGATTTACAAAGAGAAGGTACAAACTGCTGGAGTAACTCAACAGATCAGGCAGCATCTCTGGAGAACATGGATAGGGAACATTTCAGGTTGGAACCTTTCTTCAGATTGGTTCTAGTCGGGGGAAGAAAGCTGAAAGAGAATGGGGGGTTAGATAAAGCCTGGCAAGTAGAGGTACAGATAAGGGGTGTTTTGAACCTCCTGTATGAATTGATTAATTTATGAATTAAACGATTGTCTTTTAGTCAGTTAGGTGACCGCTTCGCTGAACACTTATGCTGGATCCTCCAAGGCCTAATGGATCTCCCGGTTGCGAACCATTTTAACTCCCCTTCCAATTCCCATACTGACTTTTATGACCTGAGCCTCCTTCATTGCCAGATTGAGGCCACATGCAAACTGAACGAACAACTTACCACCCCCATCCCCTGTGCCCCACCTGGACTTGTTCTTATTTTCCCCCCTCGCCTTCTACCTACATTCATTCCTCTGGCTTCACAATTCACAACTCTTCAATCCTTTTGTCTCACACTTTCAGTTTTAATCTCTGGCCTTGTCCAACCCATGAAAACCTCCCTTGACTGCTTCATCTAGTACCTGCCATACTTTGTTCTGCCTCTCCTCTCTCCCAGTTTTCTTCTCCCCCCTGCAAACAGTCTGAAGGAAGGTCACAACTTGAAACATCACGTATCTATGTTCATGTTCTCCAGAGATGATGCCTGAACCACTAAGTTACACCAGCACTTCCTGTCCTTTTGTGTAAATCAGCTTCTGAAGGTCCTTGTTTCAACCTTCATGTAATGTTAAGTTATAGCAAATATCTGCATCATATCTAAAATATCTAAATATCTAAAATATTAGCATTGCAATATTGTCATATGGTATAATGTCCATTGGACATGGATATCTGTGACTTACATCTCTAATGTAGAACGATACATTAATATATGCTTATCAAATACAATGTTTGCATTTAAAATCAGTCTTATTTATTGTTTGCTTCAAAATTACTTGCTTCAAATGTTATTGCATCCTAATTTTTCTGTGGTGAATGCATATAAAAAGATTTAGTTGAATGATGCATCAATGACTGAATGTTCACCACAATAACACTCATAAATCAGTAGTGTGACTTTCAAGAACATGTAAAAGTCAGAAGAAAAGTAAACTATGATTTCAACCCAGTTTAAAATTACCTTAGTTCTGTGTGAATGTCAGGGCAGTTTCCCTTATTTTTCCATGGTTTTATCAATATGGAGCTAGAATGTGGTCTCTACAGCCATTCCCCAATCTGCAAGTTAAAATATGTTGTATTTTTAATTTTTCCGAGTTCTAATTTTCCAAGTCACACAGAGGGTGCTGGGTATTTGGAACAAACTGCGGAAGGAAGTAGATTTGGCAGGTACATCAACAACATATGGATACGAGAGGTTTAGAGGGATATGGGCCAAATGGAGGCAAATAGGACTAGCATAGATGAGGCATCTTGGTCAGCATGGACAAGTTGGGCCGAGGGCCTGTTTCAATGCTGAATTACCATATGATTCAATGATTAAAGTCGCTGGTCTGAAATTTCTAGCTCAACAAATGCTGCTTGACCTGCTAGGCATTTCCAGCATTTTCTGGTGTTATTACAAACTAGGCTTCTCATACATTTAAGAACATAAAACTGTTAGAGAAGGAAAGAGGGAAGTGCAACCATCCATCGCGTTCCATTTCTCCCTTGTAACACCTTTTCCCCATTTTCCACCTCTCACCTATCACTGAATGCCTGGCAGCAAATATTGGAGTGCTAATTCTCTGATGTTATCTCTCTCCCCAGAAAAATTGCAAGTGAACGCAGGTTGCTGCTTTAACCACTGCTCAGATGAGAATGTATGAAGAGCCTCAGTATTCTGATGGCAAGCTGTTTGAGCATACTGTGCTGCTTCATGAATTATCTTAGCACTGATCTACAGGAGGCCACATGGTAGGCTCTATGTCTCCGTTCTGATACTGCTCACCCCTCCTATTACTCTGCTAATTTTTGAAATTTAAATGTATATACTTTTTTGAACAATGTTAACAGTAATTGGGTCACGCCGCGGTAGAGTTGCTGCCTTACAGCGCCGGAGACCCGGGTTCGATCCTGACTATGGGTGCTGTCTTTACGTCGTTTGTACGTTCTCCCCATAACCTGCATGGGTTTTTACCGGGATCTCCGGTTTCCTCCCACACTCCAAAGACGTACAGGTTTGTAGGTTAATTGGCTTGGTATAATTGTAAATCGTCCCTAGTTTGTGTAAGACAGTGTTAATGCACGGGTATCGCTGGTCGGCACGGACTTGGTGGGCCGAAGGGCCTGTTTCTGTATCTCTAAACTGAACCAAAGTTACATAAGAAGCATCAAAATGAAAATATAGCAAAATTCTTTGACATATATCTTAGGTATCTGACATCCACTGAAAAATATAATTGTTCCATTAGTACAGTTCATTAATAGCCTGGATTTGGAACACTAGCATGTTTAAATTCTGGTTTGTTGAAATGTGTTAATTAACATTTCAGAGGTATATATTAAAACAAAATCAGATTAAACAATAATTCATGTTCTCGTTTCCAGAAATCTCTTTTACGTCAACATTCGATGTACTTAAGATGTTAGAAGTTAAAAACACAATGTATTATTTAAGTAAATTCAGAAAACTCACACAAGCAGGGTTTCTTTTCAAGTGAGAATATGGAGTTAGAATATAAATTCCTTTCTCATCTCCTTTCATCTCCTTACTGAGGCTATGGCTTCTGGTCCTAGACTCTCCCACTAGTGGAAACATCCTCTCCACATCCACTATATCCAGGCCTTTCACTATTCGCTAAGTTTCAATGAGGGCCCCCTCATCCTTCTAAACTCAGAATGTATATTGCACCTCTGTTGAAATTATCAATTTTTAACTCCAGATAAAGTGGCAACAGCTTGCACGACTGCTCCAATGCAGGAGTAGGGTATAGGCCACACCCGCTCAATGGGCAGCATAAATGAGAGTACCTCGCACCTAATGAATAACCTATTTCCTACTATGTAGAAAGAACATTGGAGACATGAGTAGAAAGGAACTGCAGATGCTGGTTTAAACCAAAGATAGACACATAAAGCTGGAGTAACTCTGGCAACATCTCTAGAGAGAAGGAATGGGTGACATTTCGGGTCGAGACCCTTCCGGGGGGCGGGGGGGGGGGGATAACCGTGAGTTAACTGCCAGCCCACCAGCCGTGAGTGAGTGAGCTGTCAGCACACGAGGCTTGTGTGACTGAGTTGCCAGCCCATGAATCCATTTGGCCCACAATGTCCATACTAGCCCTCTGGAAACCAGTCCCTTCAGCCCACAACACCCATGCTAGTGCTCCAGAAAGCCCCCCCCCCCCCCAATGGCCACCAATATTGGAATTGGTGTAGAGGTGGAATATTGCGTTGGGGGACCAGCCCTCCTGTGTGAACATGGGACCCAACGGGTCTCACTTAGTCTAGTTTAGATATAAATATAACAACATTTAAAAGGCATTTGGATAGGCACATGGAGAGGAAAGGTTCAGAGGGATATGGTCCAAACATAGGCAGGTGGGACTGGTGCAGATGAAGCACCTTTGTTGGTAAGCTGGGCCGACGGGCTTGTTTCTGTGCTATATGGCAATGACTCTATGACAATGTTATTTACTAAACTGATAACTACATTTAAAATTGGGGCAATTTCTATTTATATTGTTGCTGGAAAGAAAGCCTCAATAAATATAATTACAACTGCAAAATCTTTCTGTTACCCATGTTTGTTACAGAAGTATTGGTCTTTATTGCTTTGTGAAACGTCTTCCGTTTTAATGATTGTTGTGGCTCAGAGAGGATGCCAAGGCTGGAGGATAGTTGTTTACATTAACCAGGCGATAGTGATAGGATTAAACAATGCTGATCAGACGCGGATTGAGATTTCTGATGAAAGCCATCAACCTGAAACATTAACTCTATTTCTTTCATCTGACCAGCTGAGTATTTCTGACGTATGTTCCATGCTTGCCTTTCCATCTTTACTTACATAATCTTACAACTGGAGCTTCCTGAAAATTCATTTCCCAATTTACATTTCACTCATGGGTAGCTCATTTGAATCTGCAATACCCTTCTGGGATGTAGTTTTTGGGGTTATTTACCTGGCATCATTCAACTCCTGACTGTATTATTCATCCTGCTGAGGCTTACTGGGGAAATGAGAATAGTCCTTTTTTTTGTAAAAAGGCTGATCTACACAAAAAAGCGATGCACTTCGGAAGCAATGAGACCAAGAAGAAACATAAAAAGTAATAGGCATAGAACATTTCTGAAAGGGATCTGTTATTAATCTGAAATGTTTCCTCATCTTGAATCTCCCTTTTGTCAAATATACCTGTCACACTAGATAGATTTTCATTTTGTGCTGTTCATAGCCTCAAGCCGGACTTATAATTAAGCTGCCAACTTTATGATCTGTGCACAGTATTCGTGGAACTCGTTTCACACAAAATGATCAATAACTTTGCGACTATGCATTTTGGATGATGCTGTCTTGACGTAGATTTTTTGCTCCATAATGTTGTGTTCTGTTAAAGTTCCTCTTCAATTTTCTCAGATGATACAAAGAATCCAAAAAGTCAGCTGCATAAATGATCAGAAGTTAAGGGAGAAGTCTACACACCCCTGAATTTGATTTCCGAATGCAATTGTGAATTGTGAATAGTGTATATCAAGAGGTTCTTCACCCTCAAGGGTGTTCAGAAAGTGAGAGGGAGTAGATCATAAGATTAAGATCATAAGATCATAAGTGATAGGAGTAGAATTAAGCCATTCGACCCATCACGTCTACTCCGCCAATCAATCATGGCTGATCTATCTCTACCTCCTAACCCCATTCTCCTGCCTTCTCCCCATAACCCTGACACCTACACTAATCAAGAATCTATCTATGTATGCCTTAAATATATCCACTGACTTTGCCTCCACAGCCTTCTGTGGCAAAGAATTCCACTGATTCACCAAAGATGAAGAGGTGCCAACTCCTTGAAATTATGCAGTGTTCACTCCAGCTGCAGCTGATGTCAAAGAAGAATCTTCAGGTGCTGTAGATCGAGCAACTCTTACTGTTTGCCTCGGATCTCAACATTCCATGGGTCATACTTCACACAGGGATAAATGGCTTTAGTTGTTGGAATCTCCCAAACCCAAGCTCAGTGGAGTTCTCCACATCTGTAGTTAAGCAAGACTGCTCTCTCTGCCATCTTGTATGGAGCCTTTTGCTGAAACCATTCAGGAAGGAAGCAATAATGAGAGTGATGAACCCAGATATCAGAGACACTCAAGGCTAAATTCCTCATGTGCCGATAATGCCATTCACTTCTCTTTGAATCCATTATTAGCCCACAGAATAACCGATCTAGTCAAAAAATCAGCCTCAAGGCCAGAGTGAATCATCATAAAGTTGGGACTGTGTTCTTTGGGGATTGACCGTGCCTTCTTTTCCTCCCATATCAGGATGGTTTATTTAGAGTTGCTGGGAATATGGTCAAAGGGAGCTGGGACGTCCATCAAGAACTGGGTGATGCATGTAGTAATGGGCCTGTCCCACTTATGCAATTTTTCAGGCGACTGCCAGTGACTATCAAGTTGCTGGCAGTCGCCTCAAAAACCGACAATTGGAACGGCGACTGTCAGAGTGGAACACACTCACACACACACAAACATGTCAACAAAATAGAGAGAGTACAGAGGAGATTTACTAGAATGTTGCCTGGGTTTCAGCAACTAAATTACAGAGAAAGGTTGAACAAGTTGGGTCTTTATTCTTTGGAGCGCAGAAGGTTAAGAGGGGACTTGATAGAGGTCTTTAAATTATGAGCGGGTTAGACAGAGTTGACGTGGATAAGCTTTTTCCATTGAGAGTAGGGAAGATTCAAACAAGGGGACATGACTTGAGAATTAAGGGACAGAAGTTTAGGGGTAACATTAGGGGGAACTTCTTTACTCAGAGAGTGGTAGCTGTGTGGAATGAGCTTCCAGTGGAACTGGTGGAGGCAGGTTCAATTTTATCCTTTAAAAATAGATTGGATGGGTATATGGACGGGAAAGGAATGGAGGGTTATGGTCTGAGTGCAGGTAGATGTGACTAAAAAAATAAAAAATAAAAATGTTCTGCACGGACTTGAAGGGCCGAGATGGCCTGTTTCCGTGCTGTAATGGTTATATGGTTATATGGTTATATCGCTTCCTTCACCAACCCGTTATGTAGGCGGGGACAGAGCAAGCGGGGGGAGCACTGTTTGAGTGAAATTCACACGGTACAAAGCCAATGTGATACAGACACACACTACGATGAACAGGAAGGTTGGCGCTGTAATTAAGAAGCTAAAAAGCACAGTGTACGGTAAGTCCTTTCAAAGAGGGGGGGAGAGGGGGGAGATGGGAGAGAATGGGGAGAGAGGGAGGAGAGGGGAGGAGAAGGAGTGGAGACAACCTTAAAGAAGCCAGAGATACATGCCTGTGAAGCTCGGCGGATATTAACGCTAACTGTCAGAGTGCAACACACACACACATCGCTTCATTCACCAGCCAGTTATGCAGGTGGGGGACAGGGCAAGAGGGGTGGGGGGGGGGGGGGGGTGCTGTCTGAGTGAAATTCACATGGTGCAAAGCCAATGTGATACAGACACACACTACGATGAACAGGAAGGTTGTGCTGTAATTAAGAAGATAAAAGCACAGTGTATGGGAAGGGCCACAAGTCCTTTAAAAGAGGGAGGGAAAGGGGGGGGGGAAGGGGGAGAAGGGGGAGATGGGGTGGGGAGAAGGAGTGGAGACAACTTTTGAGAAGCCAGAGATACACGGCTGTGAAGCTCGGCAGACATTAACATTACCGGTCGGTTATACTTGGTTCTGAAAACTACTGTTTACGGATTTTTCCCAATGAGCCAGTGAAATTCACCAGTCAGCACCGGCGACAACCTACGAGAACCTACGACAACCTTCGACCTCATGGCGACCCACTATCACTGCACCTACGTCACGAGAATTCTAGCTACTCTCCATGGCATCAAAATGAAGCCGCGATTAGTTACGAGAATTCGGGAACCACTCACCACCATACACGCCACACAACCTCCATTTCATTTCAGCTCCAATCTTGGTAGTGTTTTGAAAGAAAACTACATTGCTTTCAGCAAATTACTTAAAATGTATTACTAATATTGCAACATTGCGAATTCTGCCATTAATTAAAAAATAATAAGCTTTAACAGCAAAGGAACAAATGTAACCACTTTAAGATGCACTTACATTTAATGTTTCAGAAACCAAAATTACTTTCAGTAAGAGTTTGGGTGACTGAAAAGGGCAATATATTTTGTCAGTCTAATTAATCTCTAGTTTAAAATCTATCAAATATTTAAACCAAGGAAACATTGCTCTTGGGAAGTTTCTACAGGACAATGGAACACATTAAAGATCTAATTTTGCAAATAATTATGTAAATTTTTATATTGCTGCTGAAAAAGAAAATAGCTGTGAAATTCATCTGCAGGATGTGAAGAGACCAGTGGAGATGAATTTCCAAGCCCAGGTCTTTATTCTTACTCTTCCTATTTTTGTCCTGTTCCTTGAAGCAGCCGGGTTTTACAAGAAATGGAGGTAACAGTGTGCTGTGCTGTTTTGAGCTACTGCATGAGAATGAAAATGGCTGGACAGTTAACATGGAGACATATAAAACAGGAGCACGTTAGCCATTGAACCTTTCATGCCTGATCCACCATTCAGCAATAGCATGGCTGATCTTCCAATTCAATACCATGTTCCAGCTTTCCCATCGTAGAACATGATCCTTGCAGACATGAGTTTGAATCCCCACCACTCACCCCATCGTATCTTGAGAGGTTTCAACTTAATAAATAAATGAAATCTGAGACAAGAAGTTAGTGTGGAAGGAACTGCAAGATGCCAGTTTAAATCGAGGATAGATACAAAAGCTGGAGTAACTCAGGCAGCATCTCTGGAGAGGTGTCATTTTGGGTCGAGACAATTAGTCAGTAATGATCAGTACCTGGATGTGTGCGGGCTGCTATGATGGGGTATCAAACTGCGGAGCATCTTGGACAATACAGCTCACCCCTCCATGACACACTGGTCAACCTGAGGAGTACCTTCAGCAACAGACTGATTCCACCAAGATGCAGTACAGAACGCCACAGGAGATCCTTCTTCCTTGTGGCTATCAAACTGTACAACTCCTCCCCCATCTGTCATGGGGTAGACTGACTCCCCTTTCCCCCCTATCCGCCAAATCTTTGCACATCCCCCATCCTTTCAACTCGCCACTTTAATATAATGATCCATGTATCTTGTGTTTTATGACTGTTGGCAAATCAATTTACCTCCTGGGATAAATAAAGGTCTATCGCATCGTATCGTATCATAGTTTCTGTGTCCTGATGATACCCAGTCTCTGAGCTGATGCGACAGGTTCAAACATGACAGATTGCTCTGAGGTGGGATCACATAACACAGACATTCTGGTTACCCTGGTTGGGGGTCATGCACAGAGATAACAAAGTTACAAAGGAAAACAAAATGCAATGTGTTTGCAGGGGCAGCATTGGAGAGGTCAAGCAGTACTGTCCAATACCATAAGTAATTACAGTATTGTGGAGAAGCTGCCTGGAGGAGAGGGTTTCAGCTACATGGAGAGGTTGCATAGACTTGTATTGTTTTCTCTAGAGCATCGGAAGTTGAGGGGAGACTTGATAGAAGAGTATAAAATTATGAGAGGCATAGATAGGGTAGACTGTCAGACCTTTTCCCCCAAGGTGGAAATGTCCTATGCTAGAGGGCATAGCTATAATGTGAGAGGGGGGAAATTTCATGAGAGGGCACATTTTTTACATTGAGAGTAGTGGGGACCGACAATGTATTGCCAATGCTGGTGATGGAGGCAGATACAATAGTGGTATTTGAGATGTTTTTGGATAGTCATAAGTAATAGGAGCAGAATTAGGTCATTCGGCCCATCAAGTCTATAGATCCACCATTTAATCATGGCTGATCTATCTCTCCTTCCTAACCCCATTCTCCTGCCTTCTCCCCATAACCCCTGACACGCCTAGACACATGGAAGTGCAGGGAATAGAGGGACATGGATCACGTACAGGCAGATGAGATCAGTTTAACTTGCCAGTATGTTCCGCACAAACATTGTGGGCTGAAGGACTCATTCCTGTGCTGTACTGTTCGATGCTCCATGCTCTTTGATGGTGAATAACAGGCAGTGATGAAAGCCAAAAGGAATTCATTCACATGAAGGCTGACAGGCTGAAAAACAAAACTAACATTTTTGAAATCTACAGACTTTGTAAAAAATCAAGACAGCTACTTTGAGTCACGGCAGAGATGTGACAAAACAATTTAGGGCCAAGAATAAAAGATGGATTCTTTCTAAGCAAGCGGCAAATGAAGCCAAGAGCAATTAACATGGTGAGGAGCTGCAGAAACTAGGCTGAAAAATTAGCTTCGCAGCCAGGGAACCATGACAAGATTGCTCAGGAAAGGCAGGGCCGCAAGAGTTTTATCATTGCCCTAAAGACCAGAAGTGTAGTGGTAGTCAGGAAGTTAAGTATGAATGATGATGGAAGTGAATAATCAGATTTCAGATAATCAGACTTCAAAATAGCCTTCTTGTTCACAAATGTACTTCAGAGAAAGATGATTCTCTAGTCTGGCTTGTATGTGAATCCAGACACACAAATGTGACTTCTTATAGGGTGCCTTGTGGGGGAGGGGGGGGCAATGATGGATGTGCCCATCTTCGTCGAAAGCCACACGTGTGAACATACATTTGAAGAAATTATTAATACAAAGCTACTATTTAAAAAATCAGAGTTATATAGCACAGAGGCAGGCCCTCCAGCCCAACTTATCCATGCTGACCAAGATGTCTGAGTTAGTCCCAATTGCCTGCATTTACCCCATTTCCCTCTAAACATTTTCTATCGATGTACCCTAAATGTTTCCTAAAAGACTGGACCCAATGTTACAGCTTCCTCTGACAGCTCGTTCCACTGATCTGTGGAAATAAAACTTCCTCTCAGATCTTTTTAAAAGTCTTTCCCCTCTCACGTTAAATTTATGCCCTCTAGTTTTAGACTCCCGTACCCTGGAAAAAGGTCTGTGGCCATTCACTTGATCTATTCCCCTCATGATTTTACGTACCATTATAAGGTTACTCCTCAGCCTCCTTAGAAAGTGTGTCGATAACTATGAACTGTATATCCACTGCACAAGCTACCAGAAAATATGGAATAGTTTACAACCACTGTATACACTTAGTAGTGGAATGCAAACTCTCCACAACGATGGTTGGGTAATCTCTTTGGTGGTAGGACTATCATAGTTAGAGCCAGGATTTTGCCATAAATGCCATGTGCCTTTTCATGCCTTTTTTGAAGAATTCACCAAGATAACACCTTTTTCACGATCGAGTGCCTAAATTAGCTTTTCTTTTGCCATTTTGCTAAAAGGTCGCGCTATTTTCTCTAACTGTACCGTGATTACAAAGACGTTTTCTATGTTAACATGTTAATATTAATGTTATTATTAACTTGTTAACATAGTGTAACTTACAAGAAAATTTCCACCACCGGGGCAAAATCGTGCCACTGCCCGCTGGTTCAGCTTTCTCCAAGATCTATTTAAGAAAGAACTGCAGATGCTGGAAAAATCAAAGGTAGACAAAAAATGCTGGAGAAACTCAGCGGGTGAGGCAGCGTCTATGGAGAGAAGGAATAGGCGACGTTTCTGGTCAAGACCCTTCTTTAGGCTGATGTGGAGGGGGGGCGGGAAAAAGAAAGGAAGAGGCAGAGACAGTAAGACTAGAAGGAGAGATGGGAAGGGTGATGCAGAGGAGGGAGAAGACAAGGGTTATCTAAAATTAGAGGTCAATGTTGATACCGCTGGGGTGTAGACTACCCAAGCTAAATACCCAAGCTTGTCTCCTCAGTACATTTACTGCTGGCTCCAGTCGCAAATCTGAGTTTTCGAGTGATCTGTGCAAGGCATTCATTGATGCTGTAATTCCACTGTGGAAATTGGAAAACAAATCTCTCAGTGTTTTTTTAGAGAAATACACAGAGGAGCATATGCGAAGTGAGTCATCATTACGGAAAAATTATGTTGACAGCAACTTCAACATTGTTGTGCAGAAAGTTAGAGATTAAGTTGCATGCAACAAAATATGGATCTCAGTAGACGAGACAACCGATGCTGTGGAGAGAATGTGGTCATCGGTACACTGGAGGCAGGTCAACCATCAAAGGAGTATTTGTTGACATCGGAAGTATTGGAGAAGTCAAACAGCTCAATTATTGCTCAATTGTTTACATCTTCACTTGCTGTACTTTGGCCAGAAGGTACATAACATGAGAATGTTCTGCTGTTTGTGACTGATGCAGCTCCATACATGAAAAAAGCAGCTCATGCTCTTAAAGTTTTATTCCCCAAAATGTTGCATTTGACATGCTTAGCTCAAGGACTTCTTAAAATTGTCAAGCACATAAGTAGCTTGTTTCCAAATGTCAGTCGCCTAGTTTCCAATGTCAAGAAAATCTTCCTCAAAGCACCGTCACGTGTGCAGTTGTTCAAGGAAATGGCATCCGAGATTCCGCTACCTCCTCAGCCCGTTTTGACTAGGTGGGGTACATGGCTCTCTGCTTTACTCTACTACGCTGCAAATTTTGAAATGATAAAATAAATCGTCAACTGTTTTGAAGAAGAAGAATCTGCTGCAGTCAGGATCGTCAGTGAAATCCTACAGAAAATGTCCCTCCACCGGGATCTTGTGTTTATTGCTTCCAATTTTGCAAACTTCCCACAAGCTATCACTTCCCTTGAGAAACGTGGCGAAACATTCATGAATAAGTTGCAGGTTTTCAACAAAATAACTGACGATATCCATAAAATTCCTGGTGATATAGGTAAAGACATACAAGGAAAATGTGAGAGAGTGAATTTAGCTAACAAAGATCTTGAAGAAATACAAAACATAGCTAAAGTTCCCAAAGGTAGTTGTAATTGCAATTATTGTCTCTGTACTTGTACACTGCACAAAGACAATAAAGTTTTGAATCTTGAATCTCTTGAATCTTGAATGCACAAGATATCGACATGAATATAGAGTCTGTAGCTTGTTTCGGGTATGCACCAGTGACCTCAGCTGAGGTAGAAATAAGTTTCTCACAACTGAAGCATATTCTGTCTGACACACAGCATAGTTTAACACCAGATAATTTGATAAAAATGCTAGTAATTATGTGCATCCAGGCAACTTTGGTCATTTAATGTAGAATACCTTTATATTATCATTTTAAACCATTTTTTTATGGTGGAAATACATGCCTTTGTATGCCTTTTTTGTCAATAAATGCCTTTTCGTGCCTTTTTTGTATTTTTATTATGCCTTTTTGCCTGCCTATTTCAGAGTTTTTTAGTGCCTAAACATCCTGGCTCTAATCATAACGTTTAAACAGGTACTATTGCAACATTTAAGAAACATTTAAACAGGTACATGAATAGTCAGGTTTAGAGGGATATGGACCAAACACAGGCAGGTGGGACTAGTATAGATGATTGGTGTGGGCAAGTTGGGCCGAAGGGTCTGTTTCCACACTGTTAGACTCTATGATTCTATGACTCTGTGACAATTAAGCAAAGTAAATGTATCTCTGTGCAGACTTGAACACTTCTATTACTTCAACAGAAATGAAGAAAGAAACTGGTGAATAAGACTTTGAACCCCGAGAGCAGATTTTAAATCCCAGTCTGACGTTCCTTTACAAATTCCCTTGAAGAGACTTACACATGTCTTCGGCAATAAAAGCACCTAAGGATGGAAGACGTTTACAATCCCTGCTTCTGTCAAGAGGCTGATGCAGTGCCTAAGGGATTGCTTGTTGCTCAATTCAAACTCCAGGCCACACGTAAAAATATGTCCAATGATATCTAATTAAAAAAGGGAAAAATGCAAATGAACTTGGAGAAAATTCATACAGCAAAGCCTATGTTGAGCTTGAAGGATGAGTTTGATTTCTAAAATTAAAATCTTATATTGCTGTTTTTGATCAGAAGCAGTCACATTTGCAGCAGTTAATTTCGGCAGCTGGTGAAATATACCTAGCAGCGACTCCTGTAGCATTGATTAGTAGCTTAGTTCTCTCTGCAATTTAGGTACATTTGAAATTCTGATTGCACATATGAGATAGGCGCTACCAAGGGCATAGGTTATTAATGTCGCGTCTTGGCTGCAGTCAAACTTTTATTGAAATACGTAATACAGTATACTGAGAAAATTATTTTTATTAAAAGTGTCATGCCACACATGCCACATGTTCATCTCAATATATTTAGTTTTACAGTTAAAAGATATTGAATTTTCACTTCCATTGTTTATTTTTTACCCCAGCACTATATGCTCTGTAAACATTGATATTCTACAGTGAAGATCAGTCTACGAAGGAATAGTTTATATATTCATATAATGATTTCTGTGCTTCACTTGTCACTCCAGTTACTCTCTGCATTAAACCATAGAAAACAAGAGGAAAGATTGGACACACAAGCAAAAATCAGGTCATCATTTAAAAAAAATAAGCTTGTTTAGTTATTGCCCCCGGAACAGGATAAGATTAATTTTAAAACCACCAGGAAATATCATCCAGGGAAAATTTTTCAAGGCCAATATTAACTTTCCCTCTTAGAAGAAGAAGTCTAAGACTTGCAGAAAGACAAAATTGGGAAGGTGGTATCCAACAATATCCCACATTCTTCCAGATTTAAATTGTGCTTCTTTAGTTTTAGAGCTACATCGTGGAAACAGGCCCTACGGCCCCACAGAGTCAGTGTCGACCAGCGATCCCTATACACTTGTTCTATCCTACCCACTAGGAACAATTTACAGAAGCCAATTACTACAGACCTGCACGCCTTTGGAATATGGGAGGAAACCCGGAGAAAACCCATGTGGTCTCACGGAGATTGTACAAACTACGTACAGACAACACCCATAGTCAGGATTGAACCTGAGTTTCTGGCGCTGTAAGGCAGCAACTCTACTTCATTGCCAAACTCTGTTGGGTCCTTCTTATATGGATATAGTCAGTGGGCCAGAGGGGCCTACCGTGCACCCCCCCCCACCCCCCCTATGATCCTACTTCTTGGGTGTAATTTTGTTCATTGGTATCTCTTCTGTCGGAAAAATTATGTTCCCAAGAAAAAAACTCATTTGGAATATGTTTTTTTAACCCCTTATTCAATCTATGTCAAAATTGTGTTTTTGCACACTTTTCCCTCTTTCTTGTGACGCTCTTCCACCATCCTATGTCAACCGGAAAGCAAATCCAGATTTTCGTGTGCAGCACTGGGAGCGTCATGATGGGGATGAAGCATTCAATCAGTGTACAAGAAAAGATCTTGAGCTCCAGCTTGGGCTGGATTTGTCTCAGCAACAGGTGAGGTGCCTTCAAATGTGACCACAATTCACTACTATCCTGTGATCAATCATCCCATCACGGAATTTAGTACAGTTCAAGAATGTTTACGAGCTTCTGAAGAAGCAAGTCATGAGGTTGGCCAAGAATATGTCATTACAACATTCGACTTGGGTGTCTGCGTGAAGGCATATCCTCTCGTGTGGAGTCATCCTGTGAAATACAAGCAGCACATTGTGTTGATTGGCACATTTCATGTCATTTGTGCATACTTCAAAATGCTTGGAAAGAAAATGGAAGGATCCGGACTTCAGGATGTCCTCATGGAATTGGGACTCACGTCTACTGGTTCTATGAAAGGTGTTATGACAGGAAAGAACTAAGACAGAAGTCTGCACTGCTACAAGACGATGGTGGAGTGCTTGGAGAGGCTCCTTCTTGATGAATTCCTGTCTATGACTGGAAAAGATGCAGTGCTGTCCGGTATACCAGAGGAATCAAAGGGCATCTTTCAAGAGCTAATACGATCGCCAACAAAGCAGGCACTTGATGAAGTCATGGCTCATGCAGATCTCAAAATGATCTCCATTGATGGAGACGTATGAGAGCTTCAAAGCTGATGTTCAAAAAGGATCTCTTGGGAAGACTGCACAATTTTGGTTGTCGTACATGGATTCTGTGTGGATTGCTCTCTCATTGATTAGGTCTGTAAAGAGAACAACTTTCCATTGTACTTGCACTGTCTGTTTCTTATGCCCGATCACTTCTTCACTTTTGGTGGTCACAATTACTCCCGTCATCTGACCTACCTTGCTGTGTTCTTGGCAAACATCAAAGAATCACATCCAGGTGCCCTGGCTTTCCTCGAAAGAGGTGCCATCAGTGTCGCTAGGTCGTTCATACCAGGAAACTGATGTGTTGTTGACAAAATGATTGAGGAGACGATCATGAAGCATGGCAAATCTCGAGGTGGTGATAGTGGTGTTGGACTCTCTGGCATCTTGGAGAATCACAGTCCTTATCAGAGATGGGTTCGAACTTCAACAGAAAGGGCACACTTTCTCTCTGCAACTCTCAGCCTCATAGACATAACTTCTGGTACCAATCACGGAAGCAAACACAGAGATCAACAACCAACTGAGATAAGGAAAAAGTGAGGCATGTGTAAAGAAAGCCATTGATGCTGTAAACATTTTCCTGAATCCATTTGACGTAGATGACAAGACTGGGTTGTATGTACTCTCTTCTGTGCACGTGTTCTGGCTGAAGTTGAGAAAGATGTCATAAAGGCACTTACCACAGGGAGAGAAAAGAAAGAGAAGTTCATCAGAGAACGACTTGAGAAAAAGACAGCATTCTCCGAACCCATCAAGAATCTGAAGCTCAAAACCATGGCAGAAACAAAGAAAAGAGTGAAGCCTGAAAACATCTGAATGAAAGGTTATAGAGTACAAGCAACAAGGAGATATTGCTTTTCAACTGATGGTCAAAGCACAAAGTTCTGGCAGTTAACTCAATCTACGGGAGATTATGAAGTACTCTCTGACCCCTGTACCCTACTCCATTGGTACATCAGACAGCATCTTTGCAAAGACTGATAAATCCAAGGGCCTACACAACCTATTGAAAGATGGAGACAACTCACAACCTCCTGTCAGTAACAAGACATTGATAGTGGAAGGTGGCAATGCTGCATTCTACTATCTCAAAGAGATTCCTGCAAACTTCAAAGAGATTGGCATCAAAATCTTCAATGCATTGTCATCTAATGATGTAGTCTTCATTTGTACAAATATGTACAAACCAGATTCAGTGGTCAAGTGAACGGAAACGTCGTGGGTGTGCGGAGAAGAGATTAATCAGAGGAAAGACCAAAAAACCAAGAGATTGAAAGCAGTTCTTGACCAATGATGAGAACAAGGAACAGCTCATTGAACTTCTTCTTGATGTGTGGAGTGAGCATGACATGGCAAAGAGGCTACATGGAAGGAAGGTGATCTTCATTAAGGAAGGAGAGGCCACACTTCTTACTTCTCAGAATGGGAAAGAGACACTGCAGTCTGAGATTCAATCACTGAAGTCAAACCAAGAAGAAACAGACTCGCGAGTCATCCTATACTGCAACTATGGCAAAGAGCAAGGATATGACCACGTACTAGTCAAAAGCCCAGACAGCGATACCTTTTTTCATATTGCTTCACTATGCAAACAGCATTCAAGACACCACAGTGTTTTTTGACACAGGGAGAGAGGCAACAGGCAACGGCTAATAAAGGTCACCCATTTTGCAAAGCAGTCCTCCTCAGAATACTGCTCAGCATTATTTGGACTGCATGCGTTCTCAGGCTTTGACTCAACAAGTGCCTTCAAAGGAATCGGCAAAGTCAAGCCAATCAAACTGATGCAACAGCGTAACAAATTTGTGAAACCTCTTGGTGATTTTCATAGAGTTGAAGAAGATATGTCCTAATTTAGTGGATTTTTAATATATCATTACTAAGAAACAGACTCAATTTCAAGTACCAAATTCATAGACCCCAAGAAAGAGGGCAAAGTGTGAAAAAACACAATTTTGACATATATTGAAATAAGGGTTAAAATAACATAATTCGAATGAGTTTTTTTTCTTGGGGACATCATTTTTCCGACAGAAGAGATACCAATGAACAAAATTACACACAAGAAGTAGGATCATGGGGTGTGGGGGGGGGGGGGGGTGCACGGTAGGCCCCTCTGGCCTACGGATTAATATGTGGATATATGGATCGCTGTTTGATTTTGCCATTACTTGCCAGCTGCTCTTGGTTGAACCATTCTCTGTAGAGGACATCAGACTTGTGGAAAGATGTTCCACCATTCACCAAATAGGCAAGTCTTAGTTAGCTTTATCGAAGCTTATATCTACCCTGTAAGCAGTGTAAGAGGTTTTAGGAGCCCAACAATAAAATTTGGCGAAGTGGATGAGAGGTGATCTGAGCGTAGGGGGAAGAGAGATGATCTTAGAGAGGTGTGCAGAATCATGAGATGAATATATAGGGTAAATGTACTGAATCTTTTACCCAGAGTAGGGAAATCCAGAAACAGAGGACATGAGTTTAAGGTGAGGGGGAATGATTTAATAGGAACCTGTAGGGCAACTTATTTACACAAAGGGTGGTGGGTGTATGGATCAAGCTGCCATAGGAGGTAGTTGAGGTAGGTACTATCACAATGTTTAAGATACATTTAATCAGGTACATGGATAGGATAGGTTTAGAGGAAGATAGGCCGAAAGCAGATAGGTGGGACCAGTGCAGAGGGGCATGTTGGTCAGTGTGGGCAAGTTGGGCCGAAGGGCCTGTTTTGACACTGTATTACTCTATGATTCTATAATTCTAGGCCTTCTTTTCCCCCATTTCCCCATCCCCAACTTCACTTGCACTGCTAAGGCAGTTACAGTGTTAATTCTGGCCAAATTGGAGAGGCCAGGACACTAAAATTGAGTAAAGGCTTCTGGGCTGCTAGGCCATTTAGTCAATTGAAATGTGCCTTCTGAAGAAATAGGACAAGCTGCAGAATGGTGCCAGTTTGTCTAGAGCCTAGATAAGAGATGCAGGAAGAGAATGAAAACATCTGCAGACCCTGACAATTAGGTGTAAATTGCATGGAATGGATTGGATGAATGCAAACCAGACATACACATTGTATATAATGTTCCAATGCTTTACTTTGCTAGATGTTGATTGGATTAAGTATTGAGCCTTGTCTGGGTTTCTTGAATATCTGGGTAAATGTTGCTATGTTTGCTTCCTCTCAGAAGCACCGTGTGAATACATTGTATTGGTTACTATATTATTGGGTTAGGAAATGTTTATCATATACTGTGTTAATCAATATCTGTTATTGGACTGTATAGAGACCACCCTATGTGGTTCGACCCCTCAAGGTTCGGGGACCTATAAAAGGCCGCTCCCACGAGGTCCTGTGTCGATCTTCTGGGAGAACGCTTAGGACTGCGTGACCTTCTGGAGTATCTCTGCTTGAGCGAGACTAAAGAGGGCTTGAACAGGCAGATACGAGGATTGAACCCGCGGTGGTTAGGTATAGTAGTGGAACTGTAATTGTGTTTTGTCAAAATAAAGTTTAGATGCGCAAGTGCTTGACTCAGTTATTTTTGACTGAAACTAGACTGGGGGGGGGGGGGGAGCTTAGAATGAGCTATTTACAACACCACCACAAACCTACTTGATCTACTTGGGATGAGTGTTGGGTCCATTCCTTTTGCCACCTTTTGCTTGATATTCCTTTTGCCACCAACCATGTGATGCCCAGTTGTAGATTCCATCAGTTTTGAACTGGAACTTGTTTGCGGATGTGCCAATTTCAGTCTTTCTGGCTGAAAGTGTTTGGTTTGCGTGTTGCTACTTTGAATCCAGCCTATATAATATCCTCTTCTGGTTAAAATCAGGGCCATTTTGCTGAAATTTAAAGAATGGAAATATATGGTTTTGAGAGCACAGAGGAGTAGTGGGAATGCGGCAGGAAGGTGAACTGATGACAAGGGTTGACATAGCTTTTCCTAATGCATTGACATCCTCATTTAGATCCAATGCATTAGGTTGTAAATGAGAATCCACCTAGGGAAAAATTGGTGCGGCACGGTGGCGCAGTGGTAGAGTTGCTGTCTCACAGTGCTTGCAGCGCCAGAGACCCTGGTTCGATCCCTACTATGGGCGGCTGCTGTCTGTATGGTGTTTGTACATTCTCCCCATGACCAAATGGGTTTTCTCCGAGATCTTCGGTTTCCTCCCGCCACACCTAATACGTACAGGTTTGTAGATTAATTGGCTTGGGTTTGTATACTTGGTATAAGTGTAAATTGTTCCTTTTGTGTGCATGCTTGCGTTAATGTGTGGGATGGCTGGTCGGTGCGGACTCGGTGGGCCGAAGGGCCCGTTTCCGCGCAGTATCTCTAAACTAAACTAAACTCAGTTTTACCAATTTCATGATGTTAAATGTCCCATTAACATGACTTTTGCAATTTAAGTTTGAAGAAGATACATGAAAATGTGCCAATTGCTACTGTTCATCGCACCAGCACTTGCTATCTCGCCTGCACTTAAGCTGTGAGCTAAATCCGCCTGTTAGATTTGTACTCTGGAACACTGATCCATCAGATTAGCGCGGGAGCCCCTTGTGCTGTGCAATTTGGGCCACAAATGAGGCTCAGCAGGAGCTGTAGAAATAGTTCCTGCAGTACCAGTAGGAGTTCCTTCAGCCAGCTCATCATATGCCTCCTGAACACAGGACACAGCGGAGCTACTGTGAGGTTTAACTTACAGGAGCCCACACCAGTAGTCAGGGTTTAAGGCAAAACTTCTAAGGTTTGTCAGCACATTGTAAAACTAGTTTCTCAGGAGGGAATGACAAATACAAGTTTTACAATATGCTGACAAAACTTAGAACTGGAGCTGGACCTAATGTCACTGACCTGGGGATCACACTTTGCCTCGGATTCATGTCAGGACTCAGCCAGAGATCCTTCCAATCTGTGCCATGTATGTGCACAAGGTAGGTGGCTGCTGGCTTGTTTGCCTGGTTCAATCATTCATCCCTGGGAACTAAGACATCTCCAGATCACCCTGGAGTCTGTATTAACTACTTCAGAGTGCAGCTGGCGTGCACATCATGAACATCTTTCTCTGGGCACCACCTACATGATCTCTTTGTGCCTCAAATTAGATTTCCAACTGACTGCCGGGAGATGAAGATCCCCTTTTCAATGTTGCTGCTGCCACCCTTGAGGCAGTAATGAAAGGAAGATGTTATCAGTAAGAATGTGGGCAACATAATTAGTACAGATGGATTAAATCAGTAATGTTAATGATGCAATTGTTACACTCCTCTCACCACAGTACTGAGACTCACTAGCGGCACAAAGAAACACATTTGATCTACAGAACGACTGGACCATTTATTGGTGACCTGAAGAATCAAATCAAGAGTATTTAATTGTCATATGTACCATCAATGGAACAATGACATTGTTACTCGCTGCAGCTAAACAAGTTCGTAAATGCAAAAACACACTGACAAATATATAATAATCAATAATACAATAAATCCTAACCATAATACAACGTAATCATAATAGAGGAAAACCAAAGTTAATGTGCAAATGAGTCCTGAAATAAATCAGAGGCAAAGTGCAAACAACAGTCCATAGAAGTTCATAGTTGCTGAGGTTTGTGTTGTGCAGCATTCAGAAGCCTGATGGTTGTTGGGAAGAAGCTGTTCGCAAAGTAATTGAGTCATACAACACAGAAACAAGCCCTTTGACTTTGACTTTGGCCAAACTTGCCCATGCTGACCAAAATGCCCAATCTGCACCAGTCCCACTTGTCTGTGTTTGGCCCATATCCCTCTAAATCTTTCCTATCCATGTACCTAGAGCTCCTCTGGCAACTCGATACATATACCCACCACCCTCTGTATGAAAAGGTTGCCTCTCAGATTTCTATTAAATCGTTCCCCTCTCTGTGTTCCCTAGTTCTTGATTTCCCAATTCTGGGTTAAAGACTCCATACATTTACCGCATCTATTCTTTGATTCTTTAGTTCATATCTAATTTCCCTGTTCTGAAGCCTGGTGGTCACAGTTTACCTGTATGTTCTTCAGCCCCTTATACAGATCAAGAGCATCATTCAGAATGTAGCATCATGCAGAAAGTTTATTATGTGCTGTTTGCTGCAGTGTAAGGCAGGTTGTAAAATGTAGAAGATTGACACAAGATGCCGGAGTAACTCAGCGGGTCAGGCAGCATCTCTGGAGAAAAGGAATAGGTGATGTCTCGGGTCAGGACCCTTCTTCAGGCTGAGAGTCAGGGGAGAGGGAAACTGATGTCGATTCAGGAGGAATAAGTTGCAGAAAACAGAGCACAATCGGAGGATTCTAAAAAGCAGTTGGAAGAAAATCGCACCCATCGATCTTTGACCAACAGTGCTTCAGTGCTCCCTCGCCGCCTAAGCATAGCATCACCCTCTCTTGTCAGTGACGTTTTCAGCAGTAGAGACAATAACTGAAACTGTCACCATTGCCTCATTTGGATCCAATGATATTTCCAGGCAACTTATGCTCTGTTGCATTCACATATTCAACCACACTTTTGTTCTGCAGAACTTGTGTTTCATTTAAAACAATCAACCATTGTTTTTCATACCTAGAATTGAACCACAGTCAAGCGAGTCACGTTTAAACCATATTTCAAACGGCAAGCGCTTAGTTTAAATATTTTCAATTTCTTTTTTTATGACTTGTAATCACGGTACATTCAACTGTGCAAAAAATAGAAATGCCAAGCCCACCATGAAAGGCAAGGTGTGAAAAGCCATTGTTTTATTCATAGAGTTAATGCATTTAAATATCAAGTGCAATCATTTTTTCATCAGATTTAAATGCAAGTTTGCAAAGGGACATGATTGAACAGGTATCTCTGTGAACATGCACCTCAGATCCCAGCAGGGCACTGCACTGAACACACAGCCACTACGGGGAACCTTGTTGCAAAGCAGCATGGACTAAATGATGTTTGAAAATGCTCTCATCTAATTGTACCACTTTCATTCACTTAACAATGTACCACTAGGGTTTCTGCTTAGTGGTGGAACATTGGACAATTCCTGGGGGAAATACTCTGATGAAGTTACCAGCAACTGGCTTGGAGCGTTCTTCCTATCTATTCATCTAAAATGTCCTTGTGAAAAGATCTATGGGGCTCTTTCCATCTCTATCTGTTGCAGAAATAATTTTTTACATGGTTAATGTTTTCATTTATATGATATAGGTACTTCAAATTGAGGCAATATTTTATTCCACCAGCCTATTTTTGGCTCCGAATATCTTCTCCAAGGTATAGCCTGCAGTGCCGATTATCATTTAAAATAGCTAAAAGAGCTGCACACTGTTTTCCTGGTGGCATGAGTCGTTCTTCATTTGCCTCGAACATGTTTAGGACTCCATTTAAAAAACATTTGTGAAATGAAAAGCTCTCTTGCTGTTACACAGAAACTGCTCCATTAATAACGTTACCAATTATCCAGTCGTAGTCTTTCTGGCTACAAGAACCCCATGATGTTTCTATTCTGTCTACTTAAAATGCACTCGTGGAATTTTCGCAACAATATCTCTGTTTAATGGCTTTACAGCTTTGTTCCCCGTAATTTTTCTCTCTCTTTGCCTCCATTCATGTCATGGTAGATTGAATGACTTTTAATCCTTAATAAAACAGTGACAATAAATTTAGTTACATTTATACATTGTCTTTAAAGTGGCTTGGAATAACTCAGCCATGGTTCTCCTATGGTTAGGTGGCAATTGAAATGTTCTGCTATTTGAGATTAGCGCCTCTTAGAGGTCAGAATTTACTCTGAAAGAAAAACACAGAAATGTGGACAGCTATGGAATGACCAACAATTCCTCAAAAGACTACAATAGTTGTTGTGTGAAGGGGAATGAACAATATAATCGACGTAATCCTGACCAGTTTAGGCGCTAGGATAACCAGCATTACAGCTGTAAGAGAGTTCACTTTATTACATGTATATTTGGACAGCTGTGTCTGGGTTTACACTGTCCTCCTGATTTATTTTACTGTTTGTATGCCTCGTTGTCACCTTCTCCTCAGCCAACAATGAACCATTCTACAGCTGATTCCCCACATTCCTCACTGGTTCAACCCTGATCTTGGATGCTGTCTATGTGGAGTTTGCATGTTTTCCCTACGGTTGCATGATATTCCTCCCGTAAACCAAAGCCAGAGAGATTGGAGGTTAATTGGCCTCTGTAAATTGCTCTAGCGTGCAAGTGATGGTAGAATCTGGAGGGAGATGATGGGTCTGTAGGGGGAATAATATAGGATTAGTCTAAATGTGCAGTTGATAATTGCCATGGACTTAATGGGCAGAAAGGTCTGTTCCTGTGCTGTATCTCTCTGTGACTCTATGACAGAGCTGTATCTATTTAACAAATTCTCTTAACTATGGAGAGCTAATTTCCAAATCTCATCCTGCAAGAGATGTATTACTTTTCTTAACCTCATGGTCAAAGTTCAAGACTAGTAATTTACTTTAATCTGCCTTATCCTTTCTCTTCATTGCTTTAATGAGCAGGATAATAAACCTCTTTGATCCTTTTACTCCACATTGCAAATTAGTTCAGTACCACGAGTCCCCCGACATAGTCTGAAATTAGGCTGTTTGAATATTATCTTAAAATCTGTTACTCATTTTGTGAGAAATTTCTTTGCTATTTTAACAGAGGTATTAACCACTTAAAATTTACAAAGTGGCAATTCTACTAAAGTGATGCACAAAGGAACTTTTGGTCCTGGAAGCTTTCTTTACATTCCAATTTCGAATGTGCCTGTGGATCAAAATTAGTTGAGGCTGTTGGACATTTACTTGCTAATGCCTCATCAGATTTAAGATTATCTGTTTTGAGTTATAATCAATTATTTCAAAGATATGAGGGAGGATCTCATTGAAACCTACCGAATAGTGAAAGGCCTGGATAGAGTGGATGTGGAGAGGATGTTTCCACTACTGGGAGAGTCAAGGACCAGAGGTCATAGCCTCAGAATTAAAGGACGTTCCTCTTGGAAGGAGATGATGATGAATTTCTTTAGTCAGAGGGTGTCAGTGGTTATGGGGAGGAGGCAGGAGAATGGGGTTAGGAGGGAGAGATAGATCAAACATTATTGAATGGCAGAGTAGACTTGATGGGCTGAATGGCTTAATTCTGCTCCTATCACTTATGAACTTATGGTATAGCTCAGAAACTGGCCGAATTTCTTAGTAACAGTTTCATGACAAATGGAGACTTGTTGCGAATGCTAAACCATCTTCTTCAAATTATTTCTAGCTTTATTCATTGAGCTCCATTAACTATGTGTAATTTGTTGATAGTCCCGAGAATGCAAGTAAAGATTTAAGTCTCCATTACCTTTTATGTATCCATTCAAGTTTTATCTTAGTTAAGACAATGTGCATTTTTATTTGAAGAAGGTTCTTGACCCGAAACGTAACCCATTCCTTCTCCCCAGAGATGTTACCTTTCCCGCTGAGTTACTCCAGCATTTTGGGTCTACCTTCCATTTTTATTTTCTGTTCTGTCAAAATACATGATAAAATACTTCTGTTTTTCCTGTCATCTTTACATGGAAGTTGATTTAATTTGATGGGATTAATTTGATAATGGAGGAATCATTTGGTCAAAAATCCTTGCTGTCTTGTGGAAGTGGAATTGCTATTACTTAGTGATGCCATTCTGATACCTGATCGATTGATGAGACCATAACTTGAAAGCAGACACTGTACTTGATCACAAGAAAGGTTAACACGGTTTATCTATTGCAATTCTCAGTGTCAATGAAAAGACAGAGGGAAATGCATCATAGAATCAAGGGTTATGAAGATCAAGCAGGAAGCTGGATTTGAAGCCAAAGATAACATCAACCATGATCTAATTGAATGTCAGAGCAGACCTGTGGAACTGTATGACTTGCTTCTCATCATATTTCTTATATTCTCACAGGTCGTTGTATCTTTAGGACTGATGTTTTTCTGACTGAAGAGGCTGTTGATGTACTTGAGGCTGTGCCAAGCAACCAACAGCTCATAATAGCCAATTTTCAATGGTTCAATCGTTCAAATGTACTTGATTGTCATATGTACAGCTGTACAGTGAATTTCCTTTTATGCATACAGTTCAGAAAAAAATATTGCTATCCATGAGCACAATCATAGTTAAGTCCAAGTGTACTGGAATAATACACTGAGACAGTACACAAGGGCCACCGTGTTTTGGTGCCATTTTTCATGATTCTAGTCTACAGTTGTAATAAATGATTTTAACTAGGCCATAAAGGCCCTTTGTTCTGGCAGCATTGCAGGGTTGGCCTGGCCAAGCAAAGGTGTTGATGTCTTCTACCGCTGTTCCACTGCTCTGTGCTGCCGAAGGCCAAGTCTGATGCGCATGCTTGGCCTCTTGGAGCGGCACCCAATCTAATGGGGCCCCAGGCTGCTGCGGGGCCTCCAGCGGCCCATTCCGCCAATGCCTCTGTCCGGTCCCATTGACCCGTGAACCGTCGTCCCTCACCTCACATGGCCACTGTTCAGTCTTGATACCCTGGGGAGTCCCCCGCAGCTGACCCCGTAGTATCCAGGGCGATTTTGTGAACACAGGTAAGGCCCCTATCTGCTACCGGCACCATTATATCCCTGCGTTAGCCGCTGCCTCCATCTTGAAGTTCATCTGAGCGAATGTGAAAGAGACTGTTACCTTCCACATCCCAAAGAAACAGGTTGAGTGGTTAAAAGTTGCCCTGAGTGTGTAGGTAAGAGGAAGAACCTGGGAAGAGTTGAAGAGATAGCGGGGAGAATTTAAAACATGATTATTGTAGGATTAGTATAAAAGTTATGATTGACGGTTAGAGCAGGTTCGATGAGCCGAAGAGATTTTCTTTCTGGTTTATATCTCTCTATTACTCTATAACCTACTATATGTCTGTGTCAGGTGAGAGTTATATTGATTACTAAATAATCTCACAACCAACAGATCAGATCAAAGCTCTGCTGTATTAAGAAGTCTAGTTTAGTTTAGAGATACAGCGTGGAAACAGGGCCTCTGGCCCACCGAGTCCACACCGACCAGCGATCCTCGCACATTAATGCCATCGTACACACACTAGGGACAATTTACACTTATACTAAGCCAACTAACCTACAAGCCTGCAGGAAACCGAAGATCTCAGAGAAGATCCAAGCGGTCACGGGGAGAAATTACAAACTCCACACCGCGGTCGGGATCGAACCCGGGTCTCCAGCACTGTAAGGCAGCAACTCTACTGCTGCGCCACCATGCCGCCCTAGTTGTGAATGGTCATGAAGAATTTAATAACCGATGGGGGGAGGAGGCTACAAGTCTTTCCCCATCTCCACGGCTGGTAGGGCCCAGCACGCGAGCTCTAAAGACAAGACCTTAACAATCGTGATCAAATAGAAATGCTTAACACATGATCCATCGCAGCTTCCACCAAAGTCATCACAATCAATGGAGCCTATTTCTGCTAATTTAATTCACTCTCTACGATATCAAGAAACAGCCGAGAGCACTGGATATAGCTTAAGCGGCACGCAAATAATCATACGCCGTCTTCTCAATACTTTTGTGTACTGTTTGGTAAAAATGTATTGCTTAAGAATGAAAAAGTTATGTATGGACTAACCTTTCTGTGGATTCTTTTTATTGATGTACTGCTTGGAATAAATAAATATTGGCATTTGAAGGAGTTATGCGTAATATTTGTGATATTATTAATAAATATCACAACCTATTACTGTACTTTCAACGGTACATTATAATAGTTTTCAAAACACCCACAAACACCTAGCTATAAAGCATGTAGAAAATAAAAATAAAAATAAGAGAAACTCCAGATGCTGAAATTTTTAAAACATGGAAAAAATAACATTCTGAGAAAGGGTCTTCTGCTCAAAACATTAATTCTGTTTCTCTTTCCACAAATGCTGCCTGAACTTCTGAGTGTTTCTGACATTTTCTGTTTCTTTTTCTGAAACATCAAGAAGAAGTTCTCAGAATTAAAGCAAATGTTTAGGTTTCTCCTTTTTGAGCTATTAACTCGTTTAGTTTAGTTTAGTTTATTGTCATGTGTACCAAGGTACAATGAAAAGTTTTTTTTGTTGCATGCTAACTAGTTATGATTATATGATTAAGATGGGCTTTCTTTATGATTGCGTCAATGTGCTGGGTCCAGGACAGACCTACAGAGATATGCATGCCCAGGAACTTGAAGCTTTTGAATCTCTCCACCCCCATGCCATCGATGAAGACAGGTTTATGGAACCTCGACCTTCTTCTTTCAAAATCAGCAACCAGTTCTTTGGTTTTACTGATACCGAGAGAAAGATTATTGCTCTGGCACCATTTGGTCAGTCGATCGATCTCCCTTCTATACTCTGACTCATCATTATCTGTATATCGTCCAACAATGGTAGAGTCGTCGGCCAATTTGAAGATGGAGTTGGAACCGTGTCCAGCTACACAGTCATGATTAAAGAGTGAGTAGAGCAGGGGGCAGAGCACACAGCCTTGAGGTGCTCTTGTGCTGATGGCTATCGAGGAGGAAGTGTTGCAGCCAATTTGTACAGATTGTGTTCTGTTGATGCAGAAGTCGGGGATCATGTTGCAGAGGGTTGCACAGAGGCTCAGCTCTGTGAGTTTGGTAACCCGCTTGGAGGAGTTGATGGTGTTGAATGCCAAGCTGCAGTCTATGAACAACAGGCTGACATATGAGTTTTTATTGTCCAAGTGGTCCAGTACAGAGTGGAGAGCCAGTGAGATCACATCCTCTGTTGACGTATTGTGATGGTAGGCAAATTGTAGTGGGTCCAGGTTCTTGTTGACGTCGGAGTCGATATGCACCATAACCAACCTCTCAAAGCACTTCATTACTGATGTTAGTATCACTGGATGGTAGTCATTGAGGCACATCGCCTTACTCTTCTTGGGTACCACACCTTTCTTGTACCACATCTAGCTGTGCTTTCTAGGCAATTATCATTCTCTGTGCAAAAATCTTTTAGACTTTGCCCCTCTCATCTCAAAGCTACGCTTTCGGGTCGGAGCGCTGCGTCCTGCCCCGCCTCACCCATCCCGATGTAGTGCAGCCCATGGAGTGTGGCAGCAGCACCTTGCCCGTGGCCCCGTTGGTCAGCAGCCCGGCAAGCTGTTCGACCTTTGGACCTTCGCTTACCGCTGACACCACCACCCCTCCTTCTCATGGCTGATCATCAGTTCATGAGTTGGGTAGGGTGCTGGACTTTGCGTGCAGCAGAACACAAAGCCAAGCCAGCGGGCCTGCTGAGGAGTGTTGGCCCGGGTGCCAGACTTTGCGCGCGCGTCCGTGCATCAGTTACACGCCTGGTTCATCGAAAAGTTCAAAATTCGAAGTACAGTTTTCTGCTGAATGTGTATCGCTTTTGCACCATCATAAAGTCAAAATATCGTAAATCAAAGCATCGGAAGTTGAGGAGCATCTGTATTCTGTAATCACCAGAGGGCAGGCTTACAGGCAGATCCTAGATCTGATACAACAGCGTGCATGCGTGTTGCATGTGCTGTTGACGCCACGCACGAGTGATTCTCCTGTCATCCTGTTAATCCTGACCAAATTGGAGAGGCTAGGACTTTAAAATGGGATAAAAGCTTCAGGGCTGCTGGGAGATTTGGTCAATTTGGAATTGCTCTAGAGCCTAGATACAAGTTGCAAGAAAAGAATAAGAACATCTGCAGACCCTGTCAATTAGGTGCAAAATGCATAGAATGGATTGGATAACTGCAAACCAGACATACACCTTGTAAATAATTGTAAATAATGTTGCAGAATTCTACTTTGCCAAGTGTTGATTGGATGAGGTATTGAGCCTTGTCTGGGTTTCTTGCAGATCAGGGTAAATGTTTCTAAGTTGACTTCCTTGAGAAGTCCTGTTTGAATATAATGTATTGAGCTGCTGTATTATTGGGTTAGGGAAATGTTGTTATATATGTGGTTAATCGATATCTGTAATTGGATTATTAAGAGACCACCCTCATGTGGTTCGGCCCCTAGAGGTCCCGGGACATATAGAAGTCCGCTACCACGAGGTCCAGTGTCCATCTTCTGGGAGAGCGCTTGGGACTGCATGACCTTCTGGAGTGTCTGTGTTTGAGCGAGGCCTAGAGGGTTTGATCAGGCAGATACGAGGATCGAACCCACGGTGGGATAGGTACAGTTGTTGAACTGTAATTGCGCTTTGTTAAAATAAAGATTAGTTGTTCAAGTGCTTGATTCAGTGTGTTTGACTGAAACTAGACTGGGGGAAGCTTAGAAATGAGCAACTTACAATCCAATCACAAGCCCCCTTATGCGCATCAGTTGTATGCTACATTTTGCCAATTCCTGCCAAAACAAACCGTTTCAGTAACGTCTGGTGTTGTTCGGTCGGTTTGGCATGTGCAAATATGGATAAACCTGCAAAAAAGAAAAGACTGTGTAGCTATAACAAGCAATGGGAAGCAAAAAAGACGTGGGTTAAGCCTGTCAGCGGTGACTCGGCGAAGGCCTTCTGTACTTTATGCCATCGGGAATTTGTCCTTTATTTTGACCTTTTGTCCCTTATTTGGGAGTGAGAAAGTTGGCAACCCTACTCTCAACCCTATCCATGCCTATCATCATTTTATATACCAAGTCTCCCCTCAGCCTCTAACGCTTCAGGGGAAAGTTGAAGTGCTCAGGCAGGCAACTCAAAACTTCAGGATTGCTATTAAGAAACATCTTGTATAAGAGCAAATGACTCCTCTTGAAAGGACAGAAAATGGCTGCAGGAAATTGATCAGCAACATTTTAAAATGTTAACAGTGAACCTTGAACAAGACAGTTTGCATCATGCATTATTGGGATTCTCAAGTCAAAGTCATCTTGTCTTCCACTAAGTTCTTCTTTGGAGCCTTCGGTTTGTTGAAATAATAAAACTAGGTGGTGATTGATGTCAGTGCTTTCTATCATTTGTATCTTACATTTCATTACCTCTATTGGCCATTCTACATAGTTGAGCATGGGGTATAACAGCAGCAAAGTGTATAATGGAGAAGGACCATGGTCTTGGCTGGGCCATGCACTCCATGTGTGCAATGAGTTTACTCAGAGATCCTCACCATCTTTACATTTCCAGCAGAAATATCAGAGAAAAATTGTGAATGGTCCTCGTCATCCATTTGTCTCGAAGTAAAGAATTCACCAAAAAAGCAAACAGATCATCAGATTTTATGATGCTGCCCAGTTTACAGAGTAATCTTTTTTTTATGATCGATACGATTGATAGAACTTTATTTATCCCAGGAGGGAAATTATCTTCTGCACCACCCGTGTTTTTTCTCGGATACACTTTTTTGTGTCTTTTTACTGTCACTGACGTATTTCAGCAGTTCTTAATTTTGAGAAAGATGATACGTCTTACAGTGATTTGTCACCAAGCCTCGTGTTTTTTTTTTCTTTCCTCCAACGACTCAATATGATGGCTTCAATTCTTGTGATGACTCGCTGCAATACAGTTGTGTCTTGTGCAATCATCCACCCCATCGCTCCCAAAACTTTGTTTTAATTTTTCACAGGAAAAATCTTCTTTTGCTGGCACTCATTTGCCATCATGCCCTTCGTTCCTCACCGTGAGAGGTTCTTACCGCCACCCTCCACCTGTCCACCGCCCTCCTAGGAGGCTTCACGGTGTTTTCATTTGTTTAAGTATCGCCCCTCCTTGACAGAGCTGCCACTATGCACAGCTGGAAAGTGCACACATTTTTTTGTTCTCTCTCTTACAATAATTCACTGCAAAGTCTCCTTTGTTAGAAATGTCTCTTCTGAAAGCCTTAAATGTCTCATAACAAATGTCTGATCCTTCTGAGCGGCCCTTGCCAGCATTTCCTTCAATGAGCGGGGCTGACAGCGCCATAATAATGCCAGTTTCCTTCCTGAGGAAGGATTACCATGCCTAAAGCTCCCATTTGTCAAGCCCCCTCGGTGCCAAGCTGCCCACATTATTTGACCATTCGCCGCACTGTTGTTATATCTCTGTGTAATGTACAAGCAACGCGCCCTCCTGCAGAACCAGCGCCGTCCGGCCTTTTCCCTTCAACACGATCATTCACTTGTCTCCCTTTTTTTTGTCACCACGTCATTATTTCGTCCAGGGATTTGCTGTCACGTCATTTGCTCTGATTTACAGTTATTTTCACTTACCAATTTCAGCCCGTTTGAGATGTGTTTCGTTTTAAAAGACCCCCCCCCCCTCCTGTCAATGTAATACTATGCGTGAAGCGTTCACGCTCACAATATTTTCATTCGGTGTTTTAATTTCACCCAGTGCCTCGGCGGCATCACACTTGCGGACGTTACATTAGCTAATAACGCATTCGGTTCACCCACTGAGTTACTGCGCTACGTGGACCTCGGGTGGGGGGGTGGGGGGTAGTGGCATGTTCCCATTCCCCATCCCCACAGCTTCCCGGCACGCTCTGGGTTTTCACCAAACGTCCCCAATCCTTCCAGCAGCAAAGGAATGTTGACACTTTAATTTCCCGCAGAGCATCGTTGCCACTGCTTGATAGCCGTGGTTGGTATATTCGCTTATACCTTGTTAGTACTCTTCCAGGGACGATAAAACTGTTGAATAGTGCACCGATCTGAATACCGTCACCATTCACTACTGAAGCCAGTCACGGCAGGCGAAGGTTTTGCTCAAACGCAAAGGACACCTTTGCTTGGATTGGCTCTATATTACTTCAAAATGTTTATCCTACTGGTCCTTAAACGTCCCGATGCTACCTTGTATTTTCCCAGATTCAGCAATCTTGGGGGGAAAGGACGATACTTTTATTTTGAAGATAAACACATAAAGCTGGAATAACTCAGCGGGCCAGACAGCATCTCTGGAGAAAAGGAATAGGTGACGTTTCGAGTCGAGACCTACGTTTATTTTGTTGTTTTGAGGAACTATTGGTTGTTTTCATCCCCTGAATTGAATGCCCTTTATTGCTCTAATGACACCCTTCAGCGTAGAGGGCTTATGCAAAACGAGCCCAGCTAACTGCCCTCACCCCTCACTCCTTTCAGTGCATTGCCCTACATGGCTGTCACCCCCCCCCCCTCCCTCTGGTAGTGTTGTGCAACAACAGCCTCTGTCTTTGTGCAACACATCATGATGTGAATCAGTGTTCCATTATTCTGTTTTGCCAAGCGTCAGAAAACCAATCTACTGCACTGCTGGCCTGCCCTGCTGTCTGTTGGTTGAGGAAATTATCTACCCTCATGCTTCAGGATTACAAAGAAAAATCAATACTTCCATGATAGATGTTGATAAATGCACACAAGGAGAGCGCATTGATGTGTGGTGATGTCATGTCACCTTACTAATTCTTTCCCCTGAATTGTCCACTTTTCATTCTTTGTTCATTCTCATTTTCTTTCACGGGATTCATTTTGAGCACATTCTAGTCATTGGTCATGATTAAGGGCGTCCTTTGCTTCTGTTTAATAAGGTTTCTCACTATTTATTTTGGTCAGAGAGTAGTGAAGACACCCTTAACTTCATGGCCCCAAATGTAACTCCTCTAAGGGGTTGGCAGGTAAGCTTTAACACTGCAGAATATTGATACGATGCAATACGATCGAACTTTATTTATCCCAGGAGGGAAATTGATCTGCCAACAGTCATAAAAAAACACAAAAACATTAAATTAAAGTGATGAGTGGAAAGGCTTAGGGATATGCAAAGATTGAGGAGGGGGGGGGGGGAGGGTGAGTCCGTCTCTGTCTCAGTCTACCCCACAACAGAAGGGGGAGGAGTTGTAAAGTTTGATAGCCACAGGGAAGGAGATCCTACTTCCCTGTGGCTGGAGGAATAAAATATATTTATGTAATTGTTTGTATTGTGTGCTTTCTGAAGTAAGTGCTCCCAAGGTGGTTTTTTACTTTTGCAATTGTTTTTGCTTTAAAAGAAGAGACAATATTAAGGAAAACAAGTATAAATGGATCCTTCAGCACAATAACTTTCAGGATCTATTCTGTCACTTGGGCTGCTTGGGACTTGGGGATTGATTGAGTTCTCTACCAGCACTTGTCCTGCTGCAGAGAAGCTGAGCCCAGCTAAAGCACGGGTGCTGACTCAGCATGAAGAGGACTACATTTGGAATTATTTTTGGATTATATAATAGGAATTGATAGAACTAGATGAGGAATACCAGTACTATCCATTTTCTTCTTTGAGCCATTTCTTTGGCCGGTCATTTCAATCTATTAATTCAGCCTGCCGGAAAGTTTATTTTACACAATATTTATTTTGTTTAGACCAGACCCAAGCCTCCAGAAATAGTTTGCTTTTCAGGAAATACACCCTGGTGTTTTGATTTAATCTTCATTTATTATTATTTCCACAGAGGCTTTCTCCCAATTTTTGGGTGTTAAATCCATGATATTTTTAATTGGCAGAATTTTAAAATTAATATTAAAAATGACATGTGTAAGCACACTGGATGGTGATTTTTAAAAAGTTATCATTGTGCAATATTAACCAGGCATTAATTGTGATTGTCTAAATATGTGGGTCTCCATTGTAGCAGCACTAGTCCTTCTTTGAACTCTCACTTACCATATGTATATACTTTTAAGGATTCCACCACCATTTAGTTTAGTTTAGAGATACAGGTCCTTCGGCCAACCAAGCCGAACTGACCAGCGATCCCCACACATTAACACTACCCTACACACACGAGGAACAATTTTATATTTATACCAAGCCAATTAATCTACAAACCTGTACATCTTGGAGGGTGGGAGGAAACCAAAGATCTCGGAGAAAACCCACGCAGGTCACGGTGAGAACATACAAACTTTGTACAGACAGCACCCGTAGTCATGATCAAACCCGGGTCTGTTAGCTATGTGAAGGTGCAGTGTTTTAGTTTCTCATAGGATGTATATACTCTTGTAATTTGCATCTTTATATACTTGCAGAGCTTGACATATATGTAGAACATTTCTAGAATACTAGCATGCAACAAAAGCTTCTCACTGTACCTCAGTACACGTGACAATAAACTGAGCTGAAACTGAAGCATAAATGTCAACATGTTCCAGAGCTGATTCACTGTGTGAAGGACTTTCGGACATTGCTATGAGATGTGATAAGTCATGTTGCAAATTAATATCTTTTTGACGTTTGTACTTCATGCGTATGTTTTATAATTTTCCTCTTGGATGCTTAACAGTTAATGAAAGGAATTATGCCAGTGAAGTATACGAACTACAGGATGATAATACAGGTTTAATCAGAGCCAAAAGGAAATGTATGACAGGCAAATGGATTCAAGGGAGTCTCCAGCAGATGACACAAAAATCTATGGTATTGTAGACATTGAAGATGGTTATCAGGATTTACAGCGGGATCTTGATCAAATGGATAAGCGGGCTGACGGAAATCTAATGAGGTTTAATTCAAATAAGTCTAAGGTGTTGTAATTTGTAAAGTCAAATCAGGACAGGATATTCACAGTGAATGGTAGGGCCCTGGGGAGTGTTGTAGAGATCCAAGAATATGAGCACATAGCCCCCTGAAAGCGGTGTTGCTAAAAGAAAGGGCAGTGAAGATGGCTTTTGGTTTCATCTCTCCCCTCCCTCCCTCTAAGCACTCTCTTGTCCCCCTCTTCTGCCACTAAAAGTCAATTAACTAGTTCCAGTTTGCAACTATGCATCGCTCTTAGGGTAACACATGTCTCCAGCCAATAGTCACCCTATCACTGAACATCCTTGAATGAGGTCACTTGTTGCCGCCCCCGATTTGTCCTGTTCTTTCTTTGCTACCAGTTTTCTCCCCAAATCTCCCTACTACAATCACCCTGAAGAATGGTCCTGACCCGAAACATCACCTATCCATTATCTCCAGAGATGCTGCCTAGCCCGTTGTGTTACTCCACCATGTCTATCTTCATTATAAACCAGCATCTGCAGTTCCTTTCTATTAAATTATTATCAAAATACTCTGTGGCTATTTAATAATAAATTCCTGCATTGTCTCTTTTACTGGTATCACACTAACTATAGGCTGAGGGTGCTTGATGGACTAATGGGATGTGTCCTATTAGCAGCCAGAACCTGGCCATTCTGATGTTTGAAAGGTACAGTGTTATGGATGTGTGAGTGAAGAAGGTAAGTTGAAGGGACATGAGTAAACTATTGGTATCTTATAGATCAAGTCATTGGGTGACCAGCTGGAGGGATAATGGGGGTACACAGGGTATGCGGTATTCCCCTGCATAAAATCTTCAGGGGCGGCACGGTGGCACAGTGGTAGAATTGCTGCCTTACAGCACCAGAGACCCGGGATTGATCCTGACTCCGGATGTTTGCATGTAAGGAGCTTGTAAGTTCTCCCCGTGACCTGCATGGGTTTTCTCTGGGTGCACCGGTTTCCTCCCGCACTCCAAAGGTGTACAGGTCTGTAAGCTAATTGGCGGTATAAATGTAAATTGTCCCTTGTGTGCATAGGGTAGTATTAGTGTGCAGGGATCGCTGGTCGGCGCAGACTCGGTGGGCCGAATGGCCTGTTTCCTTGCTGTATCTCTAAACTAAACTACACTAATAACACCTACACCACTTTGGAAACTGTTGTATGGATGACCTTTGAAAGGAGGGCAGCAGCTAAAACAACCAGGTCTGAGGTACCACCACGGTTGGCTCTGATGCACACCAGGAAAAGGTGGAGACAGGGAGAACTACAGTAATAGAAGACCCAATAATTAGGGGAAAAGACATGAGATTCTGTGCCACAGTTGAGATTCCAGGAAGGTATGTTGCCTCCCAAATGTCAGTCAAGGATGTTTCTGACTGAGTGGGTGGGTGCAGAAAGCTCTCAAGGGGGATGGTGAGCAGCCAGAGGACTTTCTATATATCAGTAGCTATGGCATTAGTAGTAAAAAGGATGAAGTACAGCAGAGGGAAGATCAGAAGGAAAGCAGGACCTCAAGGGTAGTAATTTATAGATTACTTCCAGTGCCATGTACCAGAGAGAGTAGGAAGAGCAGGATTAGACAGATGAATGCTTGGCTCAGGCATTGATGCAGGGGGTAGATCTTCAGGCTCTTGGAGCACTTGATTAGTGAGGGTATCAGGGGTTATGGGGAGAAAGCAGGAGAATGGAGTTGAGAGGAAAAGATAGATCAGCCATGATCGAATGGCAGAGTAGACTTGATGGGCCCAATCACCAAATTCTGCTCCTATAACTTATTAACTTATTGGGATCTCCTCTGGGACAGAGATGACTTGTAGTGGGATCTCCTCTGGGAGAGAGATGACTTGTAGAAGAGAGACAGGTTGTACCTGAACTGGAGTATAACCAATATCCTGGCAGGTAGATTTGCTAGTGCTACTTGGGAAGTTTAAACTAGTCTGGCTTGGGGGTGAGACACAAAGCATCAGTGGGGTTCAGTGGTTATATATGACAAAGAATACAAGTTTTAATTGATGATAAGAACATAAATGTTTGAAGGTTCATTCAAGTGAAAATATAAATATGAAATAGCTACCATTATGTCTCTTGAATCGGAGGAACAAACTATGATTGTTCACCTTAGCTCTCTCCTAAAGCGGACTTCCGGTGGCGCCATGTTAGATTAACAGACGTGCGCCTAGCTCCGCTCTCGAAAAATTTCGCGATTTTTCGCGTAAAAATGGGTCCATAAGTCGGAATTGGATTAAAAACCTTACCGGAGCTTCTGGTCGCCGGGTTGATGATGTCATCAGTAAGCGCGATGTTTTAAACGGTGGCTTAAAGACTTTAAATGAGTAAACTGTCTCCAGCTAAGAGCCCTCAGAGATCAGTTAAAAAGCTGCTGAAAAAACTGAAGAATCCTGAAGGAGAAGGTACCTCTGAAGTTTCTGAAGTGGCTGCAAAAATGGATACAAGATCTAAGCCAGAGCTGACTAAGGATAAAGAACTTGAGGATTTGAAGAAATCAGTGAAGGATATGAAAGATGAAATTATGGATGAAAATAAAACTCTGATGGGACAAATGATGGAAAAAATCGAAAAGATGATGCAGGATTCGAATGCTGGAAATCAGAAGGTGGCTGATTCACTGGATACTATAAATAAACAAATTGATGATGTGAAAGATGGACTCTCGGGGAGAATTGATAAGATGGAAAAAATTACTACGGACAGGTTCATGGCTGTGCTTCAAATAGTAGCTGCGTATGGTCACAATTACGGAATTGGAGAAAAATATGGCTCGAGTGGTTGAAGACATGGTGAAAATGAGGCAAGAACATGATCAAAGGAAGCAAGAATATGAGCAAACTTCAGTACAGATTACGACTCAACTGGGGAAAGTCTCAGATAAATGCCTGGACCTGGAAGCTCGCTCTAGACGCCAGAATTTGAGAATTCTTGGAGTCTCAGAGGGAGCTGAGGGAAAGGACGTTCGTGAGTTTGCCATGGACTTACTTAAACAACTGCTTAATCTCTCCAAAGAACCGAAAATAGAAGTGACGCATCGTGTTCCAAGATTTAAACCGAGATCTCAAGCTGGAAAAGACCACCCACGACATATTATTGTGAAATTTCGGGACATTTCAGAACTGGAAGAGGTGATGAGCAAAATTAAATACGGAGTGCAATTATGGATGGATAATGACACTATCAAAATATTCAGGGACTATCCGTATGAAATTGTGCAAAAGAAAAATCAATTCGGAAAGGCAAAAGAACTTTTAAGAGGGAAACAAGGTGTCAGATACGGTGTTTTTTATCCAGCCAAAATGCGTATTTCTTTTAATGGTCGTGAAAGATCATTTGTAAAATGGAGGAGGCGTACAAATATGCCCAGAGCATCGTTGAAAAGTAGAAATTAATGGTATGAATTAATCCTTTTTTAAATTAGAATTCCACGGTTAATGGAGATTTGCCATCTCAGAACCATTTCAAGCAGTGTTTTGTTTAGGATGGTGAGACTGTTATCTGTGGAATTTTGACTCGAGGACATTCTGTGTTCCAAACGAAGTAAACAGCTGAATTGAAGAGAATGGACTATACCAGAAGCATTAATTGTTTAATAGATTATAATATTAAATCCAATTGTAAGAATTGATCCTATTAACAGCCTAACAATTTAACAAGTTATCAATATTAGATTAGAATAGTAACGGACGCTAATAAAAATAAAAAATAACGGACTAACAAAACTAATATAAATTTTTACTAAATCCAAACCTCATCTATAACTGGGAGGAGGGGATGAGAAATGAGCATCTGGCTTAGGTCCAGGCGTGCGTTTCGTTAACCCCTTCAACCAACAGTTGACTATTATTGAAGCTAAAATCATTTGTTTAATAATTAGTAGCTAAAATTGCGATATATATATGATATGTTATAATGAAATATATAATAATAATAATAATAATAATCATTTTATTTACTGGCGCCTTTCTAAAACCCAAGGACACCTTACAATGCATAGAATCACAAAAAAAAAAAAAAATACAAAACACATAATCGGAATAAATTAAATATAAAAACACCACAGTACACAAATCAAGGACAGAATTCAATTTCAAAAGCACCAAAAGAAAATAAGAAACACAATTTGAGGAGAGAGCAGCGGCGACCAATTCGCGCCAGCGTCCACTCTCCCCTCCGACCGCCATCTTGTACACGGACTGACAGGCACAGGCACAGCACACAAAATCATCCCCCCACAATGACCACCACTGTGGGTGAAGGCACAATGTCCAGTCCCCAACCCAGTTCTCCCCAGAGTCAGGCCCAATGAGGCCTCCACAGTTGCCTCTACGGAGGCCCGATGTTCCTGGCCGTCGGGAGAGTCCTCGGAGCGGCTGGAACGGCTGGTTTCCCAGCGGAGTCCATGGCACCTGAAGCCGACAGGGCCGCGCTGATTTGGAGCCAAGAGGCTCCCGATGTTGGAGTCGGCGCCGCCGCCCGTAGCTGGTCGCTCCGCAGTCCCGCACCCGGAGGTGTTGATGTTGGCGGTCCAGCTCACCGGAGCTCCAGCGCGTCGATCCAGCGTGGCGACCCAGGCAAGGCATCGCCCGCTACGCTCCCCGATAGCGCTCCAGCGCTGTGCCGCCACCGAAGCTGAAGATGCTGGGCGGTCCCCGTCAAGAAACGGCGCTTCATGCCCGCTGGTAGGCCACGAGGACGGGTCGACGAGGCAGCCTGGAGAAAAAGCTGCCTCACCGACCAGGTAGGGACCTAGAAATAGTTTCCCCCTTACCCCCCCACATTAAAAGTAAAAAAAAACCAAACAAACAAAGAAATAAAAAAACACTAAAACTAAAAAAACAGTGAATTTGACGGACGGCTGCTGTTTAGCAGCCGTTCCTCCAAGATAATTTGTATCATATATCTGAATGTGAGGCCCCGTTCTAATATGTTATGATTAACCAAGAGAGCAGATTTATTTGTTTAACACCAACAATGGAAGTCGAAACAAGGTTTTCTCCCACCTACAGGTGGGCCACTTGTTACAGTGTCGACTATTTTAGACACTGTATTTTCACTATTTCAAATTTAAATTTTTAAAAATTATTATCACATAAACTCACATGTTTGTGTTTTGTGTTTAGTGATAAGCGTAAAAGGGATATGCCAACAAAACTTAGAAATTCAAAGGTTCCCCCAATACCCAAAGACCTGGGATATGGATGCACCACAAGATTTAAAGGTACTATAATTATTCAAAATGCAAGATGCTAAACAAAAGAACCTAGGAGGAGTCTCATTCTGCAGTTGGAATATAAGAGGTATTAACGGACCTATTAAAAGGGGTAAGATACTAGCTCAGCTGAAACTGTACAATTCTGACATTATCTTCTTACAAGAAACTCATCTAAAATCTCAGGATCAAGCTAGGTTGAGGACGAAATGGATAGGTCAAATATACCATTCCTCATATACTTCGAAATCTAGAGGTACGTCAATCATTATTAGTAAAGGTATACCATTCAAAGCAAAGAATACCATAACAGACATTGAAGGGAGATATTTGATAGTTAATGGAGAAATTCATGATACTCCAATTACTTTGGTAAATATATACGCGCCTAACTTTAACAACCCCCATTTTTTCAATAAAATTCTGAACATAATCGCAGAGTTTAATTATCAAAATGTTATAATAGGAGGAGACTTTAACTGTGTTTTAGATCCATATTTAGACAAATCAAGCCAAAAACAGAGAGGGAATACGAAATCTAAAACCGGTGAACTTTTTAATACTTATATAAACAATACTAATACAGCAGATGTTTGGAGAATTGCTAATCCAACTGGCCGGGAATACTCGTTTTATTCAATGGTACATAAAACATACTCACGCATAGATAATTTCCTGGTGGATACAAAATTAATCCCTCATACTTTGAACCCTACATACCATACAAACTCGATTTCAGACCATTCACCACTAACTTTCTTTTTAAAACTGGAAGGAATGTCTAAGAATAAATCGTTTTGGAGATTTAATTCTCAAATCCTCAAGATCCGCAAAAAAGAACAAATAGACGCCTTTTTTGAAATAAATTACACTCCAGATATATCGCCTACTGTACTATGGGAATCTTTTAAACCATTCATTAGAGGTATTATAATTTCATATCAAGCTTTTCAAAATAAAAAGAATAAGAATGAACAAAGACAGTTAGGAGAACTTATTAGACAAATGGATATAGATAATGCTAAAGATCCATCAATAGATAAACATAACAAAATAATAATTTTGAAATTTAAATTAAATAAACTATTATCAGCCAAACTTATAAGACTTTTCCAAATTACAAAACAGGAGCACTTTGAATTTGGGGATAAACTGCATAAACTTTTGGCTCGCCAGCTAAAAAAACGAGAAAAAGAACATACGATCCCAAAGATTAATTCAGATAGAGGGGAATTATTAACCACACCGAAGGATATTAATAAAAGATTTGCGCAATTTTATGAGAATTTGTATACATCTAAAACGACAACTGACTCCAATAAAATTACAGAGTTCTTGGATAACTGTAATCTTCCAAAGTTAGAGTTGAAGGAACAAGAGGAATTGGGTGCACAAAACACAATTAAGGAATTAGAAGATACAATAAACTCATTAAAGAATGGAAAAACACCAGGTCCTGATGGATTTACTAATGAATTTTATAAAAGCTTCTATGACAAAATTATACCACAATTACAAAAAGTGTATCAATATGCTTTTAAAAAACAAATATTACCTGATACATTAGCTGAATCAACGATCACACTAATACTTAAAAAAGACAAGGATATAGAAGAACCGGGTTCATATAGAGCTATAGCATTGTTAAATACAGATTAAAAAATATTAGTGAAAACATTAGCTAGAAGATTAAGTAAATATATTAGTAAACTAATAAACCCAGATCAGACGGGGTTTATCCCTAAGAGATATTCATCTAATAATATGAGATGTCTACTCAATATAATGCACTCACATAAATTTGAAGAACAAGAATTATCAATTATTTCGCTGGACGCTGAAAAAGCATTTGACCAAGTAGAATGGAATTATATGGATAAAGTATTACAAAAATTCCAACTGGGAGTGAATTTTATTTTATGGATTAAACTATTATATAATAAACCTACAGCTAGAATATTAACTAATAACATATTATCCTCGAAATTTCAACTATCAAGGGGAAATAGACAAGGATGCTCATTATCACCACAGTTGTTTGCTCTCATAATTGAACCGCTAGCAGAAAAAATTAGAACACATCCAGATATCCATGGGTATAATACTAAATATTCAAATAATAAAATATCTTTATACGCGGATGATATATTATTGTACATTACAAAACCTCAAATTACTATACCAAATATATTAAATTTAATTGAGGACTTTGGATCTTTTTCTGGATACAGAATAAATTGGAATAAAAGTGAAATTATGTCAATAATACCGAAAGACTCAACACATCTTTTAAAATTCCCTTTTAAAATAGCTACAGAAAAATGTAAATACTTGGGTATTGAAATCACTAGAACATATCAAGGCATGTTTAAAGCAAATTTTGATCCTTTACTTAATAAATTAAATACACTAATTAAATTTTGCAAAACGCTCCCGATGTCTTTAATAGGCCGAATAAATGCAATAAAATGAACTTCTTACCACAAATTTTATACCTATTTCAATCGATTCCTATATTCCTATCAAAGAAGTTTTTAAAAAAATTGGATTCAGACATTACTAATTTTATATGGGACTATAAATCACATAGAATACAAAGAACACACTTGAACAAAGCTAAAGTATTAGGGGGCTTAGCACTCCCTAACTTCATGTATTATTATTGGTCAGTAAATATTAAAAATATGATTCAACTGATGGACAACTCTGCCCAGCAAGTGGACTGGATTGTAATGGAGAGAGAGGACTGCTCCTCTGGAAACATTGGAGCTATCCTCCTCTCACCAATGAAACTGAATAACATAAATTTTAACAAAAAAACAATTATACATAGTACAATCAGAACTTGGAAACAAATAAAACAAAATTTAAAATTAAGAAATCTATCGCTGTTATCTCCAATAGTTAATAATCCCTCGTTTAATCCCTCTATTACAGACAAATCTTTTATACAATGGAATAGACTAGGAATTAAATCGTTCAGTGACTTGTATGAAACTGGAAAATTATTAGCATTCCAACAATTACAAATAAAATATAAACTGGGAAATAATCAATATTTTAAATATTTTCAAATATGTGACTATTTGAAAAAATATACAAAAGATCATTATAATAACCCAGCAGATGTACTGGACGAGGCAATGCAGATAAAAGCGGAATCAGCAAACTTAATATCATATTTGTATAATATTATCTTAAATGTAGAAATACCATCTACGGAAGGGATTAGAAGAGACTGGGAACAAGAACTAGCTATTAAAATCTCAAAGGAAAGGTGGAATGAACATTTACTAAACGAGCATAAATGTTCGATTAATGTAAGACACACTTTAATACAATTTAAAATTTTACATAGATTATATTATTCCAAAACTAAAATTAATAAAATTTTCCCAAATGTATCATCCATTTGTGATAAATGTCAATCTCAAGAAGCTACTATAGCGCACTCATTTGTTTTCTGTACAAAAATTCAAATAAATTCTTAAAACATTTTGGATTGAAATTTTTGAAATCTTTACAAAATTATTTAAAATAAAACTGATACCCAAAGCAGAATGGATTATCTTCGGAACAACGGAAGATAGTCCAGAACTAAATGTGTTCCAAAAGAAATTAATAGACTATGGGTTAATAACTGGAAAAAAGTTAATCCTAAAATTCTGGACAAACGCTCCAATACCAACTATAAACATGTGGATTTCAAATATGTTCGAAACATTACACCTAGAAAAGATAAGACTCCTCCTGGCAGGTAAACCAGATCACTTCCACCTGACGTGGTCTGCATTTATAGAATTATTACAAGTATAGGGTGCAAATGTACTTAAAAAAAATAAAACTGAGGTCAGGTAAGGGGGGATGAAAGCTGGAGAGTTGGTATATCCCATTTGCGTGATGCTTACATTAAAGTATTTGTTTTTCTCTTTTCCCTCTTTCTCTTTTTTCTTCTTTTTTAGGGTCTATTTCTTAATTCTTTTTTTAAAATTTCTTTCTTATAGGGTCTTTGTTCTTTTTGGTTGTCACGTTTTTTACACTTTCACTATTTTCCTTCACTTTCTCCTTTCTCTCAATCTCATCCTTTCCTTTTATTAGTGTAAAAAATGACGGAGTACATTAATTGTAATAAGATATACGTGACGAGTACTAATGTAACTGGTTGTAATGTAATGTACTTCTAATAAATAAAAATAAAAAAAATAAAAAATAAAAAAGCTCTGCCCTAAAGCTTTTATAAACATCCATAAAGTCATCCCTCAGCTCTGTGCTCCCCAGAGAAAAATGTCCTAGTTGATCCAGCCTGCCTTATAACTCAAACCCTTCAAGACCAGTAACATCTTTGTAAAGCTTTTTGCAGCCTTGCATAGCTGTAACATGACATCTCTATTCCTGTACCCAATACCCTGACAAATGAAGGCAATAACACCAGACACCTTCTTCGTCACATCATCTACCCATGATGTCACTTTCAATGAACATTCACGATCTTACTGACCATACAACCTACATTCTCATACAAAATGTCAATATAAATAATGAACAACATTGGATCCAGGGATCGATCCCTCTGGCACATCACTTGTTACTGGTATCCAGTCTGAAAAACAACCCTCCACACTATCTTCTGCCCCATGCCTTCAAGCCAAGAGGAGGTAGTTGACGCAAGAACTATCCCAACATTTAAGGAACGCTTAGACAGGTACATGGATAGGACAGGTTTGGAGGGATATGGACCAAACGCAGGCAGGTAGGACTAGTGTAGCTGGGACATGTTGGACCGAACGGCCTATTTCCACACTGTATCACTCAATTACTCTTTCACCAGTCTACCATGCAATAACTAGTTAACAGTCTTATTAAAGCCCATATAGACAATGTCTACCATACTGCCCTCATCAATCTTCCCAGTCAGCACCAAAGTGTTCCTCCACTAAAACCTTACTTGCCTGTCCTGCCTCACTTCCTGAGTAGGTCAGGTTTTTCCTCTTCTCTAGTAGGGCCATCAACATATTTATTGGAAAAAAAATTCAGGACCCACTTAACAAATTCCACCCCAACTCAGCATAAAATCCCCCACTATTACAACTCTAGTTTCTGTGCAACTATCTGCAATTTCCCTATATATTTGCTCCTCTATCTCCACTGACTATTGGGGGGCATTGAGTACAAACCCATCAAAGTGATCACGTCCTTATTTCTCAATTCCACCCAAATAGCCTCACTGGATGATCCCCCAGGAATACACTTTCTAAGCGCCACCGTGATATTCTCCCTAATCAAAAGAGTAATGCCCACTCTTCTCTTCCCTTTACCTCATACCCCACTGTAGCATTTGTACCTTGAAACATTAAGCTGCCAGTCCTCCCCTCAAGCCATGTTTCTGTAATATCTATAACATCCCAGTCTCATCTACCTATTCATGGCCTGAGCTAATCTGCTTTACCTGTCAGGCATCTTGCATTGAAATAATTGCAGATTAAACCATCAGTCTTTCCCATGCTCCTGTCTGTTCTGTCTACTGACAGTGGTTTAGTACTCATAATGAGTTACATAATGTAGCCACTGCATTGTATAAAGGAGGTAATTTTATAATGCTCACGTGGTGTAATCTGAGAATTAGATTACAATGTTAAACCCTGACACTCACCCAAGTTTGTGGAGCCTGGTACTTCTGTATTCCTTTTATTCGACAGGTTGGCAGATAACAAACCAGATAATGAGCTGATGAAAAGGCTCCAGTGGATAATAGGTTTCCGATATTTAAATTTAGCACATCATCCAGCCATCATAAGTGCAAGAAGAAACAATATGGAAATTCTATATGAAACGTAAGCTGAATTTATGAAGCATAAATATTTATGAGACATGGCTGAGAAAATTACAAAAAAAGGTAAGAATTCTTCATTTGGCTGTGCAGTGAGATTGTAAACATGTTTCTGCAGGGTTGCTATTTTGGCATTTCTAGAAAGATCAAAAACACTTTCCAAAAAAACACATTTGCAGTCTCAGTCTAAAACATTCAATACAAAAGAAATTGTGATCAATTCTTTCAGAACCTCGCTCCTCAGAGAAGTAGAGATTTCCTTGCTAAAGTGCATTCATAACCAATGGGTAAACTCCCTACCATTGATCAGCCCACTTAATTCAAGGAGTGGATCTGCAATTTCAGACAAGTATGTCAGATTTAATGAAATGGTAATTACATTCCCTTCAGAAGATTCCTCAAGATGAAACGTCACACAAGAAAATATTTTCAATTATCGTGACGCTAGTTTTTTGTTTTTGAATCTCAATTTTGTTTTCACGTCATGTCGACATTAGTGTTGAAGGTAAATAGATACTGTTTTAGAAATATTCTGTCCGTTCTGCCAATTTCTTTATGGAGCAAATGGGCATATTCCATTGTGATTCTATATTCCAGTAAATCACCTCTTTTATTGTCAAGGTTATAAAGCAGTAGAGGCTTAAGAAACTGATATCTACAGTGCAGCCTTGCTCAATTCCAGACATAAAGAAGCAGGCACTTTTCCACGGTTCTTACTGCCAAACCTCGATAATCATTAAAAGTGACAAAATCACCTAACCTGTAGATTCCAGCATATTTCAAGGCAGTATTAACATTATAATTTACTATCAACCATTAATATATGGGTCCTCTTCTTTTTTTTAAAATTGAAATTGCATATAAAATAGATGTTCAGTCACTCTTAATCTATCAGCCCAATTGCTTTCCAGTGTATATGAAAGTGAATAAATAAATAACTGTGTTTCTGCATTTGTAATGTCAGATTGGTAGCCAACCAGCCTGTTCCATACTGTGTCTGAACAAATGCAAATATACAATGATAGTAATTATTTGATTGATTGAATTGATTGATGGAAATATACAGCATGACACCAGGCTCTACGGCCCACCAAGTCTATGCCAACCATCTATCTCCCTTTCACACTACTGCAGTTCTATGTTATCCCACTTTCGCTTTCCATTCTCTACATACTTGAGGGCAATTTACAGAGACCAATTAACCTATAAACCCACACGTCTTTGGGATGTGGGAGGAAACCAGATGACCTGGTGTAAACCCAAATGGTCACACGGAGAATGTGCAATCTCCACACCGGCTGCACCCAATGTCAGGATTGAACCCAAGTTCTGATGCTGTGAAGCAACAGTTCTACCAACTGCACCACAGTACTGACTAATTTAGTATTAACAATGGACTAATTTCTTACCATTAAGACAATGCCAGGACTGCCAACATTTGTAACATGTTTTGCAAGTTATTTGAAGTCACGGTGTAAAAGAATGGATTCCGTTACATTGAAAGAATACCTTACCTTTGTGTTAATAATTCATTAATAGAAAGAACTCTTTAAAATGGACCAAAAACATGTCTCAGGTGGCTAACCACCTATGGTCCCTTCTAACTTTTATTAAGTGTTAACTTTGCAGATTCACTATTGTATATTGGTTGATGGAGCCATTCCAACCAAGATGACAATGCATAACATAGTGACAGGGCTTGTGTGATGCAATGGGCTGATTATTGTGCTTGATTATCACATTGCCCAAACATGCCTGCCATGCCAACTTTGAAAAGGTGACTTATGTATGTAATCATTCAGGATCTCTGATCCCAGGTATTGAGCAGCGAGGTACAACGAGGCTTCAGATGGCATCTTGCCGAGTTCCCCCACACAGTATAGCCAGCCTTTTAAACAAGGCAACGATGGAGAGTGGGGGTCTCCTCTTGACAAATTGTCGAAGGAGTGGTAAATGATTGTAGATATGCTAACACATCTAGAATTCATGAGAGGAATAGATCAAGCATATGCACAGAGTCTCTTGTCCAGAGTAGGGGAATCGATGACCAGAGGACATAGGTTCAAGGGGAAAGATTTAGTAGGAATCTGAGATGTACCTTTTTCACACAGAGGGTGGTGGGTGTATGGAACAAGCTGACAGAGGAGGTAGTTGAGGCTGGGATTATCCCATTGTTTAAGAAGCCGTTGGACAGGTACATGGATAGGACAGGTTTGGAGGGATATGGACCAGGCGCAGGCAGGTGGGGCTAGTGTAGCTGAGACCATGTTGGCCGATGTGGTCAAGTTGGGCCGAAGGGCCTGTTTCCGCACTGTATCATTCTATGACTCTATGACATCTAAAAAACCATAAAGATTGTTTTAAACCCACTCTAAAAATACCATTTGAGAAAATAAATTGAAAATATCAAAACCTTCATAAATATTTAAACTTGAAAATATTTGTACATAAGGGCTCTATAAATAAAAGGATAAGTGGTGAGAATACTCCAATTAAAGTCCAATATTCAGCATGAAACAAGAGGGTTCAGGTTTCTACTCAGTGGGATGGGGAGTGAGGCACTCCTCCTGTCAAACTGACAAAGGCTTTGTAAAAGATTTGATGTCATCAACAGGCAGTTTTGATTCAGTGTTTTCAGTCTGAAACATAAATTCAGGGTGGCACTGTGACACAGCTAGTAGAACTGCTGTGTTACAGCACTGGAGACCTGGATTCAATCCTGACATTAGACGCTGTCTGTGTGGAGTTTGCACATCTCCTTGTTACTGTGTGGGTTTCCTCTGGCTGCTCCAATTTCCTCCCACATCCCAAAAACATGTTCATCGGTAGGTTAATTGGCCACTGTAATAAGCTCCAAGTATATAGATGAGAGGTAGAATCTTGGGATAATTGATGAGAATGTGGGGAGGATAAAAAAAATAGGCTTAATGTAGGGTTACAGTGGTTGGTTTGATGCAGACTTGGTTGAACAAAGAGCCAGTTTAAAGTGCTGTCATTCTCTATGCTTCTATGATTCTGTTGCTCTTTCCATTGATGCTGCCTTACCCGCTGACTGTTTCAAACATTTCCTGTTTTTAGCTCCACGGTATTTGGCATTAAATGCAACATAAACTTTAGCAGCAGTGAATTATATTGTGTTTGGGAATTTTTCTTCCATTGACATCACTGATATTCAGAAGTAGAATAGCAACATGCAGATTCACC